>SJYA01000115.1:1725897-1770513 GCA_006410615.1 Neotragus moschatus
GAACCAGTCTGTTGTTCCATGTCCAGTTCTAACTGTTGACCCGCATATAGGTTTCTCAAAAGGCAGGTCAGGTGGTCTGGTATTCCCATCTCTCTCAGAATTTTCCACAGTTTATTGTGATCCACACAGTCAAAGGCTTTGGCATAGTCAATAAAGCAGAAATAGATGTTTTTCTGGAACTCTCTTGCTTTTTCCATGATCCAATGGATATTGGCAATTTGATCTCTGGTTCCTCTGCCTTTTCTAAAACCAGCTTGAACTTCTGGAAGTTCACGGTTCACGTATTGCTGAAGCCTGGCTTGGAGAATTTTGAGCATTACTTTACTAGCATGTGAGATGAGTGCAATTGTGTGGTAGTTTGAGCATTCTTTGGCATTGCCTTTCTTTGGGATTGGAATAAAAACTGACCTTTTCCAGTCCTGTGGCCACTGCTGAGTTTTCCAAATTTGCTGGCATATTGAGTGCAGCATTTTCACAGCATCATCTTTCAGGATTTGAAATAGCTCAACTGGAACTCCATCACCTCCACTAGCTTTGTTCCTAGTAATATTTTCTAAGTCCCACTTGACTTCACATTCCAGGATGTCTGGCTCTAGGTGAGTGATCACACCATCATGATTATCCAGGTCATGAAGATCTTTTTTGCACAGTTCCTCTGCGTATTCTTGCCACCTCTTCTTAAATCTTCTGCTTCTGTTAGGTCCATACCATTTCTGTCCTTTATCGAGCACATCTTTGCATGAAATGTTCCCTTGGTATCTCTAATTTTCTTGAAGAGATCTCTAGTCTTTCCCATTCTGTTGTTTTCCTCTATTTGTTTGCATTGATAGCTGAAGTAGGCTTTCTTATCTCTTCTTGGTATTCTTTGGAACTCTGCATTCGGATGCTTATATCCTTCCTTTTCTCCTTTGCTTTTTGCTTCTCTTCTTTTCACAGCTATTTGTTAAATACCTTGTAAAGGCTCAGTGAAGGCAAATCATGAAAAATTCTGCTGCTGAATTAGATGTGCAAGAGAGAATTCTTAAAAACTGGAAAAAGTCTAGAAGAATCCTAAACATAGATTACCTTTACAAGGATTGCTAAACCCTAGGTCTGCCTTAAAGAAATATAAATGGAAGATGTAGGCAACAGATTATGGCTCAGTTTATATAACAGACACTACAGTCAGAGGATCCTTCTTCTAGAAAAAGGCCTCGAGCCAACATCAGAAAATTTTTGGTACTCCAAATTTTATACCAACTGACAGAGCACTGGGAAAAAATTATCAGGGTCACCATGTGTAAACTACTAGCTAGGAAAAAACCAAAATGCTAATCAACACGCTGCCTATAAAGTTTCTCATTTAAAATAAAACGTGTCAAGTATGTGTCAGTTTTCATGTATCCTCATCATTTTAATCAACTCTCCAGGTTAACGAGTGACCATTGCTTCCGAGTTTGACAACAGGGCTGCATCTGTGTGCATGAACATGTTTTCATGCAAGTGGACACGCCAAGAGTTACAAAGCCCCCAGTAGATGATGCATCCAGGTCACATCTGTTTCTTGTCTGATATTTAATATACTTATGTTTTATATACACTTATGTATAAACTTACACACAAAAAATTTATGACTTTAAAAAGAGTTTTAAAATATTTTTAAGCAACTTCCTAATTTTGCCCCAAAAGTAACACTTTGGGAATAAGTAAATTCATATATTTGTGTATATCTGTACTTCAACATTTGGCTTATCTATCCTACAAAGTCATAAAATATTAGAGTACAATATTGGGCTTTAAAAATAAAGGGATGCAAATAACTGTAAAAGAATTTGAATACACATCCCTCCAAAGAAGATGTACAAATGGCCAATAAGAGCATGGAAAGATGTTCCACATCATTAATCACTGGGGAAATGCAGATCAAAACTACCATGAGATACCATCTCACACCCAAAAGGGTGGCTATTACCAAAAAAACAGAAATGACAAGGGCTGACAAGGATGTGAAGCAACCTGAATCCTTTTGCACTGCTGGTGGGAACGCAAAATGGTACAGCTGCTGCAGAAAGCAGGATGGAGGTTCCTCAAAAAATTAATGAGTTACCATACAACCCAACAATTCCATTTCTGGATATATACCCTAAAGGACTGAAAGCAGGGTCTCAAAGATATATTTGCATGGTAATATTGATTGCAACATTATTCACAATAGCTAACACATAGAAGCAACTCAAGTGTCTATCAATGAGCACTACGCAGCATACAATGAGCACTACGCAGCCTTAAAAAGGAAGGAAATTCTCTAACACGCTACATCATGGGTGAATCTTGAAGACATTATGCTAAGTGAAGCAAGCCAGTCACAAAAAGATAAATACTGCTTGACTCCAATTATATGAGGTACTTAAAAAAGTCAAAACGATCGAGACATAAAGTTCAATGGTGGTTGTCAGGGGCTAGAGGGAGGGGAGAATGGAAAGTTATTGTTTAACAGGCACACAGTTTTAGTTTTATAAGATGCAAAGCTTGAGGGAATGGATGGTGGTGATGGCTCCATAACAGCCTAAATATATCACTGAACTGGGCACTTAAATGGTTAAGATAGTAAAATTTATATGTATTTTAACACAATCAAAAATAAACGAGTGCCTACCTTATTTCTAATTTAATTAGTGGGCTCAACGTATCTTGCCCATGGCAGATGAAAGGCTCTGGGCTGTGACCTCAACTCCACTGGCTCCAGACCCACAACTCTGTTACACAACCTGGCAGACAAAGTTCACCATCTGGAGCCCAAGTGTCCACAGTGCCCAATGTCTCTGGCCCCATTTGTGTCTGTGTGCAATTAGTGTGTGTGTGTATGCATTCATGCATGCAGGTACAGGCACTAAGTCAGGGGTTGTCCAACAACTCAGAGGCCCAACCTCACGGACGGAGTCTGTCAAACAGTGATCCTCACTCACAGTCAAGGCTGAAAAGGGTACGGCAAACACAATCTGACCCTCGGGCTGGCCAGATCACAAAATGAAAGGGGGTGATCACTGAGGAAATGGGGTGTCACATATCTGTATTTGATTTTTTACCACGAGAGCAACAAGTACTAAAAGCTTTGGAAAGCGTATAAGAGAGGGAGGCATAAAATAAGACAGAAGGACATGATAACTTCTAAGCAGCAACAAAAAAGACTGGATGTCTGGGAAAGACTTTTTTTTTTTTTTTTAGCAGTAATCAAAAAAGAAGGGATGGCTCATCTTCCTACATAGCTGTACTATAACAAGTGGAAATAAAAGGTAGTTTGGAATGAGAAGTAAGTGATAACACTCCTCTCAGCTGGATTAAAGACAGTATCTTATGCAAAAAGTCCTACATTCCAAGAAGCAATGGAAATCACCAATGTTGTGATTTCCCCACACAGCAGCCCTGCCCTGTTATTCCTGTGTGGCTTGAGTGGGGCAGGCAGGTACCCCTGCCCACCTTGACTCAGTGACTGAGGTGTCAGAAGCCAGAGGGGTGAGCAGAGTCCATCCTTTAAATAGAGCAAGGCGAGTTTAGCATGCAGCCGTTGCTGAGCATCATTTATTGCACGGTTACTAGGCAATGGGTCCTGCTCAACCATTGGCTGGCATCACAATGGGTCCCACCCACAATCTACCAACTGTCTATGGGTGACCACTAGTGGTCCCTGCTCAGCCAGTGGGCAGTGCCACAGTGGGCCCCACCCATAAGCAACCAACTATCAATGAGAGGACCATTAGTGAGGCAATTCAGCCATTGGTCATCAGGGGAGGAGTGAGGTCAGAGGTGAATCCTGGCCTTCTGCCCAAGGCTCTCCAGCTCACCCGGCCTTAGGCTGGTGGGTGAACTGGGGGGCCCAGAGAACAGGATGGGGGACTGGGTCCCTGAGGGCTCCAAAGCCCTTGCCAAGGTCACCCACTGATTGGGCCTGGACCTTGAGGTGACAGTGAACGTCTCCCCCATCTCTGTCTCTGTAACTTAGCACCAGCAGCCATCTGCCTAGGTCACAGTCTGAGGGACCTGGTCCCCAATGTTTGGGAGACCTGAGGAGTTGAGTCCTGGGTGCCTGGTTCCCTGAACAATGACAACTGGGCAGGGTCTTGGGATCTGAGGGAGCTGCTGAGATCTGTCTCCTCTTAGTCCAGATTAGGACCTTGCAGGGCAAAGCTGTGTCTTGGGATCTTGCCCTTCCTTTTCAGAACAGACAGTGACATTCGTTTGGTAGAGAGTTACAGGAGCATCGTTACTTGGTCATGACCCGACTTCAAGAACAAACGATCTGACACCAAGAAGTCTGCAACACCTCACCATGCCCCTCCCTCACTTTTCCTGTTAAAGGGCTTTGCTGAAAGCTCGTGGGGAGTTTGGGGTTCTTAAGGCATGAGCCACTCATCTTGCATGGCCCTGTAATAAACCTTTCTCTGTTCCAAACTCTGATGTTTTAGTATCGGTTGGCCTCACTGTGCTTCGGGCTCAAGGACTTGCATTTTCAAGTAACAATCCAAGTCAAGGCCCATCAGAGTAGCACTAAGTCGAAACCAGAAAAGAGACTTTCTCTTTTTGCTACTGAGATATATAAAACCAGAGCAGCTGGTGGCTGTTTCTGCCACTGCTTGGGGCAAGCGTGCCTGAAAATGAAGTCAACAGGGAAAGGCAGAGCAAGAGAGGGAGAGAAAGACATTTCTGACATTGCCGCAACAGCTGGATACGGCCAACACCGAAAACAATACACCTAGACGTTTCCGTTCTGTGAATCGATAATTTCCTGTTTTTGCTGAAGCCAGTTTGATTGGGGTTTCTGTTACTTGTAATTGAAAGCAGCCCTGAGTCATTCAAGGTGTAAAAGGTTGCAATATATTGTTTCCATTTAACTACATGGCTTATAACCCACATTTTGGAACATAGGGTTTATCCCTACACTTAAGCCACTTACTCTAAATGGGCTCAATATAAATTATTCCAAAGGACAGAAGGAAAATGCATGCCAACTGGGGTCCATGTAAATATTGAGCTAGAATATTGACAATATCCACAGCAAACATTTGTTAAACACTACTACGTGCTTATGCTAAATTTTTTCTTATTATCTCTCTTTTAAATATACAGAAACCAACTCAAGTTAAGAAACTTACCCAACAACAAAGACAAATGGTAATGTCATAAAGCCAAGAACGAATGAAACACTCTAACTGGAACATTCTCACTTAACTGCTATGCCTACTGCCTCTGCTGCTGCTGCGGCTGCTAAGTCACTTCAGTCGTGTCCGACTCTGCGTGACCCCATAGACGGCAGCCCACCAGGCTCCTCTGTCGCTGGGATTCTCCAAGCAAGAACACTGGAGTGGGTTGCCATTTCCTTCTCCAATGCATGAAAGTGAAAAGTGAAAGTGAAGACGCTCAGTCGTATCCGACTCTTAGCGACCCCATGTACTGCAGCCTTCCAGGCTCCTCCATCCATGGGATTTTCCAGGCAAGAGTACTGGAGTGGGATGCCATTGCCTTCTCCGCCTACTGCCTCTAAGAGATCACAAGTGCTGCTGCCAATACACAACTTGGTTCTGCTGTGCCACACAGAGACTCAACTGGTCGGTGGTGCCCTGAGCCCCCATTACCCCAGTGATATAAGCCAATACATGGTAGCACCTCCCTGGGAAAGGTAGCTTTCCAAGTACAGGTAGCAAACTATTATTAGCGAGTCATGAAACTGATTCAGCAAGAGGAGATCAGCAGTATTTCCCTCCATGGTATAGAAAATATAGTGTTAGAGCACAGTGTATGAGAGTAAATATTACTTTCTGCAACCTTTTTAGATATAGCGACACACATATTTATCAACTCAGAATATTTATTGGAAGGACTGCTGCCAAAGCTCCAATACTTCGGCCACCTGATGCAAAGAACAACACACTGGAAAAGACCCTGATGCTGGGAAACACTGAGGGCAAGAGGAGAAGGAGCCAGCAGAGGATGAGATGGTTATCTAGGATCACTGACTCAATGGACATGAAACTGAGCAAACTCTAGGAGATAGTGGAGGACAGGGGAGTTTGGCATGCTACAGTCCATGGAGTAGCAGAGTCAGATCTGACTTAGTGGCTGAACAACAGTAATGCTATGCACATTTATACAGGTATATACTATAGGTCATTGTCAAAAGAGTTTTAAGCCATTAATTAGCAAAAGGCTCTGTGCATGCTGGCTATAAAGTCATTGACACCAGGACTCACAGGGTCCGGGTGGGGACAGAGGGAAACATGAAAACCCAGTGGCCTCAAGAGTTGAGGAAAACGAACCAACTCACACGGCACTGCATTGCCACAGGGAACTCCTTCACCCGAATCCACTTGACTGTCTGGGAGAACTTTTGCTCCTTCACGAAATATGAGAGACTGAATCCTTCCACCGGACCCTCAATATCTGATGTTTATGTAGTCATTCAAAACTGAAAAGACTGACGGCAATGATGTGAACACAGAACGCCCTGTGCGTGAACTAGGAAGCTTCACACCTGGCTCCAGGCAGCCCCACGGGCACAAGGCCGAAGCTTAGACTCACTGGGCCAACTTGAGTTTGGAGGGAAAAACCAAAATTGAGACAAGCATAACAGCAGCCTTGACTGGGTGAAGTGAAACTTCAGGCTCACCCCTCCTCCCTCTTTCTCACAAAGAAGTGCCGAGGGGATTCGCCGCTGATGTTAACTACCACCCTCCCTGGTCACCCCAAGCAAAGGATGCTCCTCACGCTTTTATTAATCTGTTCTCATAAACAGCTTGTGAGAGCGTGTATGCTAAGTGCCTTCCATCGTGTCTGACTCTCTGTGGCCCCCTGGACCATAGCCCATCAGCTGCTCTGTCCAGGGGGATTCTCCAGGCAAGAATACTGGAGTGGGTTGCCATGCCCTCCTCCAGGGGATCTTCCCAACTCGGGGAGGGAACCTGGGTCTCCCACATTGCAGGTGGATTCTTTACCATCTGAACCATCAGGGAAGCCCTATGAGAGGAAAGTAATGCATTTTATCACTTTCCCTTTACTTCCAAATGGGGAGAGGCAGCCTGTACCTGCTCCAGACCCCTGAGCCAGAATCGGCTGGCAGCACGTTCCCTGTCATTAACCATGGCACTGCAGCACTGAGGAAGCCCATGTTATTACAGGTTCATCCATAATATATTTTGCTGAACCTTGTGCAGACTGAACTTATTAACACAAGTGAACAGTTCATCCTAAGCCTGAAGTCCTTTAGTGTCTCCAAAGTCGCATTATTCCTTTACCTTCTCCCTGACACAAGAAGTTGCTTAACCTCGGTAAAGTCAGCAACTATCAGTCAGTGTAAGATATTTTCATTCCTGGGCCCTGAACTTTCTGTGGTGTTGGAGAAGACTCTTGAGAGTCCCTTGGACTGCAAGGAGATCCAACCAGTCCATTCTGAAGGAGATCAGCCCTGGGATTTCTTTGGAAGGAATGATGCTGAAGCTGAAACTCCAGTACTCTGGCCACCTCATGCGAAGAGTTGACTCATTGGAAAAGACTCTGATGCTGGGAGGGATTGGGGTCAGGAGGAGAAGGGGACGACAGAGGATGAGATGGCTNCAGTCCATTCTGAAGGAGATCAGCCCTGGGATTTCTTTGGAAGGAATGATGCTGAAGCTGAAACTCCAGTACTCTGGCCACCTCATGCGAAGAGTTGACTCATTGGAAAAGACTCTGATGCTGGGAGGGATTGGGGTCAGGAGGAGAAGGGGATGACAGAGGATGAGATGGCTGGATGGCATCACTGACTCGATGGACATGAGTCTGAGTGAACTCTGGGAGTTGGTGGTGGACAGGGAGGCCTGGCGTGCTGCAATTTATGGGGTCGCAAAGAGTCAGACACGAGTGAGCGACTGAACTGAACTGAACTTTCTGTGGGTTAGGGATTCCCCTTGAAGGATCTACCAAAAGCTACGCATGCTCTCTCAAGGAAGTTGCACACAGGTACAGATGTACACACACATAAGAATTTGTAGGATTTCAGAGGGTTCACAGACACCCTAAAAGTCCTCCATACCCTCTCAGAAATCATATTAACCTCAGGTTACTATTCTCAGTCCAAACCTGTTGCTTTTTACAGTATTAAATACATTTGTAGGGAAAATTCTTCCACATCCTTGTGGCAAAAAAATAATAATAAANGAGGCCTGGCGTGCTACGATTCATGGGGTCACAAAGAGTCGGACACGACTGAGCAACTGAACTGAACTGGACTGAACTGATACACCTGAAGCTAACATAATATTGAAAATATTGTAAATCAACTTCAATTTTTAAAAAAGGAATTCAAAGGGAAAAAAAAGAAGACGCATCAACCTTAAAGACCTCTATGTCCTCTCTTGCTGAGATCATCATGCCTCACCCCTGGGAAAATATGTATAAAGACCCTGGCACAGGGCCTGGCACACAACAGGCACTAATTAAAGACTCACTCCTTCCACCAACACATCCTCTCCCAGTCAAGGCAAGATGGCAGCTGTTAAACAAACTGTGTAGGCCAACAGAATCAGCAGAGACACATGGGCCACCACTAGGAGGTTCCTACCAGTGGGAAGAATGGGGAAGGGGTACCTGTAAATAAACGCAAGCCCTGAAGAGTGGAGGTGAGCACTAGAGTGATGCTTCCCCAACCTTACTGAGCACACACATCCCTTAAGAGGAACTTAACTAGTGTTAAGATGCAGATTCTGCAGTGGGGCTGACAGTCTCCATCTTTAACAAATCCCAGGTAATACTGATGTGACCGACCCAAGAAACAAATCTTGAATAGCAATTCTCTGAACACAGGTATTAGCCAGGGTTAAACTGGCACACAAACTTGCTGAGCATCAGTTAAATACCACTCTGCACTGTGCTGGGGTTGGCAAGACAGAGATGAATAAGACGTGGAAAAGAGAAATCTCAGCAAGCATTCACATTTAAACATGCTTTAAATTCTACATCTGAGGCAGAGCCAGGGTATCATGGGCATTCCAGCAAGAAGTCATTAATAACATCTGGGCAGCATGAAACAGAAAACCATAAGGAGAATGAGGAAGTACCTACCTTATGGAGGGAACAATACAAAATATCAACGGGACATTCAGCATGGTGCCTCTACAGGACATTCAGCATGGTGCCTCTACAGAGGTTAGAACTGCAAAGGTTCCAGCCAGTAAAAGTTTTCATACATTTTAGGGGGAAAAAGGAGGAGAAGGAGGAGAAGATGTGACAGATCATGAGGCTTGCAAAGCCCGAAATACTTACTATCCAGCTCTTTACCAAAAAACGCCTGCCAATACCCGGGCTAGAAAGAGAGATGCACGATACACAGGTTTCACAACGGTCATTGCAAGTGGCTGCAGGCGATTTTCTTGTTTTGTTTTGTTCTTTCTTCTCCGTGCTTTTCCTTAGGTTCCTAAGTTTCTTCAGTTACCATGAATTATTTTGAAATTAGGGGTGAAAAAAGTCCTCGCACTTTCCATGTGCAAGCCACATATCTTAGAAAGTAATCAGAAGTGCAGAAAAAAAATCTAGTAAAGAGGATGTTCATCACAGTGTTATTTACAATGATGAAAAATCGGACATTCAAATGTCAGCTACCCAAGAAAAGATGAAAAATTATGGTATATTCCTATGATGGAGTAATATCCATCATAAGTCATCAAAAATTACATGTATGAAGAATTCCCAGTGCCATGAGAAGGTGCTAGTACTCCACTGTTTGGTGAAATGGTAATAAACAAAACTGTACGTACCATAAGATGTCAAGTCGGCAAAATGCAACAAAAAGTAATGAAAAGAACTATTCAAGAATATTAGAAACAAAGAGCTTTGTCTCTAGACTGTGGATTTATGAGTGAGTCTCATTTCCTCCTTTATTTGGTTCTATATATTTGAAACACATTATTATAAGCATGAGCTGCTCTTAGAGCAATCCTTAGAAAATCTGGTTTTGTTTTATCCTTTCACAGTTCTTCCTGAGAGATTGAGAAGAGGTTCGAGAGATGGAGACATCTGTGCTACCTTTTGAGGGATGAGCAGGTGTTCACCAAATAGAAACAAAGGGCCCAGGGCCAAGAAGAAAGGACATGGAAAGTCACAGGCGTGCAAGAGAGTGCTTAGTAACACACTCATAGTAGCTTCAGCTATAGAATGTGACTAACAGGGGTTGGCCAGAGACACTTCTAGAACTGACGTAAGGTCCGATGGCTGGCAGGGTGGAGGTGAGCCCAGGAAAGGATTTTACCCACAGGCCAGGACAGACAATAAGCAAGAAGGCAGAGGCCAGCTGACAAACAGGAGGGGAGATGCCTGCTCTAAAACAGAGGGGACGATCACAAAGAGCGGGGAGAGAACTGGCAGGTGAAAGAGAGCCTTTCACTCAGTGCCATTCACAACACGATTCTCCTTCATTCCTAACACGGCTGTGCTGTGTGTGTCTTTGCACCTAGAAATAAAATTAGTTGGGAAATCAAACCAACATATTCTTATTGTCCCAGGCATTGCCAGAGGCCATTCTGAGTTCCTCCTAAAAGCAGACCCAATGAACACTCTGTGTGGCTTCACAAGTTACTTTTGAGTAAGGCATAGATGCCGGGCAAAGGAAAAGATGCCATTCTGTCCAGTGGACCCAAGGCAGGAGCTAAGTGGACAAGGATAAAAAGGAAGAAAGCCTCACGGGAGGGAACAAGGAAGATGAGGTAAGCAGGGCCAAGAAGAGCTGGTCCCCTCTTCAGCCAGAAGTCATGATTTTGGAGAAAGAGAAGAGGCTGCAAAGAGGCTGTGCTCAAGTCCTGCTCAAGGCTGGCTTCCCAGCAGGATGAGAAACGGGGTTCCAGGAAACACGAAGGAACGGTGCTGGCAAGAGACACTCAGACCCGCTCAAAAGGGCTTTAAATGGAAACATGAGAGCAAAGGAGGAATTTGGAAGTACAGAGCAGGCACTGAGCAAACAAGTGTGTCCCAGCTATGGACACCACAGCAGGGCAGGGGCTCAGGAATCACAGGGGAAGCCAGGGGAAAGAGACCAGGCTGGCCAGCCCTCTCAGCCTCCAGGGGCCCTGGGGCCCAGGCAGGAAGTGAGTTGCAAAGGTGGGATAGGAGCCTGGGAGGAGATCCACAGGGTTCCCTGGAGGCGCTGCCTGGAAGAGATTCACAGATGAGCCAGACAGAGAGTCGTGCAAGAGGAGGCCGCTGAGGAAGAGTCTGCACAGCCTTCGAGGATGGCAAATTCAAAAGCCCTGGGGGTAAGCAAGCTGCTGAGATTAAGAGAGAATGTGGAAGACTGTGGCTCTGTAGAGCCTCAATACCCTCAATATCTCATTTTCCTCTGGGGGGCCAAACATGTCTGCATGTCTGCAGGACCACTGATCTGCAGCCCTGATGAGCTCACCATCACCCTGCTGCCACGACACCTCCTCCACGTCTCATACACACACCCTCACAGCACTGCTCCACCTGCCGCCCCAATCTGGTTTGCATGTCTGTTTCCTGTGTTGACCACAACCTTGCAGACGGCTGAAAGGGTACCTTATTCAACTTCTCTGCCCTGTCCTGGGAATGGCAGACAGTGGACACAGAGTTGTCACATGTCCCTTGCTCCGCACACACACACACACACACACACACACATACAATGTAAGCTAAGTCTGCACGCGGTATGCTTGGTCACTCAGTCGTGTCCAACTCTTTGCAACCCCATGGACTGTAGTCTGCAACACTCCTCTGTTCATGAGATTTTTGAGGCAAGAATACTGGAGTGGGCTGCCATTTCCTCCTCTGGGATTGATTCCTGACTCAGGGACTGAACCCGTGCCTCCTCTGTCTCCTGCATTGCAGGTGGATTCTTCACCCACTGAGCCATCAAAGACCTGCTTCAAATTATAGCTCAGTTAAGTCAAGTGACTTGCACAAGATCACACAGCTAGTAAGTGGCTGGGACTAGAACTCAGCCCTCCTAATTCCAAGTCATGTGTTTGTTCCCCTAATTCCCACTGTCTCTCAATCATAGCACTCAGTAAGTCACCTGTGCATGAGAGGGTGGGGACCACATCCTACCTAGTTTAACAATGATTGCAACAGGCCTACTGGTCAGGGAGTGAGGGCCAGGTACAATCTCGGCACTCTACCTGCTGTCCTAGGAGGTATTACTATTCTTGCTTTCAGATGAGAAAATGAAAAAGCCATTTACTCAAGGTCAA
Source organism: Neotragus moschatus (assembly GCA_006410615.1). Classification (NCBI taxonomy): domain Eukaryota; kingdom Metazoa; phylum Chordata; class Mammalia; order Artiodactyla; family Bovidae; genus Neotragus; species Neotragus moschatus. Next base: position 1,738,104 of record SJYA01000115.1, read on the forward strand.
GTTTCCTGAGACCCACGTTCTCAGACTACCATGCTATAATACCACCTTGGGTTCAAGTGCGAGTCCTAGTGCAGAGCTGTAGTCAAAAACGTGGATTAACTGAATAAGAAAATGTAGGATGGAGACAGCTAAAAGAAAGGCCCTCAAAAATAAATTTGTGACCAAATCAGGCAAAGCTGGTAAAATCTGTCATCATCCTGTAGTAGAACTAAAAATAATAATGTTCCTGGACCTAAAAATAATATTGTTCTGGTGACGGTATGGAAATGACTTCGGGACAGGATTCCTGGTTTTGACTCCAACTTCACTCCTGATATCTGTGTGACTCTAACCAAGTCCTCTCCACCTGTCTGTGTGTCCTCTCCCCATCTATAAAAACTCAACAGACCAGCCGTGGGACTAGGTCAGGAGCTCTCATTAGCATTGGCATACCCACGAGCTTGTGGGAAGTACAAGCTCACCACCAAGTACATCAGAAGCTCTGGGATGGGGTCCAGAAAGCCCTTCATGGCGACCCTAGTGCCCCTTCAAGTCTGAGAACCACTAGGTTAGATGACCTCTCTGATTCTTCCAGCTCTAACCACTCTGAGAAGCTTAAGCTTCCTCAGTTCAGCCTCAGCAAGGTCCTCCCAATTTTGCCGTTCTAGTTTGGATCCGACATGAACTTCAGTCATCTGGCTCTCTCATCTGGCCATGTCTGACACCTCCTCCTGTGATTAATACAGAAGGCCCCAAGAAGCAGACAGTTCACTGCACTTCTTCTTGCCACTGGCCACCTCAGCAGCATGCAGCCTGTCACTACATCAAGAAAATAAGAGTAGAGGCATTACCAAGGAAGCCCAACCATGATCAGCGTGGAATACTGGCACTACCTTTCAAAACACTGGGAAGAGGACTGGTCCCCGAGGAAAGCAGGAAGGGATCGCCGTAGACCCCGGTGCCCATCTCAGCCCAGCAGTATCTCTTTACTCCCAAGCCAGCTGAAGGAATTAGCATTCGCTTTGACACAAGCAGATGAAACAAAACGTTTCTTGCTTGGTTCTTCTGTGTCAAAAGAAAAAACCAATCCCAGATCAACCTTACAAGAATGAAAACATATTCCAAAGAATACTCTATTCTCTGTGTCGACTGTCAACAAATGGACTATTCATCACTTCCTTCCTGAAGTAGTGCCTGGAAGTCTATTGTGGAATGAATGAATGAAGAAATAGCAGGCACCTTCTCAGTGCTAATACTGAGGAGATATAGAGATTAGCCGGTTAAATCTCTATCCTAAAGGAATTAAGTTTGAGAAGTATGAATGATGTCAAACCTGTCTATCCATCCATCCATTCAACAAGCATTTGCAATACGTCTATCAGATTCTAGATAAGAATGGATGTCTAAAGAAGCTAAAGACTCCTAAGTAAGATAGGGACACAGATAACTACAATAGACGGTAAAAAGTGCTCAGTGCCCTGCACTCAGTCCAGATGGAGACCATAAGAGGAAGGGATTATTTCCTGCTTAGGACCAAGGGTGGAAATCAAGGCCTGCTTCATGGAGGAAGTGCTGGCCCTGAAGATACATTTGGATTCAAATAGGCGATGATGGTAGAGAACAGCAACCCAGACTGAGAAAAGTGCTGAGACAAAGCAAGACTGAGGGAAGGCAATGGAGGTCAGTTTCTAAAAGCCAGTTGGTTACCATTCAACACAACCGAAAATGGCAGGATAAAAAGGATATATGTGGAGAGAGTAAAAAGATCAGTGGCTGCCAGACTTGGGGGTGAGAGGTAGGTATGAACAGGCAGATGACAGGATTTTTAAGGCAGTGAAATACTCTGTATGATATAATGATGGACACATGTCACTATACACTTGTCTAACCCATAGAATATTCCACACTGAGAGTGAACCCTAGTGTGAACTATGGACTCCGGCTGATACTGATACGCCAGTGTGGGTTCACCAACTGCAACAAACCAGCCACTCCGGGGGAGATGCTGGGAGCTGGGGAGGCTCTCCTGTGTAGGGGACAGGGGGAACGTGAGAAATCTCTGTACCTCGCTCTCAGTTTTGCTGTGAGTCTAAGACTGCTCTTAACAAGCCTAAAATTTTAAAAACCTTTTAAGGCTATCCAAAGGTTGATTTCTCCAGGATTCTGCCACCGCCTTGACTACCCTCAGCTTTTCCGCTGAGCCTCCCCGAGGGAGGTGGCCTCCCTCCGTCTCTCCTGACACTGAGTGCCATGCCGGACACCTCTTCGCCTCCTCCCGCTGCCTGCCTCCCGTGCTGTCTCAGCTACCACACCCTTGTCCTCCTCCCGGGTGCCAGTGCCTGCCGCAGGCTTCACCGCACTCACTCTGCCGTGTCGGTACACTACTGTTTTCTGTAATTTATAAAACACATACTGCCCACGAGTTTGTATTTTTAATTCCTGCAAGAGGTTTTGGGATCCAATTTGTGTGAAAGTCAGACTGCAACATAATGTAGTATTGTATGATAAAAGCCTCCAAGAATAAAAACAGACAGTATATCCCGCTTATCAGAAACTCAAACACTGGTTCCATTTCTGAGTATCGCAGATTTCCTTATGAATGACTGGTTTCTGTTTCACATCAATTTGTCCCCGCCTTCTTGAAATTAGTTCTAAGGATAAAGTTTTCTAATTTTCAAGGCTTCTTTTTTTTTTTTGAAATATATATTGAGAGTCTACGATGTTTCAGGCTATGCTAAAAGTAAGCATCTTCGCTTACTTAACTTTCATAAGGTAAATGGTGGTACTTTGTGAGTATCAAGTACTGTTTGAGGTATCATTGACCACTGAACCCACTTTACAGATAAGAAAACTGAGGCATATGGTGGAAGAGCCTGGATCCAAACCCAGATCTTCCAGAGTCCCTAACTGTTGTCCACTCATTCATTAAACAACAGGGACAAGGTTGGGGTATTTCCACAATCCCTTTTTTGACCCTCGCTGGGCTTCCAGCTTCACCTAGGATCATCATCCCCCATTCTGGGGCCTCAGCCTCTTCTCTGGAAACAAAGAGAGTATATTATGGTGATATTTAAGTCTTACTTTACCAGAGCCTGTTCAAATAGAAAAAGCAGGGAAGTGCAAGAAAGTCAGTCCCGTCCTGCACCATTTCAACCACAGCTGCTCCAGTTTATTGGTTCAGCATTACATGTTGTAATAGGCTTTTGTGTACAGAATTCCTCCTTAGCTATTAAAAAAAAAAACTTTAAAGCCATTCTAGGGTAGTGAAATATCAACTAAGTATAATGTAGTACCCTGTGGTGTATCCTGCAAAAAAGAAAAAAGACATTAATGGAAAAACTGGTGAAATCTAAATAGAGTCCATGTATCAACGTCCACTTCTGAGTTTTGACAAACGTACTATGCTAATGTGGTGGCACAGTGATAAGAATCTGCCTGCCAGTGCAGGAGACATAGGAGACATGGGTTCAGTCCCTGGGTGGGGGAAGAGCCCCTGGAGGACGGCAAGGCAACCCGCTCCAGTATTCTTGCCTGGAGAATCCCATGGACCAAGGAACCTGGTGGGCTGCAGTCCATGGGGTCTCAGAGTCGGACACGACTGAGCACACATACAGTATGCTAATGTAAGATGTCAAAAGTGAGAGAAACTGAGTGAAGGACAGATGCAAATTCTCTGTACAATTTTTACAACTATTCTATAAAGCTAAAACTATTTCAAAACGAAAAGTTTATTTAAAAAGACAAAAAAAATAAAAAAAAACACAGAGAGAAAACACAAAACCTCATTCACCTGTAACATCTTCTCCAAACCACAATTATCTGACTTTATAACACATATAACAGCAGATAATATTTAATGGTTACTTGGCATGTGTCAGGCTCTGTTCTAAGTGTTTCATATAGTTCATCTAATCCTCACAACTAGAAGACAGGTAATTTTCTTCTCCCCATTCTGAGGACGAGGTAACAAAAAAGTCTAAAGAGACTGGGTAATAGGTCAAGTTAACAATTGTGGAGCCAGGACGCAGTCTAGCTCCAACACTCATGCTTTCAAATGTTATATAGATCAAAGCTTTCAAAATGCTTCTGTATTTTTCAGGTAGGCCTATATAACTGGAAAAATCCAAACAACTAATCTCAAAGACCAAGAGATGAGAACTGTGTTTAATACAAAGAAGTCAAAGGATGCACAAGGTAAATTCCTAACTTGGGAAGTCTTTCCTGGAGCAGAACCAAACTTGACTGCCATTTCACATGTCAATGACTCACTGGGTCTATGCAGTGTCTTATGTGCGCTGACACGTCAACCTTGATAGTAGGCACCACCAGGCAATGTTATGGCCTCTGGTGTTCCACTTTCCAAGCTGCCTGCTGACATTTTCATCCCTAAAGTGTCTGTCCAGGTAGGTGGTGAAATGAAACATGCAAGCTGCCTTTTCAAGGTCTGCAAAACAAGCTTCAGCTTTCCAAGTGATTAGTTTTCCTAGATGCTTAAGAATTCATGCCGAGACCCTAACAGTGCACTGCCCAATTCTAGAAGGCAAAAATCCTTCCTCTGCAATGAATGATGTTCCCCAGTGGCTGTGGTTTCCCCCAGGTGTCAAGAAGTCAAAAAGCTTCTCAGTTCCATTGTGGGCTCCCCCAGGGCAAGACTTGGTCTCATTCATTGAAGAATATTTATCCAATAAAGAAACGGTTCTGAAGAACAGTCTCCTGGAAGGATCTGCAGCTGGCCAGGACCGCCATTCCCCGATCTGCCCCACCATGGTAGCCATCTGTCTTTAGAAAGTTCCAAAGCGGACACCCTTCATGGGCAGAGCCAAGAGGGAAAAAGGAGATAGGAAGCTACCTGGCTGGGCAACAGAAGAGGGGCATTTACAGCAGGAAGTGTGTCGGCAAAGAATAGATAAGCCTGGGTGGCAGGGGAGGAGGAAATACGACTGAAAAATAACAGGCAATATAAGGAAAATGAGTCCAGGAGAAGGCCGCATGCAGGAGAACCACACCTCCCGTGTGTGGACAGGGAACTCCGCCCACTGCCCATATCCTCACATGGCCAGGCTTGAAGATACAGGTCTCACTAAATGGCCCAGACCGACTCCAGTGAACTGGACCAAATGCTAACACTCAACATGTTTAGTTGAAAGGACTGGAAGAAGACACCTAGCCTACTTGAGCATTTCACAGATGGGTAAACTGAGGCTTGCACTGGGGAAAACTCATGCCCAGAAACACAATCTTGAGCTCCCATTCCTGTGCCTATGCTGCCTTCCATACAGACGTGGTTAACAAGGCAGGTACTGAAGGAACCCAGCCTGGGGGCAAATCTCCCCAGTATGGAGGACCAGATCTGTAGATTATCCTCCAGTCCATCCAGCAGGTTCCATTTGCTGGTTGCTCCTGGAGAGGAGAAAATTGGTAGCACTATTTTAAGTGGAGTAAAGTACTTGTCAGGAAGAACATAAAGGGTACTTGCCTCAGAGGGAGAGGATGATACAGATGGATGAGAATGAGAAACGCAGACAAGGTGACTCATCAGAAGGGATGCTAAGGAGAAAGGAAAGGTGGAGAAAGTGGGACGCGATGAAGCAAATTGAAACTGGACCTGCCAGATGGAGGGGGCCGAGACTCACTCTTCACAGGACAAAGATTCTGCCCCAGACACGGCATCAGGATGCCTCACAGAAGGGACCCCTCCTGCAGATGGGCAGTCGCTCAAATGAAACAAGGCCTAAAGCAGAGCATTCTGCACCACAAAGGCTGCCGCCTCTTACCTCTCCAGATTTAGGTTATTTAACAAAACTGGTCTAAGTTGGATCCATGTGCTGGGATGTCGTGATCAAATCAGCTGTGTCAGAATTTCACGGTTCTGTTCCTGAAGACTCTTTGGCAGTCCTCCGGGCCTCTCTACTGATACAAACTGTGTCTCTCTCACAAGTCCAGCTCTCCACCAGGAAAGTCTGCTTTGAATTTCACACCTTCAACCCCACCAAAAGTCTGAAATCACCCACTTTTCCTGTACATCTTTCTTACAAATTAGAACTTCCAACCCTGTATGGGTTACCAGGGTGTCTGTCTGCTAGGCTGAGATGCCAAGAGACAGGATCCAGGGCTCACAGTGGTTTTTCCCAAAGCACACTGAAAGACTAAGACCAAGAAACATTCTGAGAGGGCAAAAAAAGGTTGGTGATATAGAGAGTCTAGGATCTAAAACTTTGAGAACAAACCTCTTGGAAGGTTACAATGCACATTAGCAGAAAAGTCCCACAGTAAAGATACCCATTTAATTTTGCTTAACTTGTCTGGACTTTTCCAAACTTTCTTAGCTACAGGATTCTTCCTCACAGAACACTAAGGGACCTCAGTGCTTCTACAGCAGCATCTTATCCAATATTTCCACCACCGCTCCTCTCAAACTAGACTATGTGTCTTCCTTAACAGCAAGGACCTTGTCCAAATCATTATGGTATCTCTGACACCCTGCAGAGTGCCTTACAAGCTGTAGGCCAAAAAATATGCGCTAAATGAAGGTACTAAATCCCATCATCTCATTTCTAAGATGAGAACATAAAACCAAATATGTCAACATGACCTCCTCCCTATCTTCCCAAGTGTTCAAAAGAATGTCTTACACAGAGAATGTGCTCAACAATTCTTGAAGAATGGAATGGACCAGAAAAATTTCTCAGCTGTGCCCTCAAGCCAGAAATTCCCATAACACAATAGACTCCTACCTCTTTTCCTCCTCCTTCACCCAAGTTGGGTGTCAAGCAAGTGAAAATGAAGGTGACAAGTCAGAAGAAGAAAGCCAAGGGAAAACCAAAGGCCCTTTGGGTTGAGAGCTAGGGAAATGGTGTTTGCAAATTGATGGGGATAAACAAGACCTGTCTGTATCTAATTTAGACTTAATAAGATAGTTTGCTGAATGTTAATTAAATACTCAGTGGTTGTTACCAACTGTGGTGATTAACTTAATTTTGAATTAAATAAGCAATAAATGCTTAACTGAAGTTCTATTAAATTTTACCCAGTAAGTGAGGAATATGAGGCTCTTAATTGACTTTAAACAAGATAGTTATGGCAAGTTAGTTGAATTTTTATTACCTGATGATAACTGCCTTATTAAAACTAAATTGACTACTTTATTCAATAGAGAAATATGTCACCTCTTCTCATTTACCACAAACATGTCCAGAAATGTTCAAAGTTGGCCTAAACAGCTTAGATGGGGTAAGTTTATCTTCTAGCCCTATTTTAAAAACAAGTTTATTCATTTAAGAATGCATGTACATATAAGGGGTAAAGGGCTGTAGGAAAAAGGTATATATGAGACTGAAGAACTGCTGCTGCTGCTGCTACTGCTGCTAAGTCACTTCAGTCGTGTCCAACTCTGTGCGACCCCATAGACAGCAGCCCACCAGGTTTCCCCGTCCCTGGGATTCTCCAGGCAAGAACACTGGAGTGGGTTGCCATTTCCTTCTCCAATGCATGAAAGTGAAAAGTGAAAGTGAAATCACTCAGTGGTGTTCAACTCTTCGTGATCCCATGGACTACAGCCTACCAGGCTCCTCTGTCCATGGGATTCTCCAGGCAAAAGTACTGGAATGGGTTGTCATTGCCTTCTCCGGACTAAAGAACTGGATGATCATATTTTCTCAACCAAAAACCAGGACTCCGCTTTCTCAATGTAGATACAATTTGCAGGTGTTGTCTAAATATCACAATTTTGCAATTTCCAGGATGTTTCTATAACTTAAAAGNGCTCCTCTGTCCATGGGATTCTCCAGGCAAAAGTACTGGAATGGGTTGTCATTGCCTTCTCCGGACTAAAGAACTGGATGATCATATTTTCTCAACCAAAAACCAGGACTCCGCTTTCTCAATGTAGATACAATTTGCAGGTGTTGTCTAAATATCACAATTTTGCAATTTCCAGGATGTTTCTATAACTTAAAAGGCTATCAGTACAAAACATATGAAATTACAATTATTGTTCAAATAAACAGCTGGTTCTGGTACTGAACAAGCTGAATGACTTCAGTAATTTTTTTTCTAGATCTCAGCCACCACCTACATTACCTGAGGAGGTTGGAGTGGAGGCTACTGACTTTATTCACTTATTATTATTTTTTTTTCTCTGTGGTAGCCATACCCCCTGGAAGAGTGCCTGCCACACAGTAGGTGCTTAAGTTTAGGTAACTCAAGACACTAAACATTTTTAGCCCTTTCATATGGAGCTTCTCCAGCCCAGATCATTTTTAAGTATTTGCCATTTGACAATTCACACAAGAGGACATATAAACTCTAAACCACTTCTTAGGAAATTACTCTCAGTAATTAAAGGAAGACAAATTGCAACAATAACAAAATATGATTTCTTATTAATTTAGCCGACAAATGCAAGTTATAAAATTAAATTCTAGGGAAGACACTAAGAAACCAGTAGATTCATCCACTGCTAATGACTCTTTAAACTTGTTCAATCTTTCTAGAGGTTGAATGGCAAGTTGTATGAAAAGTAATGGAACTCTTCAGTAGTTGTGCCTATAATTCTTTTTTGAAAGAACTTAGAAGTTCTTTAGCCAGCTGATAAACATGTATTTAAGGTCTACTTGCTATGGGTCATACTCTATGGGGAAATATAAGAGAAAGATCTTGGCTGTCATCATCTGGTGGGGAACGGAGAGCAGAGGACAGGGTGTTTTTCAGCAGCCCACATGTCAGGCTTTGGTGCCTTCCAACACTGACCACAGAAGCCCTTCCACAGTCACATTACGTGGAAGGAACTATTATTCCCTGTCGCAGATAAGCACTTGGAGGTTCAGAAAGGCTAAGTAACCAGTATAAGATTATATGACAAGAGGCAGTGCCATAATCTGAATCCAAACCTGTCTGACTCCCCAGCCACACTTGCATTTTCTCCTACATCCCTGAGGAGACAAGATACATAGTCACATAACCACATAATACAGGAGACAAGATAGTAACCAGTTTAAGGGAAAGTGGAAGTGCCAATGAAATCATTGTCTTCAAGAAATAATTTAGAAGTAAAAGTTATCCACTGATGTTTACACTGCATGTTTTAAGTTACTGAACTGTATTATTTTAAAATTTGAAAACTATCCTGATGCCCACATATCACTTATATACCACTTACATACTGCTGTTTAGGTCTTAAGTTGTGTCCAATTCTTTTGCATCCCCACAGACTATAGCCCACCAGGCTCCTCTGTCCATGGAATTCTCCAGGAAAGAATAATGGAGTAGCTTGTCATTTCCTTCTCCAGCGGATCTTCCCTACCCAGGGGTCAAACCCACAGCTCCTGCACTGTAGGTGGACTTTTTACTGCTGATCCACCACAGTAGCCCTGTGCCCACACAGGTCTTAAGTTACATAAAAGATAAATATAAAGAACAAGCCAAAGGAAGGAAGAGCATTTCTTAGAATAATATTAAGTGGAAGGAAACACTGTACACATACAGAAAAGTAGACAGGCCCTTTCACGGGGTCAAGATCAGAGTTATAGGTCCCTAAGAGATCTGACAGAGGTATTCAGGTAAGAATTTGGTGAGGGTTTTTTTTGTTGTTGTTGTTGTTTTGACGCTTTTTTTCCCCCCCTAATGAATTTGAGTAAATGTATTCTAAATGAGTTTTTTCTCATTGTCTTTTGATAACAAATTAATGTTTAGGGGAGCTCAATTAGATTTTTATTGCTACTAAAGATATTCTTAGAATTCAAGTTGTCATTTATTACTTCATTTATATTATTCATTCACATGATCATTCAACAAACATTTATTAAATCCTTACCACATATCAGGATCCACAGCAGATTTAAGGATATCAATAGGAATAAAAGCTAGAGTCTGTCCTAGAGATCTGCACAGGCTGGGGACAGGAAGAATCTGAAACTGTGCAAACAGAAAACTAAAGCTGAAGTCAAGATTCAATATCCAGCTTGCTTTGGTCCTGAGCAAGTCATTTAATTAAGAAGGCTCACATTCTTGATCAGTAAAACTTGAACAATAATAGTAACTACTTACAGGACTATGGTAAGGATTTACCTGTAACTTGTAGAAAAACACACCATAAACTGTAAAGCACTCAGGTGGTTCAGTGGTAAAGAATTCGCCTGCCAATGCAAAAGACTCAAGTTCGATCCCTGGGTCAGGAAGATCCCTGGAGAAGGAAATGGCGACCCACTCTAGTATTCTTGCCTGAGAAATTTCATGGACAGAGGAGCCTGGTGGGCTATAGTCCATCGGGTCACAAAAGAGTTGGACATGACTTACTGACTCAACAACAGCAACTATAAAAGGGACAACTGGCATCATTAACTGTATGGTGGATTTCATTTTGATCAGGATCACACAGGCTGGCTTAGGCCACTTCCCCAGGCCTGGCGCGTATCAATTTACTGGCACCCAAATGGTTATTCCCCTTGCTACTCTGCCCACCATCCTTAGTGCCTAGTCACCTTTTTTTTTTAAGGCTCGCCATAATATGTCTAGTTAATATACAGTATTACAATTTTTTTTCTTGTGGTAAGAATGTTTAAGATTTACTATCTTAGCAATTTTTATTAAATTATTTATTTGTGGTTACACTGAGTCTTCACTGTTGCTCAAGACTCTCTAGTTGTGGCAAGCGGAGGTTACTCCTCTCTGCAGTGCCCAGCTTCTCACTGGGGTGTCTTCTCTTGCTGCAGAGCACAGACTTCAGGCACACAGGCTTCCATAGTTGTGGCTCACAGCCTTTATAGCTCGGACTCGGTAGTTCTAGAGCACGGGCTTAGTTGCTCTGCAGCTTATGAAAGCTTCCAGGACCGAGAATCGAATCCGCGTCCTCTGCATTTAGCAGATGAATTCTCATCCCTTGTACCACCAGTGAAATCCCTAATCATCCATTTTTAACTGTCTCTGCCTTTTGTCCAATTTGGCTAAAATGATCCTGAGGAGCCAAATGGACAGAGGTAAGTCAGGTAAGATCATTAAGTATCTTTTACAAGAAAGGAAGAAAGGAAAGGAGGGAAGCTGGGAAGAAGGAAGGGCTTCAAAAAAAAGTCAGAGCTAACAGACCTCAAAGGGACTTCCCTGGTGGCTCAGACAGTAAAGAATCTGCCTGCAATGCAGGAAACCCATGTTCGAACCCTGGCAACCCCCTCCAGTATTCTTACCTGGAAAATCCCATGGACAGACAAGCCTGGAAGGCTACAGTCCATGGGGTCACAAAGAGTCGGACAAGACTGAGTGACTACCACTAACTAGCTAAAGATATTCTGCACCAAGTCCTCAACCAGTGCCTGATTTCCACTGTAACATCCCAATCAGTCACTGCTTGAGTATCTCCAGTGATCAAAGAGTCAGTAACTCTAGAAGAAGCCAATATCTTTCAAAATTAAGAGGTTCCAGGACTTCCCTGGTAGTCCAGTGGCAAAGACTCCAAGCTCCCCAGTGCAGGGGGCCCAGATTTGATCCTTGGTCAGGAAATTAGATCCCATATGCCACAACTAGGAGCTCACATATCTCAACTAAGACTGGTGCAACCAAATAAACCAACAATAAAAAAAAAAAGATTTCATAGAATTAAAAAATGACAGAGATTCTCCTCTTGACAAATGGTGATTTCAGCCACTAAGCATCTGTCACCCTTCTAAAGACACTAGGCAGATGGACTACTTAGGGGGTTATCATGGAACCAAGGCTGTGGACTCTCTATGTGATACTCGCTCAGGACCTGTGGTTCCTCTTGTTTAAGCGAGGAGATTTGGTGACCTCTGTTTCCACCAGTGAACTGTCCCTCATATCCACTGTCTCAACTCCTTTTCAACTTGTATCTTTGGACTAGACTATGACCACATATCTCACCATCTCCACTACCACCACTTTTGCAAGTGAAACTATTAGTCACTCAGTCAAGTCCGACTCTTTGTGACCCCCTGAACTGTAGCCCGCCAGGCTCCTCTGTCCATGCAATTCTCCTAGCAAGAATACTGGAGTGGGTTGCCGTTTCCTTCTCTGGGGGTTCTTCCTGACCAAGGGATCGAACCTGGATCGTCTGCACTGCAGGCGGATTCTTTACTGTCTGAGCTACCAAGGAAGTCCCCTTTAACCACCCCCTTTAACCATCCATAACCCATCACTTTCCTAAAACACAGACATAATCACCTCCTTTCCTTGGGTGATTCTCCTTTCATAGCACAGTCTTAAGTCCTCAGACAGCAATCAAGACCTTTCTCAACCTAAGCCCATCCCTGCACCCTCATCTCCATGGCCTTTCTACTCTGCGGTCCATCCCCAGTGAATCCAATTTCCAAGGATTTGGAATTTCCAATTTCCAAGTGCCATGACTTTGGCCTCGCAGGTGGCACTAGTGGTAAAGAACCAGCCTGTCAATGCAGGAGACATAAGAGACATGAGTTCAATCCTTGGGTCACGAAGATCCCCAGGAGGAAGGCATGACAATCCACTTCAGTGTTCTTGCCAAGAGACTCTCATGAACAGAGGAACCTGGTGGGCCACAGTCCATGGGGTTGTAAAGAGTCAGACATCACTGAAGCAACTTAGCCCACAGTACAGCATGTGCACTTTCTCACCTACATGATCATGTTATTTCTCTTGCTCGATGATCCTCTCCTCCTCTGTCTCACTAGACAAATCCCCATTCATCCTTGAAGGCTCCATCAAATAACGCTTTTTATCTGTGAAGTCTCCCCAGAGTCCCTAGAGTTAGTCACCGCTCAGTTAGAGCCACCAGATATTTTCTGCAAATACTTTTACGTCCTCTCTTGACTTCTGGAGACAGGGATGGCACAGCATTCATGTTTCTATCCCCTAAACGCAGACTAGAGTTTCACTGATTCATTCACAGGTACACCTGGCATCTGGTGTGGAATGAATGAACACACAAATGCATCAAACCAATAGACAGAGGGGTCTTGAGGGTCCCATCCAGCTGTCATTACTGGCACCCTCCCAGTCTCCAAGGGAAACTACTGCAGCCAAGAAGAGAAATCCAGTTTGGAAACCACCAGAATACAGGCAAACTGACCTGACTTTCACCTTGTTCTAAGAACAGGTCTCCTTACCCTCCAGGTCACTGCACAGTTTGCCTTTCCCATGAGTCGGGGCACACCCTGCCCTTGGGGTAGCAACTCCCTCCTCCAGTTCCTGAAAAGGACTGGTTTTCATACCAAACAAGACAGAAGCTCTAGGTGCCAACTGCTTTTCAAGCTTTTGTTTTCTTCCTGGGAATTAAACAAGAAGCATTTTCTCTGGAAATTCATTAGAAGAATAAGTATAGGTTACTCTGGTGACCTCTTGGCACAGGACTCGGTACCACACTAGGCTTTCACACTTACAGCTACAGATCTTCATGAAGTTGGGCTACTGGATGGAAAAGAATAGATTAAAAAACCCAGCTAAAATACATATATGGGGAATTCTCTGGAGATCCCATGGTTAGGACTTCAAGCTTCTACTGCAGGAGCTCTGGGTTTGATTCATGATCAGGGAACTAAGATCCCTGGAGTCGCATGGCCAAAAATAAAAATAAATAAAATACACACTTGGACAAAGATTCGATCTTATTTCTTAACTATAAGTAGCCAGAGCAATTTTAGCTGCCCTATGGAATCTTGGACTAAGCCTTTCTGTCCCTCAGTGTTAACTTCAAGACCCAGCCCCTCCAACAAGCTGCTGCACACCTTCCAGAGACGTGCAGCAGTCCATCCATACCACTCTCCTAGCACTTCCTTATATTCTCAACAGGTATTAACACCATTTTATCAACCTTAATAAAGTCTAACTGCCTACAAGCTAGACTTTCCCTTCAAATATCCTCAAACTTTACCTTTATAAAACTAGTTCACTGAACAAACATTACTTGAGCACATAGCATCTCTTCTAACAAAAACATTTCTTGGCGTTTTACTTTAGGTCTACCTTTTATACATACCACTTATACAACCCTACTCAGTACTAACAAGTACTAACCCTACTCAGTACTAACAAGTACTAACAAGTAGGTGTTCAATCAGAACACCTCTGAGAGTGAAATACTCTTACTACTACCCCAGGATACAGGCATACCAGGGATGTCCTGGGAAAATCAGAAAGTATGGTCCCTCTACCTCTGAAGCAAGCATTGTTGCTACAGTCCTTTTTACAGACAGGAAACTGAGACTAACATTAAGGGCAGGATTCTCTTAGAGTTCAACAAGTGGTCTCCTAGGAACTTCCTTGGTGGTCCAGTGGCTAAGAGTCAGCACTCCCAATGCAGGGTACCCGGGTTAGATCCCTGGTCAGCAAGTAAGAGTCGGCATGTCAAAACTAAAGATTCCACATGCTGTGATGAAGATCAAAGATCCTACCTACCAAAACTAAGAACCAGTGCAGCCAAGTAAACATGTTAAAACAAACAATAAAACAGGCCCCCCCAAATGCCAAGGAACTGGCAGGACACATGCCCGCAACGATCTCTGAATGGAGTGGGCACCCCTCCCTCCTGGAGCTCCCTGCCCCAGGGCGACAGAGCTGCGGGCTAATGGCCTGAGAACGCTGACCATGGCTATGTTGGGAAAACTGCCCACAGTGGGGCTGGAAGGAGGCCAGAGCGAACTTCTGGATTCAGGTAAACCTGAGTGAAACGACCCTGTCCTGTCACGCCCCCCGTGCTTAACTGCCCCATGAAAGATACCCACACAAGTTTCTGAGGAGGGCCTGAAACAGCCCCTGAGTACCAGCCTTCCCTGTGAACTGCAGGGGGCTTTGATGAGAAGACGGACAGGGGCAATGGCTGCAGGAGGAGCAGCGCAGGGACACTGCACAAGCCAAACCCAGCAGAGGCCCGCACCCCGGCGGGGCCTCGGTGTCCGTCTCCACAGCAAGAGGAGCTGCCGCACCTAAGCAATGGTTGGTCGAGAGGCTGGTCATTGCTCCAGCTTCACCCAGGAGAGGAACATGGACGCACAGCGCCAAACCCAGGAACCTACAGGCCCGCAACTGCTTCCACGGTAACGGACTCTTTCGCCAAAAGACTGGATGTGAAGCCGGCAGCAGACGGCCAAGGGGTCGCGGCGGCGATGAAGCAAGATTCGGCCGCGGAAAGCAGATCACCTATGCGTAGACCACCATCAAGGAGAGCGCCTAGGTCATCCTGAGCAGCATCTGGGGCGTGATCCGAAAGAACAAGTACTGCCCAGATTTGCAGAGAGACCGCCATCCCGCCCTGCCGGAAGTCTGTGGTGGTGAAGACAAAGTGGACCCGCCCCACTAAGAGCTCCTAAGTGATCCCCTTCCACAAACCAACAGATATCAGCTTATGATACTTGTGCGTGCTCAGTTGTGTCTTTGTGATCCTTTGGACTGTAGCCCACCAGGCTCCTCTGTCCACGGGATTTCCCAGTCAAGAATACTGCAGCCGGTTGCCATTTCCTTTTCCAGGGGATCTTCCCGATCCAGGAATCCAACTGGAGTCTCCTGAGTCTCCTGCATTGCAGGAGTGTTCTTTACCTGATGAGCCATCAGGAAAGCCACCGATTTTTCTCAAATTAAAAAAATTAAATAAAAATAAATTTAAAAACTGAGAGAGACTGGGATGGTTACAAGTGGAGAAGAAGAAACACTGGACAACCATTCACTGGTGACAAACCATCTCTCTTTGCAGCCTGGAAGTGCCTGTGAGTGTCTGTGGCCCTCACCTCACTTTGCAACCTGACATTTGTTAACAGTGGTACCCTCATGAACAAGATGTCTAAAACTGAGTAAGTCAGTACACCAAATCGCCAGGGAGCACCCTCCATTAAGTAGCACAGCTAAGACTTGAACTTGCAGCCTCCCGAGTCTAAATCCCATAGACTGCTTCTAGGAGGACAAGGTGCCGATCCTGTGGGCTAGACCCTTCACTGGGCACTAAAAATTAGCCACATGTATCAAGAATCCACCTACCAATGCAGGTGACAGAAGAGATTTGGGCTCGATCCCTGGGTTGGGAAGATCCCCTGGAGTATAAAATGGCAACCCACTCCAGAATTCTTGCCTGTAAAGTTCCATGGACAGAGGAGCCTGGTACAGTCAAGGGGATCACAAAGAGCTGTACACGACTGAGTGACTGACCGTCCACCCACTTCACAGCCACATTACACACTACACGACCGTTTAGCACTGGGGTAGATCATACGATCTATAACCAAAGTAACTGAGGCTCCGGGATGATCTGGAACTTGCTTAAGATCACAGGGCTAATGGGTGGCTCAAACACAGGTCTTGGTCTTCTTACCCTAAAACCAAGTTGGTGATGGTACTGCTCAAACGATAGCATCTGAAGCCCAGACCCTCAGACCCCTCTGGGGCCTCCAATCAGATCCTCAGTTGCCTTCCGAAGGCACCGCCATGCCAGCTACTGTTACTAATTAGCGCATTATGAAATAAGTTTCTCCCTTGAGCACAGGGCTTGCTCAGGACTTTCACATCAATTATCTCCCGCTCACCAGCAAAAGGGAAGTAAGGAGCAGGACAGGAGCTTTAGCTGGGGATCTGATTCTCACACTACCACTTAAGCATCCCAGCAGAGGTTCTTCACCACTGAACTTTTGCCCACACTCTGGGAGACAAGATGGAGCCTGCCGACCCATCTCTTGGATGGCAACTGGGAGCTAAGTAATAAAAGCAACCATAAAACACATTCACCACATAAAAAGTGCTCCGAAGGCTGTGAAATGCTAATGGGTTCTATGAGATGGGTTGTGATGGACAGATTTAAGACAGAAAGAAAAAAGAGCAGGATCTACCCTGTAGGGGATCTCATACTGGCAGCCTGAAACCCTTTAGGCAAAAATAAGTAGAACTAGAAAAGGAATGAGACCGCGGACAGTCACAGACAAGGAACCTTGACGTTATCATGGAGTCAGAAGCTCAGTTCTTGCAAACAGCGACGGGCATAACTGGCAGAAAAAGAAAGAAACCCCCAACCACAAGGACACCGAAACTGAACTCTCCGAATCACTTTGTTTTCTAAGGGCAAAGAACAAAGTTCAAGCCCAGTAACAAGGATCTCCAAGTTATAGTCCCTCCCAAATTCTCCCAAGCAAAGCCCCTGGGGCTGGGAGTGGGGTGGGGGTGGAATGGAGAAGGAATGTGTCCAGTCAGGCTCAGCAAAAAGAGAATCAAAAACACTCTTGAAAGAAAGAAGACAGGAAAGAGAGGAAGGGCCACGCCCAGCTCCAGCTCAGCGGACGAGGGTGTGACTGAGCACTTCCGTCCCTTCCTTGGGGCCTCAGTTTCCTCACTCGCAAAAGGAGGAATAAGGTCCCTCTGGCCATCAAGACCCCAGTCCTCACTTCTAAGGCATAAGCTGCGTGCCAGCCTGCCACTTCTGCTGCCTACAAGCTTTGGTGTCCATAACACAGTTGTTTCAGTCAAGGGTGATAAGCTGGCAAATAATTAGAAGAACAAGAATAGGAACTAAGCTCCCTGATAAGATTCTAACAGCAAACAACTTTTTCCCTCTCTGCTGACCTGATGCAGGCTCGGCATTTCCCGACCTGGAACATTTCAGCAGCCTCCCAAGCAGTGTCCCCATCTCTGGCCCTGACCTGCTCTGACTCTGCCACCAAGGTTCTCTGAAACACAGATCTGACAACACCCTCCTTTGCTCAAAGAGTAACAAAAGCCCTCCTGATCCCCACCCACCACCACCACCACCACTGCCATCGTCTTGAGCTCATCATCTCAGCCCTTTACCCTCTGCTCTTCCCCGGCTGGGGCAGCGTCAGCACAGAAGTGAAAAGTCTGCTGGCCCAGGGAAACACTTGATTACGATCCCACTGAGGCCCCGTGAAAGTGAGTTCTGAGTGAAAATCTGATGAAGAACCCTGACGATGGTGATTCTGTGCAACAAAATTCATATTTATGGCAAGAGAAATGTAAACACAGAAATTCTTCTCTGCCTTTTGGCCTTCTCTCCCCACCACGTGCACCATGCTTCTGCACTGTGCCTCAACCAGACCTCCCCCCTGGCAGGAATACCTGTTCAACCATAAAGAGCAACATTCTCCTAGCACCAAGGAGACAACTCCTTACAAGATAACATTCCTTCTTGATCTGGTAAGGTTTCACATGACCCACCAGGACGATGCTTAGATCTGGATTAACTGTCGATAATACATCACATGATGTACAGCCCTCTGTCTCAAAAAACTTTTAGAAAACTGAGCCTTGATTTCTAATTGGAGAGGGAAATGGCAACCCACTCCAGTATTGTTGCCTGGAGAATTCTGTGGACAGAGGATTTCTAATGGGCGAAACAGTTCTCAGAACTTTCTGAGATGCCCTTTCAAGTTATAATCGTCAAATTTGGCTCAAATAAAATTTTCCAATCCTTTCTTAGATCGACTAATTAGTTTTTCATCCACAATTTGCACTTTTCCTTCTGTGGAAAAAGAAGAAAGTGGTGAAGAGGCTGTAGATCAGGCAAAGATTCAAAACCTGGCCATTTCACTTAGGGGTTATGT
This sequence comes from Neotragus moschatus, assembly GCA_006410615.1. Taxonomy (NCBI): domain Eukaryota; kingdom Metazoa; phylum Chordata; class Mammalia; order Artiodactyla; family Bovidae; genus Neotragus; species Neotragus moschatus. The sequence continues at coordinate 1,756,595 of SJYA01000115.1, forward strand.
AACCTTACTTACAGCTTCCCTAGTGGCTCACTGGTAAAGAATCAGCCTGCTCATGCAAGAGACGCAGAAAAAGCGAGTTCAATCCAGGGTTGAACTCTCCAGGTTGAACTTCTCCAGGGTTGGGAAGATCCCCTGGAGAAGGAAATGGCAACCCCCTCCAATATTCTTGCCTGGGAAACCCTATGGACAGAGAAGCCTGGTGGTCTACAGTCCATGGGGTCGCAAGAGTCAGACACGACTTAGCAACTAAACAACAACAAATCTTATTTGACCACACTCACTCATCTGCAAAATGAGATTGACAATCATAAAACCTAGTTTGATGAATCGGTATGAGAATTATGTAAGTACACAGTAAGTAGGCAAACATTTTATATATTATTATTAAGAAAGATCAAAAATCACATGTTTTCTAGCCTCAATTCTGTGGTTTACCAGTTTCCAAGCATGAATCCCATTAACCCACGGCCAGCCACCCACCCTATTTGTAGAAAGTCAGGAGAGGTGAAGTCCTCATCAGTTTATCACTGTCCTTTCCCATTTCTGTGACTTGCCTTAAGAAGCCACCACCGTTTTCCTCCACACATCTAAGCCATCTACAACAGACTCCCACATCACACTTCCGTTTCTTCTTCCCTTTTCCACCTCTGCTTCACACATACCTTTAAGACCGTGAATTTCCACCCAGATAGGAGCTTTGTGCATGCATCACAACTTTGCCTACCTTTTCCTCACCTCTTCCAACTCACTTCTTCCATCTGGGTGCAGCCTTCCAATGCTGAATTCCAAGAAAAGTCCCCACCCATCGATGCACAAGCTGAGCTAGGAGTCCTAAATACTGCCCCGGGTCAAAGTCTCAGCTCCACTCAGTGGTAGTAGTAAAAGCCACTCAGTCGTGTCCGACTCTCTATGATCCCATGATCCCATGGGCTGTAGCCTGCCAGGCTTCTCTGTCCACAGAATTCTCCAAGCAAGAATAGTGGAATGGTGTGCCATTCCCTTCTCCAAGGGATCTTCCTGACCCAAGGATCGAACCCCAGTCTCTTGCATTACAGGTAGATTCTTTATCATCTGAGCCACCAGGAAGCCCACCAGCTCCATTCAACCAGTTACTACATGTGTTACTCTTCTTCCTGTGGTTACCATCCCAATACCTAATCCCACAGGCCTTGATTTCATGCGAATCTCTGAAGAACCCCTTAATGGCCCCTACAACCTACAAGATAAATTTACATCTGCTTACCAAAAAATGAAAGTCCTACCATTTCTCCATTTCCCACCACTCCATTCCCGCTGGCCATTCAAACTTAGGCCTTCTTCCCTACATCTGTTGGCATACGCCTAACAGGTTCATCTCTATCTGTCTTTTTTCCACTTAGGCAACCCCTGCTGCTGCTGCTGCTGCTGCTGCTGCTAAGTCGCTTCAGTTGTGTCCGACTCTGTGCAACCCCGTAGACCTTAAAGGCTCTCTTTAGGTACCACTCCTTCTAGTAGCTTCCCTAAGGTTGAACTACTTCAGTGCAACCAAGATATACCCCTAGAACAGCACCACACACTCACACACACACACACACACACACACACACACACAGGTGCTCCCCCAGAACAGGGACCAACCACGTCCTCCAAATCTTTGTATTTGTTAGAGCCAGCCAGTTTCTGCTTTACAGCAGGTAGGCTCCAGAACCCATATGCCTCATCCATTGCTCCTCTCCTTTTGGTGTAACAATAGCAGCATGTTCCATCCTCTGTTTTTATTACGTTACCTGGCATCTTCTATTCCCCTGCCCATTTTCTATTTAATGCATTAAATCTCTGGGCTAACAGAGCCTCCCAGTCATTGTGAGTTACATTCTGCCCTTGGTCAAAAGCCCCCAAATAGTTCTGAAATTAAATTCAATCTGACTCTTCCTATTCCCAATTAACCCATGCTAGTTCCACCACAGGGTAGTCACATGTTAACACCCAGAGTCAAAACTCTGGGCTGTTATTTTGAGTTCATTTCCAATTAACTGGATGACCTCAGACAAGAGAAAAAATTGAGATAACAGGGTCACCAGGCCCAATTCTCAGGGGATTTTTGAGATTCAAATGGAATATTTGATGGGAAACTTTTATAAAGTGCACAGCACTGTACATTCATGAAGGCTATGATTAACGAATTTTATCAGCTCTAAGCTATCAATGGTAAAATACACCGTTATCAACTTAGGACGAAGATCTGCTCACCTATGACACATCTGTGATTATAAGACAACCCAATGTCACTGATAGAAAATGTGAAAAAGGATATTTTTTCTGATGAAATAAAAGTTATCTGTCTCAATAAAATAAAGAATCTGCCATAAACTTTTCACATTTGCCAACGGCATGTAGTAAGCAATAATATATGTGGAGTAAATGAGCAAATACTCACTGATAATTCTTAGGCCAGATTATTGCCTCTCTCACTGGAATGGGTGGCAGAGGATTACCCAGTGCCAGTTCCTCCCTTCTCGCTCATGTCCCAGCCTGCTCAAAACCCTCAAAAGATGACTTCAAGTCATATACATGCCTGGCATTTTTAAGGACCTTCATAATGAAGGTCCCATCAACCACTGTCTGGAACTGACTGTTCACTGGAATATGTCCTGCCAAGAAGGGTCCTATTCTGTCAGTCCCAATCATAGTAACCAGCTCAATAGCAGTTTCTCTCCTGCCAATCCTCACAGCCAGGTCCAGGCCCACGCACTGTGTAGGAGGAGCATGACCCTGGGTGGCTGCCTGACCCAAGGGCTCCAGGTTTGCACCCTCACTATTCAGGCAGCTAACCCCAATTACTTATTTCTTACCTAGAATCTACACTCTAGGTTCTAAAGCCTGGGTGCTGAGGTTGGAAGTCTGCCTTGCAACCTTTTGACTGACCCTGGTGCAGACAAAGACCCTGAAGGAAGAAGGCTGGTCATGGGATACAGAGAACCCTACTGAGAGTTCTGGCCTTCCACCAGGTCCCAAAATTTACTGTAGACTTTAGAACTGGCACCCCCCTTCTCTGGGCCTTTATTTATATTTCCCTGTCTATAAGAGCAAGGAGTGGTGAGGAAGGAGGGGAGGGGAGCTGGAGGGAAGAGAGTGTTAGCTGCTTTTTCTCTTTCCACTTAAAGGCTTTCTTAAAATGCTCTTGTGTTCAAAGAGGTAGGCCATTAAGTCACTAAACACCATAGTGAAAATGAGGTTTATTGGGAAGCAAGGAATTTAGAAAGGAGGTTAAGAGTCAGAAAGATAGAGGGGATTGGATACGAAGTTATGAGTCTGGTACTAGAAAAGAAGCTCAAAGGTGAAGCTAAATTTTTGCATTTTGTGTTCGTGGTGAGCAGGCAGTGGATCACTGAGAAGGTGAAGGAAGCCAGAAACATCCTTCAGCTCTCCCAGCACCCCCAAATCCCAAAGACACCCCTCTGTCCAAGTGCACTCAAGCACAGTTCCACTGATTATCCCATCTTAAGGACCCACGCTGCCCCACGCCGTGCCCCCAGCACAGTAACAGTCACAGCTTCATCTCCACTCTCCGCATTTGAGTCTTCTCTGCCTCTGCAGTTCCCTCCGGCACACGCCCTCATTCCTCGTCCCCAGTTACTAACTTCAGAAAAACCCCCCAACCTTCAAAAGCCTCAGATCCCTCCTGAAGGACCAGGAGATCAAACTCCTGTCTCCAAGCCCCGCCCCGCGCCTTTTCCCCAGGACTTAGCACCTTCTGTCTGGGGTCAGGTTTGGTTCTTCCGTTGACTGAACGCTTCCTGAGGGCAGAGTCTGAGCACTAAACGCCTCTGGATCCAATAACCCAGCACAGGGCGGCACACAGTGAGTGCTGGAGAACGGCTTGGAGAAAAGGAACCAGGAGTCGGGAGCCATTTATTTTAGTTACGGCTCTGCCTCTAGTGAGCGACTTTGGGGAGCCTCAGCTCTCTAGGCCTCAGTTGCCCCAGCTGGGAAATGGGGGAACTTGACNTTTTAAAGGCTGTATCCATCTTCTAACACGAAATGTGGGAAAGAATGAAAAGCAGCAGAAAAAGAAGCATCTGTGAAAAGATAGGAAGCATATAAAGCTCGGACTAGAAAGCCTTCTGCGTGTGGAAGAGAGAAGCTTATCACAGTGTTTTTTTTCCTGCTGACCTATATGACAGACATTAATGATGTGAAGTGACATGATCTTAGTTTTTTCCTTCTTAAAGAAAATATACTCCATTTCTACAACTAGACGATTAAACAAAAAAATCTTTTTTACAACCCTCTTAACATGTTTTGGAGATGATGTTTCTAATTTTCAGGAATTAATGTGAAAGCAGGAAGCAAGATCCCATATACTGAGAACCGTGGATGGCTGATCAACTCTACCTATGGCTTTACCTTTAAAAAGTGTGTGATAGTACATTGTTTCAGATATATATTTAAAACTGTTTCCTCAGTAGTAAGAAAGGAGCAGAAATAATTTTTTCTAATTAAAAAAACTACCTTTGGGTCTTCCCTTGTGGTACAGTGGCTAAGACTCCACACTCTCAATGCAGGGGACTGGGTTTCAATCCCTGGTCAAGGAACTGAATCCTATATGCCACAACTACTCAAAATGCCTCGAGTAAAGGATTCCACATGCCACAACTAAACACCCAGCACAGCCAAATAAATAAGTAAATTAGTGTATATATGTGTGTATATATATATATATAATGGGCAAAAGTTTAAAAAAAGAATTCTTTGAACATAATGAAAACTGAAGCACCTCTCCATTGCTTTGCTATCCTCCTCAACGCAGAGCTGGCCATAACTAACACTGCGGGCCTTTCTGTTCAGTATTTGACATTATGGATTTTCCTACGTTTCCTTTGTCCACAGACACTTTTCTAGAGCTATATTGCCTGCAGGGCCACCTGGAAAGTGAAGAGGAAGGAAGGACCCTCCATCCGTCTGGGAGACGGCTCTGCCTGCACCCCAGATATGCCGACTGCCCAGAACTCTCCCCTCTGGTGTCTCCCATCGCTGTGTGCCTCTCTCTTCCACCAACATTGAGAGCTCCTGTGGTCATCCTGTAACACGGCAGCCAGACCCCTGCTCTCCAAGGTCAGGGGCTCCTGTCTCCCTTTCCCTGCTCTACTTTGTTCCTTTTCTTCCCCCATAGCAACTGTCAGCTACTAAGTAATGCTACTTAATTACTACTTACGCCTTATCTTTAGGGTTTACTGCACATTTACCCTGACTGCTACGGTGCAAGCGCCTTTAAAGCAGGCATCTTTATCTGTTTTGTTCTCTTATTCCAGGTGCTTGGAGCAATTGTGGGCAACTAGTACACCCCCGACTCATATTTTTGGAATAAAAAAAGGACTTCTCCCAGGGAGCCATGAGTCCTTCATGAAACAGGAAGGGCTTTGGCAAGTCCTTGGAGGATGGGCAGGTTTTCCATCAGAGAAGCACGGAGGCCAACCAGGCAGGGCAGCAACACGAGCAGAGGCTGAGAGACAGGGGCAAGGAAATCATGGGGGAGGCAGCAGGTGGGTTGGCTTCATGCTGCCCAGGCTGTGCAGCATCAAGTACCAGGATCAAGGCTGTGGGTTTTCTTTCACAGACAATGGGAGGGAAGAGAAATATGGAAGGTTCTGGGCAGGAAAGGTTCTTGATGCCAGGAGTAGTTTAGGAAGATTAACCTGGAAAGGGGGTCCCTTCTGGCATATTCTCCTAGACCTCCAATCCCCGTTAGCCTGGGGCTCTTCTGTGCCCACATTTTCTCTGTGTTCTCACTATCCCATGCTAAGCCAGAATCAGAATCTGAAGGTGTGTGGCACTTCTTAGCTTTGGAGGGAGGTGACTTTGGCTCCGCCTACTCCCCTTTTTGAAGCCAGGGGAGCCATTACCCACAGCCTCTGGTTAGAAATGGCATGTGGCACTTGGAATGCTTCCTCCTCCTTCTCCATCTTCAAATTTGTGCTGTGGTCCCCAAGAGGAATGAATGAATGCTTATAGATTTCCCTAAGCAACACTGAAATGCCAAAGGAGTAAAAGGCGCAGAGACCTTTGCCCGGCACATCAAGAATGTGGACAAATTTAGAGTTGGAGCCTTGCATTACAATTGCAAGTCAAACTCCAAGTAGGGGTAACCAGCCCATTAGCACAGGCACTTGAAAACTGACTTTTCTGCCATCTCTCCAAAAACACACACACATACGCACGCACACGTGTGTGCACATTCTCACATACACACATTCACTGGGCCATAGAAAGATCAAGGCTGACTGCAAAGCACCCATTCCCCAAGACTCCTAATTTATATTGAGAACTAGCTCTAAAGCTCCTCCTGGCCCCCAACCTTCCCTTGCAATGATAAAGAGCATGTCACATCACACTAAATGTAACACTTAATCAAAACCCATCTTCTTTAACAAATCCTTAACCTCCAGCACAGGAGAGTCACCAAGGCCAAGGGACGAGACAGGGAGCCGACTCAGGTAGCACATGCTTTGATCAAGATGATACAGATTTCCTTTTATTTCACTTTCATCAGAGTTGTCAAATTCCAGATCTGTCCCCTTTTTGATTTGACAACAGCACATCTCAGTAGAGGTTGACACCGAAAAAAGACCAGGACTTGTTCTCTCTTCAACCAGGAGTAGGCGATAATTTCTCTGAATCCTTTTCAGTAATGATCGCCAAAGCTTCTGATCTTCCCGTAAGCAAGTTTTGCAGGGAATGTGGTTCAGCTGAAGCACAAACCTGGCTGGCATCTGGTTCCTTTCTTAAGTGGTATCTAAATACCCTTAATCTATTGGCCCTGAAAAAGACCTCCCCCTTCTCTGCCTCCTTCCCGCGGTCTTTTTTTCTGAGACTTAAATCCTCAAGCGAATTCTTTTGCCAGATTTCTAGGGCAGGAAATTTACCTCCCTGCCACACAGTACATTAGAAACTTCTGGGGTTCCAGCAACTGTTCATTTCTATAGCATGGCGGATGGCTTTTCTCATGACCTATGTGGGATTACGTTTTTAAATTATTTAGTAACTCGCTAGTTCCCAACAGAACGGATTTCTATCTGTTCCATAGACAGTTACTGAATCCCAGTTATGGGGGATGTAGCTCTTAGGAGACAGAAGGATTTACTTCTGCTTCCGAGAAACGTTCTGTCTCGAATGATGATGCAGTGGCAGTAATAGTAATGGTAGCTTGTGACAAGGGGCTACAAGAATTTCAAAGCACAGACCGTTCATACATCCAGTAAGTATGAAGCATCTACATGTGGCAGAGCCGCTTCTAGGCACTGGGACACTGCTCTGTACAAAATGCACAACATTCCTGCCTGCAAGGCACTTACATTCTCGNAATAGACAGTTACTGAATCCCAGTTATGGGGGATGTAGCTCTTACGAGACAGAAGGATTTACTTCTGCTTCCGAGAAACTTTCTGTCTCGAATTATGATGCAGTGGTAGTAATAGTAATGGTAGCTTGTGACAAGGGGCTACAAGAATTTCAGAGCACAGACCATTCATACATCCAGTAAGTATGAAGCATCTACATGTGGCAGAGCCTCTTCTAGGCACTGGGACACTGCTCTGTACAAAATGCACAACATTCCTGCCTGCAAGGCACTTACATTCTCGTTGGGGCTGGGCTGAAAATGGAGCGTCGTTTTCAACTATTGTATATTTGGCTTTGAATAACTCACAGCTTCTCCACTGGAGAAGTCCAGTCTTCTCTTGTAGACTGAATTTGGACTTTCATGTATCCACTGACAAGTAAAATGTCTGAGCTGCTGTGTGATGTCACACCAGTACAGTTTGTGTAATATCGGCACCCTTAGTATTTACTAAAAATGAGCAGAAATTTTAAAAATGAAAGTAAGTTCTCATGAACTTACAATTGAGACAAACAGGAAGGGAAAAAAGGAAAATGAGAGAATGTATTTCAAATGTTGTAAGAATGTTACGTCTTTAGTCTCACGAAGTGTAACTAGGACTTTTCAAATTTGTTTTCTCTTTAGAGCAGTCTTCCTTATAACATGCTGGCAACAGCTTGGGCAGGTTCTCGGCAATAGCACTCTCTAGACCCCACCTCTACGTGGGAGGCCTTTTTCCACTCCAGAGGGCTGGGTGCCCAGGCTGGGACTGAGAAAGTACCACGTATGGCCCTGTACCATGAAAATGCACTTACCTTTCACTCAGGACTTGAAGGAAGATAGAAAACTCCACATATTTCAAGCAGGAAGAAAAAAAGATGATTTTCTAGAAAAGACTGTTTCAGCCAGAAAGAGAAGATAAGAAACTAGCAAAGAATCAACCTGGGACTTCTCTGGTGGTCCAGTAGTTAAGACTCTATGCTTCCACTGCAGGGATCACAGGTTCAATCCCTAGTCAGGGAAGTTCCATGTGCCAAGGTGTGCAGCCAAACAAACAAAAAAGAAAAGTGAAGAAAAGAAAGAAACTAGCAAAGAATCCTCTCCTTCCCAAGACCAGCTTAAGGCTAACTATTGCAGACTAACCTGGAATGGGAAGGCAGAAGTTGGGAAGGTGGCAAGATCCAGGGCTAGGAAGAGAATTAAGTGTCACGCCTGTCCTAACTCTCCTAAGTAGAGGCCTTCCCTTTGCCGCTGGAGGAGAGGGGACTAGCAGAGGATTATTCCTGATTTACAAGCCTGTGTGTGAACCAGTGTAGGAGGACAGTCAGAACGGTGGAACACTGGGGGTGAGGGCAGCAGAATCATCTGAAGCTGGAATAACCTGGGCTTTGTTTGGCAGTTACAGTGGCATATGGTCTGTGTCCTGCTTCAGCTCCTGCGGGCCCCAGACTGCTCTTGCACTAATCCAGTTCACACAGGAGGAAACCGCAGCCCTAAAGGCCAGTGGGAACTGGAGCGAAGAAGGCTGTGTTTGTCCTGGGAGACTAGTTCCTTCCACTTCTGACCAGGCAGAAGACCTGGGAAGTATGTCAAACTCGCAGTCAAAGCTTGCAGGGGTCACCTGCCCATTATACCTGAGCGCTGACCCCTGGTTTAACCATTAGGATTAAGAATCTTAGTGCAGAATTCAGCCACCACTGAATGGTGTTTGGTTCNTAGTTCCTTCCACTTCTGACCAGGCAGAAGACCTGGGAAGTATGTCAAACTCGCAGTCAAAGCTTGCAGGGGTCACCTGCCCATTATACCTGAGCGCTGACCCCTGGTTTAACCATTAGGATTAAGAATCTTAGTGCAGAATTCAGCCACCACTGAATGGTGTTTGGTTCTTGTTTTTGTGATAAAATAGTCTATATTTAAAACTTTTTATTATAAAAAAGTTTAACATATATCAAAGTACAAAGAATCTCAAATTGTACACCTTAGACTTACACACTGTGTTGACAATATATCAGTTATATCTCAATTCTAAAAACTAATTAAAAAAAAACTCTTCTTCAACCATATGATAGACTACTATGCAGCCATTAAAAACTTAAAAATCATTTTACTAAAAAAAAGCTCCCATATACCCATCATCTAAATGTAAACATTAACAACTTACCACATGCTATATAGACTGCNAAAAAAATCTACGAACTGGGTGAATTAGTTTGAATAAAGGCAACACCATTCTTGGAAGATTTGTGTAAGGACTTTTTGCTCTGATATTTGTAAATGTGAGCACCATATGAGGGGCCTATAGTGTGCTTGAGCCACTGCCTGGAAGGCACGCCAAGGCTGGAGACGCGTTTCCTTGTACTTCTGTCCTGCTTCCTGATGTCTAAAGTAATTATTCCTCATCCCAGCACATCGTAGAAGCTCCCAGGTTTATAAGATCTTCATAAAACAAATTGTAGGCCATCGTTGATATCTGAGGTAAAAAAGTCAGGCAAAATAACTTACCCAACACAGAAACAGCAAACAACTTGAACCCACCTCTGGTGTCTGGGTCACCTGACTGATCCCATGATTTTCCACCCACGGAGGAGACCCTGACCTCCTAATTCATATTAATAAATGTTGAGAGTACACCATGAGTTACTAATTCATGAAATCTCCGAAATTTGGTTCTTTTGGGATTTGGTGTGACTTCTTTTTTTTTTACCCAATAATTAAACAAATGCAGAAACATATTTTTGCACTTAACCATTTATCAAGCATATTCTTTGTGCAAAGTCTTTGACTTCACACATTTCTGCTTCCAAAGTAATCTCTCTTGCTCTCAGTTTCTCATCTATTTGTACAAAAATAGGAAAATAGAGAAGTTCAGTAATGAAATATTTTTCTCTTTGCAACTGGTATAGTTTGAAATAGGAAATATGAGCTCCTATAGACATTTTGTTCTGGGGCTTAAAAAGATTATTCTCTTACACCACAATTCACTTATTCTATCCTCAACATTTCAACAAACCCACAGTCTAAGTGGTACTGTTTAATATGAAAAATTCCTGGTATCACACAAAGTAAGAATGGATTCACTCATTCCCCATCGGATATAACGGGACTTGACCAGCATTTCTTTTTTTTTTTCCTTCCCCAGTAACCCACTTATAAAGAATAATAGTGTTCTAATGAGGATTAATAAGATTTAATAAGGTATAATTAGAGCCATTCATTTCCTTCATCATACACATTGTAAGAGTGCTGTGTTAGATCCAGAAATGCTCCTGATTATGTTGAAACTGTTGCATGAGTGTGTTGGGGAAGATCACTGTGTCACCCCTCCTGAAATATTTATGAAATTCTCAGGTGGGCCTGGTGTTAGCACAAGTATTATATAAAGTTAATCACAAAAGATAATTTCTACTCAGGAGGCACTCACCAGGAGTGTAAGAGGCAAAGTCATAAATTGGATGCTTGGCGAACTGCGTGCTGTCTTGTCATCAGTGCAAACTCAAATCAAAAGCCTCATTTGCGTGTGCTGATTTGATTTCTTTTGTATTCACACTTCTCTCAACAACCCTATTAAAACCTGCAGCGTGCGGGGACTTGGGAAAGAAGCGAAGGCTGTGTAAAGCTACAGACACAATTCTAGAGAAATACAGGTTTACGAATTCAGAGACTAAAAAAAGCACAGAATTTCAGATGAGGTGGAGGATAACTGACCAGAGGATTGCACACTGGTGGCCTGAAGCCTTACAGATGCAGTCTCGTAGGTCCAGTGATGGCACAAAAGACTTTGAGCAAGGCTAAGCTGTGGTGCCCCCATTTCCTTGCATCCAGGACCATCCCTTTCCTAGAGGCCATTGTGTAGCTCATGCCAGTCTTTTATCTGACCTTACATATGCCTGACAATATTCTAAGGATTTTTCATCCATATTTCAGTTAACTCTCACAAAACCCTTCTGAGCTTGGCAGCGGTATTTTCTCTAGCCCAAGAAGGTGAAGTCGCCTGCTCTTAACACAGAGCAAGTACATGGTAAGCTGTAATGCCCCTCTGAGCCCAGGCAGCCTGACTCTACTCACCCACTGCTGAGTGACCATCTGGTCTCAGTGTGAACATTCCATTGTGCAGAACTCATAATCCGTCACAGCTGACCAAGAGGGTATGAAGAAGCTACTGGAGAAATAATAAGAACAGGGGCATTAAAGATGGAAGATAAAAACCAACTTGGTGTGGCCTCTCCTCAGTTTAAAACCCACCGGGCCAAGCTCCTTCATGTGGTTTGCATAACCCTTCAGGGTCATGTCTGCCAGTCCTTAGCCCTCCAGCCAATCTGAGGTGGTTTCTCAGACACCTTAACTGCCCCACTTATCTGCCTTCTACAGGTTTTTCTCTCTTCTTCTCCATACACATGGTCACCCTTACCTAGCTTCTTTAGACTCCCCTTGAATATCACCTCTGAGACTCCTTTTAAAAAATATATTATTTATTTAGGCTATACTGATCTTGGTTGCCTGGAGGCGGGCATAGCAATCCACTCCAGAATTCTTGCCTGGAGAACCCCATGGACAGAGGAGCCTGGCAGGCTATGGTCCACAGGGTCGCAAAGAGTCAGACAACTCTGACGGGATTCAGCATGATCTGGGTTGCAGCACACTGGGTCTTCATTCTTTCTTGCAGCATGCAGGGTCTTTAGTTGCAGCATGTGGGATCTAGTTCCCTGACCAGGGATCAAACCCAAACACCCTGGTTTGGGAGCACAGAGTCAGCCTCTGGACCCCCAGGAAAGTCCCTCCAGTGGACCACCACCTCCAGTGGATGTGTTGCCCCTGCAGAGTACATCTGTCGCTCTGTGCTTAGTCCCTGTAACTGCATAATGTCATTGGTCACCTTGTCTTTCTCTGCTACTGGACTGAGAGTCTTAATGTGTCACTGAGTCTCTAACAAAGTGACCGCCTTTGTCATTGCAGGTATTCAACTGCTTTGTTTTGTTTTTTCCCTTCTTCTTCTTGTTCCTGGTCAAAGGCAGAGGAAGATGCATCAGGTGTAGGGTGTGGGCATTCAGATGAAACCAGATAACTTCCTCAAGAGATGGAGACTGGAGGTAAGCAGACCAGTGGGAAGAGAGAGGAAGAGTCAGAAGGACCTGCCCACCTGGAAATAGAAGCAGGATGGACAAGGGGAGGTAAAAGAAAGGAAGGTTTGTAGTCCTTTCTTTGTCCTGAGACTGGGGAGTCACNATTCAGATGAAACCAGATAACTTCCTCAAGAGATGGAGACTGGAGGTAAGCAGACCAGTGGGAAGAGAGAGGAAGAGTCAGAAGGACCTGCCCACCTGGAAATAGAAGCAGGATGGACAAGGGGAGGTAAAAGAAAGGAAGGTTTGTAGTCCTTTCTTTGTCCTGAGACTGGGGAGTCACTTCCTGTTTGGTCTCAGTTTCTTTATCCACACACACAGTTAGATTCTCAGACTTTATGCTCTCCAACACGCTCTTCAATTTGATGCTACTATCAGCAAATTTGGAAAACTCAGCAGTGGTCGCAGGACTGGAAAAGGTCAGTTTTCATTCCAATTCCAAAAAGGCAATGCCAAAGGATGCTCAAACTACCGCACAATTGCACTCATCTCACATGCTAGTAAAGTAATGCTCAAAATTCTCCAAGCCAGGCTTCAGCAATACATGAACCGTGAACTTCCAGAAGTTCAAGCTGCTTTTAGAAAAGGCAGAGGAACCAGAGATCAAATTGCCAACATCCGCTGGATCATGGAAAAAGCAAGAGAGTTCTAGAAAAACATCTATTTCTGCTTTATTGAATATGCCAAAGCCTTTGACTGTGTGGATCACAATAAACTGTGAAAATTCTGAGAGAGATGGGAAAACCAGACCACCTGACCTTCCTCTTGAGAAACCCGTATGCAGGTCAGGAAGCAACAGTTAGAACTGGACATGGAACAACAGACTGGTTCCAAATAGGAAAAGGAGTACATCAAGGCTGTATATTGTCACTCTTANTGGATCACAATAAACTGTGGAAAATTCTGAAAGAGATGGGAAAACCAGACCACCTGACCTTCCTCTTGAGAAACCCGTATGCAGGTCAGGAAGCAACAGTTAGAACTGGACATGGAACAACAGACTGGTTCCAAATAGGAAAAGGAGTACATCAAGGCTGTATATTGTCACTCTTATTATTTAACTTATACACAGAGTATATCATGAGAAACTCTGGACTGGAAGAAACACAAGCTGGAATCAAGACTGCCGGGAGAAATATCAATAACCTCAGCTATGTAGATGACACTACCCTTATGGCAGAAAGTGAAGAGGAACTAAAAAGCCTCTTGATGAAAGTGAAAGAGGAGAATGAAAAAGTTGGCTTAAAGCTCAACATTCAGAAAATGAAGATCATGACATCCGGTCCCATCCCTTCATGGAAAATAGATGGGGAAACAGTGTCAGACTTTATTTTTCTGGGCTCCAAAATCACTGCAGATGGTGATTGCAGCCATGAAATTGAAAGACACTTACTCCTTGGAAGGAAAGTTATGACCAACCTAGATAGTATATTCAAAAGCAGAGA
>SJYA01000115.1:1770628-1855097 GCA_006410615.1 Neotragus moschatus
ACCTAGATAGCATATTCAAAAGCAGAGACATTACTTTGCCGACTAAGGTCCGTCCAGTCAAGGCTATGGTTTTTCCAGTGGTCATGTATGGATGTGAGAGTTGGACTGTGAAGAAGGCTGAGCGCCAAAGAATTGATGCTTTTGAAGTGTGGTGTTGGAGAAGACTCTTGAGAGTCCCTTGGACTGCAGGGAGATCCAACCAGTCCATTCTGAAGGAGACAGGCCCTGGGATTTCTTTGGAAGGAACCATGCTAAAGCTGAAACTCCAGTATTTTGGCCACCTGATGCGAAGAGTTGACTCATTGGAAAAGATTCTAATGCTGGGAGGGATTGGGGGCAGGAGAAGAAGGGGATGACAGAGGATGAGATAGCTGGATGGCATCACTGACTTGATGGGCGTGAGTCTGAGTGAACTCCGGAATTTCAGTGATGGACAGGGAGGCCTGGCGTGCTTTGATTCATGGGGTCACAAAGAGTCGGACATGACTGAGTGACTGAACTGAACTGAACTCAGCCTGCTGACTGAAGTCATCTTCTCAAAGCTTAACATGCCACATGATAATTTGAAATATACTTGGTATATCAAATACATTAAATTCATGCTCTCAGCTGTCCCTCCCTGGTTCTATGATGAGCTTTTCCAACTATAGATCATACCTCCAGCCTTCCACCATTACCACCACCACCAATACACACACACACACACACACACACACACACACAGAGCTTCCTGCACTTCCTGCCTCTGGACTTTTTATCATTTAGTTTCGTCTTCCGGAAATACTTTCCCAGGCCCACCCCAATGAATGCAGATTTTTCCTGTCCTGCCAGCATCCTCTCAAGAAACCTCTTCCCTGTTGTTCATTTCCTCCAAATCCCCTTCAAGGATATGAAAATAATTTCTCTACCTTCTGAAAACTGTACACACTAGATTGCCCCGTTGCATTGTAATTTTCCCAAGTGTGTTTGATCTGTTCCTATTAATGCAGCTCTTCACAGTGGGCTTCATGTCTTCATTTCTCCTCCTCAGCAGCTATGGCATCACCTAGGACTTATGACCATCTGTTATCCAGTGAGTGAATTAATGAATATGTATACTTCATCTTGGCTGGAAAAGCAGTTGTTCAGTTGCTCAGTAGTGTCCAACTCTTTGCGATCTTATAGACTACAGCATGCCAGGCTTCACTGTCTTTCACCATCTCCTGGAGTTTGCTCAAACTCATGTCCATTGAGTCCATGATGACATCCAACCATTTCATCCTCTGTTGTCCCCTTCTCCTCCTGCCTTCAATATTGTACCAGCATCAGGGTCTTTTCCAGTGAGTCGGATCTTTGCATCAGGTGGCCAAAGTATTGGAGCTTCAGCTTCAGCATAATCTTTCCAGTGAATATTCAGCATTCATTTCCATTAAGGTTATTGGTTTAATCTCCTTGCAGTCCAAGGAACTCTCAAGAGTCTTCTCCAACACCACAATTCAAAGCATCAGTTCCTCAGCACGTAGCCTTCTTTATGGTCCAACTCTCACATCCATACATCACTACTGGAAAAGCCTTAGTTTTAACTATAGGGACCTTTTTCTGCAAAATAATGTCTCTGTTTTTTAATATGCTGTCTAGGTTTGTCATAGCTTTTCTTCCAAAGAGCAAGTGTCTTTTAATTTCATGGCTGCAGTCGCCATCCACAGTGATTTTGGAGTCCAGGAAAATAGTCTGTCACTCTTCCCATTTTTTCCCATCTATTTGCCATGAAGTGATGGGACCAGATGCCATAATCTTAGTTTTCTGAATGTTGAGTTTTAAGCCAGCTTTTTCACTCTCCTCTTTCACTTTCATCAAGAGGTTCTTTAGTTCCTCTCTGCTTCCTGCCATAAGGTGTTATCTGCATATCTGAGGTTATTGTTATTTCTCCCAGCAATCTTGATTCCAGCTTGTACTTCATCCAGCATTTCACATGTACTCTGCATATAAGTTAAATAAGTAGGGTGATAATATACAGCCTTGATATACTCCTTTCCCAGTTTTGAACCAGTCCATTGTTCTGTGTCTGGTTCTAAGTGTTGCTTCTTGACTCAAATACAGGTTTCTCAGGAGGCAGGTAAACTGGTCTGGTATTCCCATCTCTTTAAGAATTTTTCACAGTTTGTTGTTTGTTGTTTTCCACAGTCAAAGGCTTTACAATTAATGTTATCTTTCTGGAAGACTGGTCATGTTATTGTAGACCATGACTCTGGGCAGGTACTAGGAGGGATGAGGGAAGGGAGAAGGTTTGTCATTCTTTACATTGTTTCCTGTGAGCACTGTTCTCGGCTTTCTCAACATTTAATATCAATCTTATAAATTATCTGAGGATATAGTTCTGCTCTCGGAGTGCTCAGTTGTGTCCAACTTTTTTCAGCCCCATGGACTGCAACCCTCCAGGTTCCTCTGTCCATGGCATTTTTCAGGCAAGAATACTAGAGTGGGTTGCCATTTCCTACTCTGGGAGATCTTCCTGATCCAAGGATCAAGCTTGTGGCTCTTGCATCTCCTGCATTGGCAGACAGATTCTTTTACCACTCTGCCACCTTAAAGCAATGGTTGCTTTGCAACTTCCTAGCAAGTAAATTCTTGAAAAAAAAAATGCTAAAGGTGGAAGAACCAAGCACAAGTGACAGTTTAAATGTTTGATGTGTCCTGGTCAACCAGGTCAGATAAGCATCAGCCTTTTGTAAAGAGATGAAAACTTGATATGGTAAACAGTTGTGGTAGGCTTTTAGTAAATGCACCGAAGGATAATAAAGGCATACTGCAAATGAAGACATACTGTTTACTCTCTATTCTTCATACCTCATTGTACAGTGGGAAAAAAAAGACCTCCATGTAAAAAAAAAAAAAAAAAAGAATAGATTATCTAAATGAATACTTACTCCCTATTGTGTGAGAAAACCCTTGGTCTTTTCTTGAGAGAAAAATGGTGTCACAGCTCTTTCTTTATTGATTTTGAGGAATCAAACCAATGTAGACAAATGATAGTTTATATCTGCCCGTGAATTTCTACACTATTTTTCCTAGCTTTGTAGATCAGTTTTCAAGCCAGAGGCTATCATCATTGTTTGAATTTTTATCAGATTGCAGGATCAGATTATCTGAATGCATTCTGGCCCATCCCAACTCAGCTTCTTACACAACTCAGCTGACTTTGGACCTCAGTAAGCCCAGAACATAGGAGAGCTGTGACCACACTTGGAAACCAATAAAACTTCAGAAGTCAGGCAGTCCAGTCAGACAGTGGGCCAGTCTGTGGTGGTAGAAGTATTGATGGATGGAGCTTTAATCTCTGTTAGGTCCACTACCAATGCAAAGTTTCATAGAGGCTCAAACACAAAAGGAGGCAGTTTATGCCATATTTTTGTCTTAACAGGTATATAATATACACTTTGCTAACTCTACTAGACCTAGGAATAATGTAGAGAAAAATAGACATAGTGTTAGTTCTACATATTAAAAGAAAGATAGAAGTGTGTGTGTTAGATGCTCAATCATGTCCAGCCCTTTGGGACCCATGGACTGTAGTCTGCCAGGTTCCTCTGTCCATGGGATTTTCCAAGCAAGAATACTGGAGTGGGTTGTCATTTCCTCCTCCAGGGGATCTTCCCAACCCAGGGATCAAACCCATGTCTCCTGTGTCTTCTGCATTGCAAGCAGACTCTTTACCCACTGAACCATGGGGGAAGCCACAAAGATAAAACAAGATAGCAACTCCAAGAGAAAGAGTGGGTGAGATAGCTCAGCTAAGATTTCCCAGTAGACCACTGGATGGACTGGACCTGTTACTTCAGCCAGGAGTCTATTTTGATAGAGATGGAGTGATGGAGCAGGCAAAGATGAGCCGGGAGATATCCCCCAGGACCTGCTGGAGGAACATACACATGGAGCACACATTTTTGTCTTCATAATACAGCAAGAGGTAAAGGATGGTGTCCAAGGGTTTGATGTCTTCAGCCTTGGTTTTGATGGCCTCTCTGCTTCCTTTAGGAAGCTGGGTAGAGCTGTGAGACATCGGAAGAGGGTCTGCTAATTCTTGATGATCTGGGTTTCTGGGGATATGCTTTAGGATGTTGTTTGCCTCATTTGTGGCTGCAATACACAGCCTCACCTACCCTTAGAGAATCACAGCAGATATCAAGGCTGGAGATAGCGTTTGGGCCCAACAATAGGGATTTGATTTCGATTTCTGTTTCCAACTACAGTTTTAGGTGAGTGAAAAGAGGTCCATGATATATATATATATATACATCTGTATACATATATACAGCTGTATATATATACAGCTGTATATATATATATATCTGTATATGTATATACAGCTGTATTATAGCTGTACCATGAAATTTACTCATTTTAAGCATACAAGTGATTTTACATAACTTTATGGAACTGTATAAACATTAGTACACTCTAATATTAGAACAGAGAAGGCAATGGCACCCCACTGCACCACTCTTGCCTGGAAAATCCCATGGACGGAGGAGCCTGGTGGGCTGCAGTCCATGGGGTCGCTAAGAGTCAAACACAACTGAGCGACTTTTCACTTTCATGCATTGGAGAAGGAAATGACAACTCATTCCAGTGTTCTTGCCTGGAGAATCCCAGGGACTGGGAAGCCTGGTGGACTGCTGTCTATGGGGTCGCACAGGGTCAGACACGACTGAAGCGACTTAGCAGCAGCAGCAGCAATATTAGAACAGTTCCATCATCCCCAAAAGAAACGTTGCATCCCTTTACAGTCATTCCCCACTTCTGCCCGTAGCTTCAAACAACTACTTACCTACTTTCTGTCTCTATAATTTGCATACTCTGGACATTTCATGTAAATGGAATCATACAATGTATAGCTTTGCATTTGGCTTCTTCCACTTAGCACAATATTTTCAAGGTTCATTTATGTTCTAGCATGTATTAATGGTTTTTGTTCTTTTTTATAGCTTCATAATAGTCTATTGGATGGATATACCACATTCTGTTTATCCACTATCAGTTGTTGAATATTTGGATTATTTCAACTTTAGACCTGTTATGAATGACACTACCATGAATGTATCATGTAAAACTCTCTGTATGGTCATGTATTTTCCTTTATCTTGAGTATACAATGTTTTAGAATGGAAAAGGAAAGGATAAATAAACAAAATGGAATCTGAAAGGATATGAACCATGGTTTTCAAAGTGATTATCATTAGTTGGTAAGAAGATTTCTTCTTCTTACTTATCTAAATTTTCTTTCAATAAGCTTATATTATTTTAACTTTTCCTGTGTGTCTGTAATAGGATAAAGCCAACAAAGCTCTTCTTTTTCAAGGCAAAAAAATCAACAAATATTTGGAAAGTTTCAATCCCTCTTTTGACAACTGAATCTTCTTGGGAATCCATACCAGATGGTTTACAGTGAGATATTATTTTAAAATATTTACTGAGTTTTCTTACCCATATTTCTAACCATTAGCCCTTCACTCAACCAGTTAGCTTAAGACATTTTGTGTTAGTACATTCCCAGAGAAAGGGTAGACCTCAAATTAAATGAGTAGGTTTCTTCTACTTTGATGAATAAATTTAATTTTAATTAGAAGTTTCCAATTATAGATAATTTTCAGGTTTTTATTTCTCACCTTTAAGTTGTGCCCTTTCGAGTTTTATTTCTCTCCTTTGAGTTGTAAGTTTAGTATCTTATTCAATCTTTCTTTGAGAATCCTCAGACTCAACAGGGCTCTAGATTCAACTTCCTCAGTCCTCCTTACGCCATACCTCCCTACCTCTCTCTCCCCCTAACTTGTCTCTTCAGTGTGTTCTCAAGTCTGACCAATTCTGCACCCCTGAATTCTCTCCTACTTGTCCCCTCTGTGAGGTCAGGTCCTCATTGTGGGGTAGTCCCACCACTGATACCTGTAGCATTCATGAATCCAGCCTAAAAGCAGAGTGAGGCGAGAGATAACCATGGAAATTCTGCTGTTGGTCCAGCAGAGAGCTGGACCAGGGCTCCACCAGGGCTCTTGTGAGCAAGAGATGTGAGATGTGAACCTGTTGTCCCCACGGAGCCTCCAGCCTTGGTCTGCCTTTCATTGTCAGTTCTCCCACGTCTATGATTTTGTTGTTCAGTGCTAGCCAGTTTTATTCAGCATGATCCTTAGTTAAAAGTCAGCCACTGCTTCTGGGGCTGAACCAATAAACAGCAATTAATCCTGAAACTGGAGATAAAACAGCCTGGGTTGGGCTGCAGCATGGCCCCTTCCTAAGTATTTTTCAAAGATAAATTCAAGCAAAAATTTTCACTACATGCTTTCCTTTCAATCATGAACACTAACATTAGATGGAATTCCACTGTATGGTCACTAGGAAAATTCAAAGGCCCTTTGAGTACACAATGTTATCACAATCCTACCAAAAAAAAAAAAAACGAATAAAAATAGATATCCGTAGAGAACAGTAGATCAGCAATTCATGTTTACGTCTTAAAATGATTTTTTTTTAACCAAGGAAGCTTGGTGTTTTCACCTTGCATGAACCTTTCAAATTCCTAGTCTGACACATAGTATTATTTCATTTGTCAGACTGACCCACACTACCTTAATGCCTCACTTTAGATCCTGATCCTTCTACCTCCAGACCACTCAGGTGGCTGCAGCTGTGTAACTTGAGGTTCAAACACTTGCAGGGCACTGAGAAAGCTCTGGCTGTAAGGTCTAGCTTCCTTTCAGCAGGAGCTGTCGTTGTTATTTATGTATTTATCTATGTTTTTGGCTACGCTGTTTCTCCGTTACTGTGTGTGGGCTATCTCTAGTTGCAGTGAGCGGAGGCTACTCTTTGTTGTAGTACGTGGATTTCTCATTGTGGTAGTTTCTTTTGTTGTGGAGCACAGGCTCTAGGCACAGGGCCTCAGTAGTTGTGATTCACAGGCTTAATTGCCCCGTGGAATGTGGAATCTTCCCGGACTGCAGATCAAACTCATGTCCCCTGCCTTGGACTGAATTCTTAACCACTAGACCACCAGGGAAGTCCTCAGCAGGCTTTTTTTTTTTTAATGTACGTTTTCTCTGTGCTCACAACATATGTTTTAATACACAGGGAAAGAATCAGAACCCTTCAGGTTTTCCTTAGCAGAAAGCAGTGTGAATGTTTTCTGGTGGCCCTTACAAATTCTGAGTAGGACAGGTCACAGTTTTTAGGTCTCTTGTACTGTGCATTTATGAAGCACTCAACCATATAACTGATGGCGGGGAGGATGCCCAGGAGAAGAATGAAGAGACAGATTCCAGTCCCAACTCTGTTAATGATAAATAATGAATGTGAAAGCACACTGCAAAGAATAAACACCGTGCAAGTGTATGAAGCAATTAGTATTGGTTTCCATGATTCCTAGAACTACTTTTCTTGTCTCCACTGAACCTTTTCAACACTGTTCTCAAAATAAGCCTCCAGTGTTCTCTCATGGTCTAGTGAAAGTGAAAGTCGCTCAGTCGTGTCTGACTGCAACCCCATGGACTATATAGTCCATGGAATTCTCTGGGCTGGAATACTGGCCTTTCCCTTCTCCGGGGGATCTTCCCAACCCAGGCATCACACCCAGGTATCCCACATTGCAGGCAAATTCTTTACCAACTGAGCTATGGAGGAAGCCCAATGTGACTCTTAATTTGTCAACCTATTGATAACAATAGATCTGCTAAACCACAATCTGACCCAAATGTGGTATATATTAAGCCTTGATTTCCCCAAATAGAATGTAGATAAGAAGACTTTCTAGGGGATCAAGCTCTTAGATGGAGGATGACTGAGTTCAGTTCTGTTGTTCAATCATGTCCGACTCTTTGTGACTTCATGGATTGCAGCATGCCAGGTTTCCCTGTCCATCACCAACTCCTGGAGCTTGCCCAAACTCATGTCCATTGAGCTGGTGATGCCATCCAATCATCTCATCCTCTGTCGTCCCCTTCTCCTCCCACCTTCAATCTTTCCCAGCATCNGATGGACAGGGAGGCCTGGCGAACTGCGATTCATGGGGTCACAAAGAGTCAGACATGACTGAACTGAACTAGTAATATGTGGTTTTCAATTGAGTATGGCAAAGCTACTAACTATTCATTTCAGTTGTGTCCCACTCTTTGCAACCCCGTGGAGTCCAGCATGCCAGGCTTCCCTGTCTATCACTGACTCTCGGAGCTTGCTCAACCTCATGTCCATCGTGCCAGTGATGCCATCCAACCATCTCATCCTAACTAACATCTCATGTTAACTGTTACACACTTCTTATTGGAAAATTGCCAAGAAAGACGTTTGTCTATGATGGGTTCTATCAGGATCTTCTACTTCTTTATCTGGTTTAAATCTTTGAAATTCTCAGTTCCCTCTGTGTCTTGTGTTTCTTCACAATCCATATCAGGCCATTTTGGATTAGATGGTAATTTCAGATTGGATGGCATATTTTTTTTTTTTAATTTTTCTGTTAACATTGTTTTTTTCTGTTTTTGCAAAAGAGCTAGCTAGAAATCCTAGAAGTCTTGGAGGATGTGTTGGTCTCTGCGAAAACATGTCGGCCATAAAACTCATCCTTCAGGGACTGGAAGTGTTCTATAAGCAGAATAGGATTTGCAGAGAGAGAGAAAATAATTCTGGTTCAGGCTTTTTCTAGAAAATCTTGTTTTCATTGATTCTTTCATTCAGTCCCAAACATGCTCTGAGCACCTAATATGTGTCAGACACTCAGAGAAGCTGAGGAAACGGAATTGAATAAGAAATGACCCCTGCTCTCAAGGGGCACAGGGTCCATGGGGAAAAAAGACAGTTGTATTTACAGTACAGGGTGAAGATTGTTACAATAGAGAGAACCATGAAGCTATGGGAGATGTGATATGATTTATAGTAAGAAAAATGGAGAAGGCGATGGCACCCCACTCCAGTACTGTTGCCTGGAAAATCTCATGGATGGAGGAGCCTGGTGGGCTACAGTCCATAGGGTTGCAAAGAGTCAGACACCACTGAGTGACTTCACTTTCACTTTTCACTTTCATGCATTGGAGAAGGAAATGGCAACCCACTCCAGTGTTCTTACCTGGAGAATCCCAGAGATGGGGGAGCCTAGTGGGCTGCCATCTATGGGGTCGCACAGAGTCAGACACGACTGAAGCAACTTAGCAGCAGCAGCAGAAGCAGTAAGAAAAAAAAAAAAAAATATATATATATGTTTGGTCTTCATCTCTGTTTCTGAAATCTTTGGAATTTCCTGAGAGAG
The DNA here is from genome assembly GCA_006410615.1 of Neotragus moschatus. Lineage (NCBI taxonomy): Eukaryota > Metazoa > Chordata > Mammalia > Artiodactyla > Bovidae > Neotragus > Neotragus moschatus. Next base: position 1,779,891 of record SJYA01000115.1, read on the forward strand.
TGATCAAGGTGTCTTTGAGTTTATGTTAATGAGATTACTTTTGGAAATCCCTTAGGGAACCTAAGGATGGGGTCTGGTTGTCAGGGGAAGTAATCATGTAATTAGAGGTTTGGAGCATTCAGTCCTGGCCTGGACCAGTGGAAGCAGGGGAGCTGGAGGTTGAGTTCTATCACCAATGATCAGTGATTTAATCACGCATGCCTATGGGATGAAACCTTCCTAAAACCCCAAAGGACAGGGATCAGAGAGCTTCCGGCATCTGAGTTGGTGGATACATGGAGATTCGGGGAGAGTGGCATGTCTAGCACATGTGGAAACTCCATGCCCTTGTGTATTAATACATGCTTCACCCAGTGCATTTGTTCCACCTGGCTCTTCTTGAGTTATATCCTTTTATAGTAAGCCGGTGAAAGTGAAAAAAGTGACAGTGTTAGTCGTTCAGTCGTGTCCAACTCTTTGTGACTCCATGGACTGTAGCCCATCAAGCTCCTCTGCCCATGGAATTCTCCAGGCAAGAATACTGGACTGGGTAGCCATTCCCTTCTCCAAGAGGTTTTCCCAACCCAGGGATTGAGCCTGGATCTCCTGATTCTTTACCATCTGAGCCACCTAAGCTGATAGGCATAAATAAATGTTTTCCTTAGTTCTGTGAGGCATTTCAGGAAATTAATCAAACTGTAGGAGGGGTCATAGGAACCTCTAATTTATAGCCAATCGGTAGTGCAAATAACAATCTGGATTAATGATTGACATCTGAAATAGGAGAGGAGGTTGGGGGGGCATTCTTATAGGATCCAACACTTTTTCTCAGTAGAATGTGTTAAGATTGAGTTAATTGTTTGGGGGTATAGGAAAATATCTACACTGAAACAGCACAGAGGAATGGCATAGGCTGAGCCTAGGCTGTTCAGTAAAAACTCTGTAGAGTTGAACTTGGCCTTAGTCTTGAAGAGTGAGTATGGATCGTTTAGATAAAAAAAGTAGAATAGGAATGGGCATTCAAGCAAAGGATGTACCTGTTCAAAGACTGAAATATAGAAAAACATTTAAAGTTCACAAGAATACAGGTCTGTGCTTCAGGACCCTAGGGGCAGAGAGTTTTTAATTCTGTGGCCCCTTCCTGAGTGCCACCTCTAGGGACCCTCATGAACTGGCCTTGCTGCTCCAGGACTTACTTTTCTCCACTAGCTGTAGGAGTTTGGCCGTCAAACCATTTCATGCTTTTCCTGTAGGGCTTACATTGACACTGTCACAAATAAAGCAAATGAGGAAATAGCATTTACTCCGTGTAGTATGTAAAGAGTTTCATTCTTGTTTTGTATAGAGTATCTCTATTGTGAGAGGCATGCTGGGAGGAGTGGAAAGAACATGAAAACCAGGGTCAGACGACCTGAGAACAAATCCTAACTCTTCCATAATCCAAGTCTGTAAGTCTGGGAAAACCACGTAAACATGTTGAGCCTCAGTTTCCTGCTAAATTATGTTTAATAATATTAATTACAGTATAGGGTTATTGAGAAAAGTAGATGAGATGATGGGGCCAGATAGAATTTTGAACAACTAGGATATGCTAATGATGAGTGTTGTTATTATGTATCTCACATGCACATATGTAAAAAGCGATTCAGGATAAAGCTGAGATTTGGGAGAAAAATACCATGAGGAATTTTTTCGAGGTGAGAAGACAGCTCATTAGACATGAAGTAGGAGATGATTTCAAGTGAGTCCTGAGGACTTATAGTGCTGGAGGAGAGGGTGAGTGGGTTTTGAGATCCGTCCCATCAAACATATGGAGCCAGGACAAGTGGGGGCCGTGAGAGGCAGCGTGTGTGGGAAGGTGGTGACAGGGTGCTCGGGCATCAGGACGAGTGGGCTACGTGGGTGGGAAATGCAGAATCTGGAGAAAACAGTAGCATCATGAGCTTATGGATGTGCCGAGCAGAAAGTACACCTGATGAATACTCAACCTCACATCCTCATCCCACTGGTGAGGAAATTAGGTTCCTGAGAGGTTGACTTGTCCCTGGTCAGAGCCATGGCCAGCTGCAGAGCTGAAATTTAACATTGGAAATCCCGTTTTTTTTTTTTTTTTCAATTCAGTTCAGAGACTCTGCTGCTGCTGCTGCTGCTGCTAAGTTGTTTCAGTCATGTCCAACTCTGTGCGACCCCATGGACTGTAACCTACCAGGTCCTCCAGCCCTTGGATTTTCCAAGTACTAGAGTGGGTTGCCAGTTCCTTCTTCCATTCAGAGACTCTATTCAATCCTAATTGCAATAACTTTGGAGAATAAATTTAACACAAGAGTATATTTGCAAATAATAGATGATTGCTTATATTAATTCCTGTTTGTGTCAACCCTCTAATATTTACATATATCAGAGATCTTTCTCCCCACAGCCCATCACATTATTTCCTCACAAATTCATGAATTCATTCACTCAAACATACGTTTGTTAGGAGTTCCTGTACTCTAGTTACCAAATAAAGCAGTGGGATCCGAAGATGAATAGATCCCTGTCTTTAGCTGCAAGGAATTCATATCTTATATGAAAGGCAGACACACGCAGTCCTGTGCAGTAAGCACACACAAGGAAAAGTATAGTTTTGAAATTTGAGGGAATGGTTTCTCAGAGTTTATGATCAATGAACTGGGTCTTGGAGGAAAATGAGGAGTTTTCTACTTAGAGGCAGGGGGCGGGAGTAGGGGGTGGGATGGAAGTAGATGAAGATGGTGAATATTCCAAGTGAGTGATACGCAAAACTCTTCATGGCTGCAGGCAGAGAATCCTGACAACATTTGACAACATAGGACGCTGTTGTGAAGGAGCAACCTTAAGGTGAGTAATAGGAAAACATTATGAAGTCTCAACCAAGTAAGAAATGACTTAATGGAAATGATAAATGACAAACACATTGAAATTGAGAAAAAGTCACCTCTCTTCCAGCCTCAGTGAGAGGTGATGATGGTGTGATCTCACCTCCACTTTATGGAACCCTGTCAGATAGAATGTGGATTGTGACTTCTTCTGGTCCAGGCAGCAGAGGAGGAATTTCATAGGATGAGTTGTTTTCCCATTTGTTAAACTTTGGCAGCTATAACTGACTTCACACCTGCAGAGCTGGGTGTCATAACAATGACCTTCTCTCTCTAAAACTGAAATAATGCTTGTGGAGCTGTGGGGATGCAGAGAGAAATAGGTTATGATCTCTGCCCCCAGGGAAGGCACCGCCAGGTAGGAAGGACAGAGATGTGGTAAAACACACACAACATAGTGGTTTCTGTGCAGGAGGGCTCAGCAGACAGCATGGGGTCAGGTGTGACTTGTTTCCTAAGGTTGAATCTTGAGGAATGAGTAGGAGTCAGATAATGGGAAGAAGATCTTCCTTGCAGATGAAATTAAAAACAGGACAATAAACTCTTGGGACTCTTGACTGTGGGAGATTTTCAGAGTATAGATGGGAGAGTAATGTGGAAGGGGCAATGGAAGCAAAAAGGCTAATCCCAAGAAACCTTCTAGGCTTAAAGGAGTTTAGGTTTTATTTCACAAGGTTGGGAGATCCACTGAAAATTTTTAAGTTGAAGATAATCAAAATAGATGTTACTTTTGGAGGAATCTTTCTGGCTACAGTTCAAGGGAAGAAATGGACAGGGTCAAGATTAATTGCAGGGAGACCAGTTGTCTGGCTTTTGCAACCACATTACCAAGAGATGAGAATGTACTGAATTAGGATGTAAAAACTACAGGGTTTAATCACCAATTATGTGAAGGATGGAGGATATGGAAGGACTTTGGTCTGGCTCACAGATTTCAAATTTAGTTTCCTGGGTAGATAGACATGCAGCTGAATAAGACTGGTCGTAAAGGAGGACCTAGTTTTGGATGCTGACATTTGTATCTGAGATGAACTGAGTTCTAGATTTGTTGGATTTAAGGTGCCTGTGGGTCTTCCAGATTGATGTATCCTGTAGAAAGTTGGACTACAGAGGTTAGGGTGGGTCTGGAGTTGAGTAGTGCTATCTGGGTTTGAGATGAAGATCTGAGAGTCAGCAGCACATAAGTAGTTGAAAGTGGAGAGGGAAGGTGATTTTACTTTTTAAGAATAAGTGATCAGAGAGAGAGAGGAGACTGAGGGTTGGATTAAGTGACGTCTCATTTTGAAATTATAAATCAGCAATTTCAGATCTTATTCATTGTTGACACAGCCTTCAGGTGTTTTCCCAATGGACAGACTTTGGCTGACAAGCAACCATGAATGCCAGGAGCTAGATATATTTTGTAAAGAAATTCTTCCCAAAGCAACATGTTTGGCTCTCACTCTGGGACTGTGTGTGCTCAGCCTCCAGCAACTCTTGGTAGTTAGTGGTTTGGATCATGTTCTGGCCAATATAGTTATGCTATTTGAACGAAGTCATTTTGGATCATAGACATGAATGAGTATTCTCTAAGCGTCCCAGCTAATCTCATGTTTTGATCTGAATGAACTTGGCAGTTTGATATCCAGGTGTTCCTATCAAAGGAGCTGGGATTTTGCCTTTCAAAAAGGAAGTAGGAACCAAATAACTTGTCCTTTGCTTTTGCAAAGTCAGTGTGTGAGAGTCCTCTAGAGAAACAGACTGATAGTGTATCTATGGAGAGAGAAAGAGATTTATTTATTAATATAAGGAGTCTGTTCGTGTAGTGATGGAGGCTGAGAAGTCCCATTGTCTGCTGTCTGAACACTGGAGACCCAGGAGAGCTGGTGGTGTAATTTAGTCCAAGTCCAAAGACCTGAGAGCCAGGGGCCCCTACAGCAGTTGATGTCCAAGGTCACGCAATCCGGCAGGAAGGTCTGAATCCGTCTTCCTCCCCCTTTTTGTTCTATTCCAACCCTCAGAGGATTGGACGGTGCCCACTCACACNCCTGAGAGCCAGGGGCCCCTACAGCAGTTGATGTCCAAGGTCACGCAATCCGGCAGGAAGGTCTGAATCCGTCTTCCTCCCCCTTTTTGTTCTATTCCAACCCTCAGAGGATTGGACGGTGCCCACTCACACTGGGGAGAGCAAACGGCTTTCTCAGTCCACGGATTCCAATGCTAATTTCCTCTGGAAAGTTCTTTACAAGCCTACATCAGAACTAATGTTTAACCAAACATCTTTTATGGGCTGATCTGTGCTCTATCCATCCCCCACCCTCATTCATAGGATTAAAGCCTTAACTCCCATTGTCTTAGAATGTGGCTATGTATGGAGACTGGGCCTTTAAAGCAATGATTAAGTTAAAATAACGCGTTCCAGGTGGGTCCTAATCCAATCTGAATGGTGTCCTAAGAAGAGGAAGGGGAGACCCACAGAGAGACACCAGGGATTTAGTGAGAAGGTGGCTGTCTGCAGGCCAAGGAGAGAGACCTCAGAGGAAACTGAACCTGCCCACCGTTGACCTTGGACCTCTGACCTCGAGCCTCCAGACTGTGAGAAAATAGCTTTCTGTCATTCAAGCCCCCATTCTGGTATTTTGTTATGGAGCCCAAGTTGAGTAATAACCCTGCTACAGCTAACCATTCACCGAATCAGTAACCCCTGTCTTTGTGTCCTCCTGCATTTTATAATCTGTATTCCTGAGATCATCATTTTCTTCTGGGGTTACTGCCAACAGCCACATCATTGGGTTCTCTCTTTTCTTTCCCCCCTCTACAAAGTCATTTATTCTACAACTTTTAGATTAATAACTCTTGACTTCACCACTTTACCAGTTTTGAACTGGAGAACTCTCTGCTGCAGCGGGAGAAGCTTCTGTGCAGAATAGGATGTCTGACAGCATCCCAGGGCTCTACCTGCTAGAGGCCAGTGTGGTCATGACAACCAACACTGTCTCCAGCCGTTGCCAAATACCCTCTGTGGTCAAAATCCCCTCTGATAGAGAATCATTTTCTAAAGCCCAATTCTTTCATCTTTCTGTTAAAAAATCCTTTGATGATTACACATTATCTTTGCTATGTTTCCCAGATAAGTCTCACATCATGACAGGGCAGGGAGAAGAAAGGGGGATAGGATGATGCTTGGATGATCTCACCTTAGTTCTGATCTGCAATCAACAGCTCCTTAATTAATCTCTCTTCTGGACAGAGAGGATGTTAGAAATCTACAGAACTGCGCTTCATGTAAAAATATGAGTTTTTAAAAATCACTCTGACCTACAGAAGACATAACTTATCTTTCCACTTTGTAAAATCATGAATGCTATGCTTGCATGCTCAGTCACGTCCAACTCTTTGCGACTGCATGGACTGTAGCCCACCAGGCTCCTCTACCCATGGGATTATCTCAGGCAAGAACACTGGAGTGGGTTGCCATTTCCTCCTCCAGGGGAATCTGCCCAATCTAGGGATTGAACCCACATTTCCTGTAGCTCCTACATTGGCAGGCAGATTCTTTATTACTGAGCCACCCAGGAAGCCCTATAAAATCATGAAGAGATAATACTTATCAGGTGTCTGCTATGTGCCACAGCTTTAGAGGAATTAATGTATTTAATCCTCACAGAAGCCCTGGCAATTTGATACCATGTTTAATCCTATGTAACTAGTGAGGAAATTTACATTACCTTCCTTAATAGCACAACTAACCAGACCAGGAGTTTAATCAGGAGTTTAAACTTGCGACCAAGTCATCTCCACATTGTGGGCACAGCAGTGAAGGCAGCAATCGTCTTAGCTCTCTCTGTACTACTAGGGCTGTAGTTTTGTCTGAGTTAAATATCTTTTCTGAGTTTAGTTTCTTTCTCAAGACTGGGGAGGATACAACCTGTCCTGTCCTTATAAGTTTGTTATAGCATGAGATAAAGTCTAATGTCTAGTACAAAGTAGATGAACTGTAAGAAGTCATTATTTTTTGTATTGAGGTATAGTTGAAGTACAATGTTGTGCTAGTGACTCAGTTATACGTGCATATATACATATATATTCTTCATATTATTTTCCATTAAGGTTTATCACCACAGGGTATTGACTATAGTTCCCTGTGCTATACAGTGGGAACTTGCTATTTAACCATCTTATATGTACGAGCTTACATCTGCTAACCCCAAACTGCCAATCCACCCCCCTCCCATTGCCCTCAACAACTAGCAGTCTATTCTCTGTGTCTGTTTTATGGATAAGTTTATTTGTATCATAGAGTCCACATATAAGTGATATATTTGTCTTTCTCTTTCTGATTTACTTCACTTAGTATGATAATCTCTAGTTGAATTCATGTTGCTGCAAATGGCATTGTTTTATTCTTTTTCGTGGCTGAGTGATATTCCATTGTATATATATACTACATCTTCTTTACGCATGCATTGGTCAAGGGACATTTAGATTGTTGCCATGTCTTGGCTATTGTGAATAGTGCTTCTGTGAACTTAGTGGTGCGTGTATCTTTTTGAGTTATAGTTTTGTCTGGGTGTATGCCCAGGTGTGGGATTGCTGGATCATATGGTAAACAAATTCATTCTTGTATATTTTTGTATAATATATACACTGATATATTTGTATAATAACTATGATACTTGATCTAACCATGTTATCCATGAATTAAGGATAGAAGACATGTGTAGTGGCAGGTGTTCAAAATGTAGAACAGTATAAATATTTAACATTTGAGAACTGTGTGTATATGTGTGTGTGTGTCTAAGAACACCTAGACTCAGAAGTTGTAGCTTACCCACTGTTATATAGCTCTTGAATGATAGAGTTATCTTTCAAGCTTGGGTCCATTTGGTTCTGAAATCCAGGCTCAGATGCATTACTTTGCCTTCATGTGACATTTTAAGGCTTAAGTTTCTTAGCTACATTATATGTTTCAAAACAGTTTAGGTGTCAGGCCCTAATCATGTAAAAAAATCTGTGTTCTTTCTGAAATGAAGCCCCACAGAGATGATAAACCTAATAGCTTAGCAACCATGTGGCACAGCTGCTCCTGAGGGCTAATATATCAAAAAGAGAAGCAGATACAGAAGTTTGCAGTATTCATGTTTCTTTTCTCTCTTTCGTACAGACACACACACACACACAGGCATGCATGCTCATGTGAAATCTGGAAAGTCTTCGAGATAATGTAAAGGGCTCAAGATAATGTACGTGGAAAGTGATTTTGTATTAGAAGAAGCTGGAGAAGAGAGTTTGGATATTGATCAAAACAACTGTATAAGAACCACCACCCGCCAAAGGAAATTAGGCTCCATAGTAAATAGAAATTACCTTAAGATAATTGCTAACTTTATAACCATTTTAAGTTCAATAAAAAACTCAGAAATACAAGAGAACATGTCATAATGGAGATATTTAAATAATTATGTTTGAAACTATGAGAGTACTAAGCATGTCCCAAACCCCATAACTATTTACATATTTAGGCCTTGGGGACATTCATAAGATTGGTTCCAAGTAAAGAACAGAAAAGGATTATGTAAATCATTTCTGTTAGTGTGTGGTGGTGGTGGTGGGGGATGTTGTTATTGTTTTTTATAGGGAATCTGTGAAGATACTGGGAGACTACAAGGAGAACAAAAGAAAATGTGATGCAGAATTTCACAAAATAAATGAACTGAGTAGAACATGTTTCCCCAGAGAAGTCTGAAAACTAACTGAAAATGAAGTGGAATAGATTTTATAGAGAAAAAGTGCTTTGATGATGTGATGGCATGATGAGCATTGGGTCACGTAGACCCCAAAAAAAAAAAAAAATCAAGATGGTTCTTGGTCATTTGGGAGGCATTGCCTAGAGAGGTCCATTTCTTCCTTCTGACCTTCTCTTATTCCCCTAGACTGTCAGCCTTTGTGCATTTTAGTAATAAAAACAAGGACAAAGTTCAAATTTTAAAAAGGAGTAATAACATTTCCTTGATTATTTTGGCTAAATTTGTTTTTTGTGTGTGATTAGTTTCATTTGTAATGTAGAAAATGGAGAAAAATCAGAGGTCACATGCGAATGGGTGAGCAATTCAGAGCGGTCTGTGCAGCTAAAGCATAGGTGGGTTTGTGGTATGTGGTAGAAGGTATATGGAATAGCTCTTCTAAAGTAGTGTTGACCGAAAAAAAAATACATGCAACCTAAAAGTTGAGAGTTACATTTTATTCAGCAGGAATTTTTAGGACTTAAACCTAAGAGGCAGGGCCTTAAGTAACCCTGAGAGAGGAGGAGGAGGAGGAGGAGTCAGATTATATAGAAGCTTTGCAATAAAGGGCAAGTGGTCTGAATGTCAAAGTTATTGTGAATTAAAGAAAACCAGACATCCCAAGGTAAGGAATTTAACTCCTTTCTATGTATGAGAAGATGCAAGAATTTGGGCTCACTGAAACCATTCCTTTGCTATGTACCTCCGTTATCTGGGCTGGCATCCTGTGTTTTTACATTGAGTTTCCTCGGGATTCACCATAAGGAGTGGCTGCAGGATGGCAGGTGTTGTTTTCCTGCTTCCTTGAGGCTCACTGGCTCCTGTTGGAGCAATTGCTGATGACTGTCATGTTCTTGTTTACTGATATGGCAGGAAATATTCCATTTCTCAGCAGAATGACTTAAACTGATCAAAATGACAGTTACACCTAACAACCTTTCTTCTGAAGGATAGATATGTTGGAAATAAGGCAAGGCATATACATTCTTGCTCAGCATTTCCACTTATGTCCACACACACAGGCATGCACATAGTGGAGGTCTTGACACAAGGAATGGTGGAAATTTTTATGATCTAGTAAGTCACATCTGGAACTCTGCAGCAGTGGTTCTCAAAGGGTAGCCCTGGGCTAGCACCCATACCACATGGGGACTTATTAGAAACGTGATTCTCGGGTTTCATCTCAGACCTATCGAATCAGAAATTCTGGAGAATATCCATCTGTGTTTGCATAGGATCCCCAGGTGACTCTGATGAACTCTGTAAAGTCTGACAACCATGGATCTACAGCATATAGCAACACCTGTGTCCATCCAGCTGGGAGATGAACAGGAGGTAATCCTTGTCCTCAAGCAAATCTCAGTCTAGTTGAGCTCTTAAATAGATGCCTGAGTATTTATCAGTTTTGAAGGTTATTGTAGTGGAGGTGGGCTATGAAAGTAGAGATTAGGGAGAGAATGACTTGACCTGAGGCTATGGGCAAAGAGTTCAATGTAGAGATGTACTTAAGGATAACGAGGAGCTTTCCAATCAGACAAAGCCGGAGAATAAAATTGTAGGCAAGGGGAAAATGGCGTGTCAAAGCACAAAGGCATGAAGGAAGTGATCTGTATGGGGTGTTTTAGATGGCTGATGTGACTTAAGCAATGGTAAATGGGTGGGAATTTGAGGAGCAGCACTGACCTACTCCATGCTACTCTTATCTCCCCGTGTTGATTATTGCTGTGATCTCCAAACTCATCTTTTTGCCTTCAGGATCAGTCAGTCAGTTCAGTTCAGTCACTCAGTCATGTCCAACTCTTTGAGACCCCATGAACTGCAGCATGTCAGGCCTCCCTATCCATCACCAACTCCCAGAGTTTACCCAAACTCATGTCCATCGAGACGGTGATGCCATCCAACCATTTTATCCTCTGTCGTCCCCTTCTCCTCCTGCCCTCAATCTTTCCCAGCATCAGGATCTTTTCCAAATGAGTCAGCTCTTCACATCAGGTGGCCAAAGGACTGGAGTTTCAGCTTCAACATCAGTCCTTCCAATGAACAACCAAAGGAGANGCAAAAATCAACAAATCCAAAAGCTGGTTCTTTGAAAAGATAAATAAAATTGACAAACCACTAGCCAGAAGAAAAAAAAAAAAAAAAAAACGACAAAAAAACATATTGGAAGGAAATAAAGCAAATTATTAAATAACAAAATTTATTTCTTTCTAAATCTCTTTAGTTTTAAAATTTTCTTGAATGAATTGTCATAGATTATAAAAATGCATTTAAAAATAAGTATTTTCTGACATCACGAGAAGATCTAAACCAGGAAGCAAATCATAACTTATATAGGAAATTTTCCTTATGCCTTCCTTTCCAGCATTTTCTCTCATGGTCCCCCTCCTGCTCTCTGTTCTAACAAACCTACCTCATACTTTGTCACCTTAGAGTCTTTGCTAACTGGGAAATCCACATCTCCTTGTCTACCAAAAGTGTCTGTGGAGACAAATCCTATGGTCCTGCAAAGCCAGTTTAGGTGACACCTTACCTATGAAAACTTCCATGATAATTAGAACCATTGGTATTCTAACTGCCTTCCACTGCTTGTATGTCTCTTCAGGTCTTTCATGCTTTATATCTCATGTTATTAAAAGTAATAGTATTAGCAGTAATAATGTAATGCCTTTGCTATACTATGAACTCATCAAGGCCTTTAGGAATTTTGAAAATACCTTGATTACAGTGAACTGAAGTGATGGGTAAATAAGTGAATTTGTCCTAGGATCTGAGTCAGATCTAAAAGACTGGAAAATCGTGCCCTGTCTTCTTCTTCTTCTTTTTTTTTTTCCTTTTCCAGCTGTGTAGCATTGCTTTGAATTTGGTTAGTATAGCAACTAAGTGGTTTCAGTAACAGTCGCTTTTTAGGCTTGACAAATAGAAAAACACAAGAAAATGCTTGTGTTTCTTTTTTAAAAACACCAAAAGAACATGTTGTATCTTTCTTTATTTAGAACAACTTACTATCCTGCCTTGGGCAACTAGCTTCCTGGGTTCCAGAGGAACTGTTGGCTCTAAAATTAGAAGAAATGAGTTTGGATGAAGAGCTCTCTAAGGCCCCTTCCAAATCTAGCCTTCTATGATCCTAAAAATGATGATAAAGCCAAGTCTGACTTTTAGAGACTTCGATTGTTGTGTTCTAAATATCATGTCAGAGTACCATAACTATTAATAATGTTTAGCATTTACAAGAATGTGCAGCCTGATTCTTTCTTGATTCTCCTGATCTAGTCTCTGCTTCAGTATTTTTTTCTTTCTGCTGCTGCTGCTGCTGCTGCTAAGTTGCTTCAGTCGTGTTCGACTCTGTGCGACCCTANTGTTGTGTTCTAAATATCATGTCAGAGTACCATAACTATTAATAATGTTTAGCATTTACAAGAATGTGCAGCCTGATTCTTTCTTGATTCTCCTGATCTAGTCTCTGCTTCAGTATTTTTTTCTTTCTGCTGCTGCTGCTGCTGCTGCTAAGTTGCTTCAGTCGTGTTCGACTCTGTGCGACCCTAGAGACGGCAGCCCACTAGGCTCCCTTGTCCCTGGGATTCTCCAGGCAAGAACACTGGAGTGGGTTGCCATTTCCTTCTCCAATGCATGAAAGTGAAAGTGAAGTCGTTCAGTCATGTCCGACCCTCAGCAACTCCATGGACTACAGCCTTCCAGGCTCCTCTGGCCATGGGATTTTCCAGCCAAGAGTACTGGAGTGGGGTGCCATTGCCTTCTCCATTTTTTTTTTTTTCTTTCTTTCTAGAAGAACCTAAAGTCAAAGGCTTCCTCTCTGTTTTGCTTCTCAAGTGCAGACACGCCTTCTGCAGCTACAGCCATCCTCAGTTAACCTGTCTTCTGGCCAAGAGGGCATGAGCTCCCATGACTCAGCAATCCCAGCCTCTGGAAGAGTCCATCATCACGACCAACCACCAGCCATTAGCTTTCTTGCACAGTAGTTCTGAGTGAGGCAAGTACAACTTTATTCTCAATATAAATCTCCAGATCCAATTAAATGGCCAACTTTTAATTCTTCCCATGGGAATTTTATTGATGATCTATTAAGTACATAGTTGCGCCTTATAAACTGTGGATGATATGTAACACGCAATCTATTATAACACAAATAAGCAACATTTATTTCCAATTTTACCATTTACAGTGGTTTCCACATGTATGTGTGCCATATTGTCTCTTAGAATTCATATTAGTGATTGTTGGGTTGATTTTCAAATGTGTTGTCATTAAGAAGTACCAAGAGAGGTGTGTTTATGGTCAACACAGAGTGGAGTCTCAATTATCAACACTTCCAGGTCAACAGAAATGGATGGGGATGTTTTATTTTGTTCATTCAACCTGAGATGATCACTCAGTATATACATACAACAACTGCCCAAGTTCAAATCAAAATTTTCTTTCTCCTAAATCTTCCTAGATTTCCACCTCTCCTCCCAGAAGTATCTCATCCCTTTTCTGAATACCCATAGCACTTTTCCTATATCTCATCAATCATATTTTTATTATTTAAAAAAAATTATGACACTTTCCCTCTTTGTTCATATTTCATTTCCTCTACTACTCTAGACCCATTGAACCAGAGTCTAAGGGGCATCTGTAGTTATAAAAAGCCTTATGGTCCATATGTGGTACCAGGGCCTCCTGTGTGAAAGGCAGGAATCATACACGTAAGTCACGTGTCCCTTGAGGGACAGTAGAACCAGCAGTGAAGAAGCCAGGTGCTGGTGTGCCAGGGCACCCGGATTCACAGCCCAGCTCACTTACCAGTTAGGCCTCAGGCAATCACTCAACCAATGTGAACTTAATGCGTGAATGAGGAGACAGTAATAATAGAACATAATGTCCCCCTATGGCAGCCTGTGCCCAGGAGCTGCTTTCTAATTAAATATTTAAAAACTATACATACTGGGACTTCCCTGGTGGTCCAGTGGCTAAGACTCCGTGCTCCCAGTACTGGAGATTTGGCTTTGATCTCTAGTCAGGGAAATAGATCCCACACGCCCCAGCTAAAGATCATATCTGCTACAACTGAGACCTGGTTCAGCCAAATAAATAAATTAAATAAATAAAAATAAATGTAAAAAAACCCATGAAGATACAATTCCATTACTTTGAAGCACGACCACATGCATAGACTTTTATCACTTATTTCTCAAGGGACTTAGAGGACTAATTGATTTAGATTCATAAACCGGAGCCCTCTGTGATCCTTACAAAGCCTATATACTAATGTTGCTTAGTCTCTAAGTTGTCATGTCCAACTTTTGGTAACCCATGCACTGCAGCATGCCAGGCCTCCCTATTTCTCACCATCTCCTGGAGTTTGCCCAAGTTCATGTCCATTGCATCAACGATGTCATCCAGCCATCTCATCCTCTGACACCCTCTTCTGTGACCCTTACAAAGCCTATACAGTAATGTTGTTGTCTTTTAGTCCCTAAATTGTCATGTCTGACTCTTTTGAGACCCCATGGATTGTAGCCTGCTAGCCTGGCATGCTGCGACTCATGGGGTCGCAAAGAGTCAGACACATCTGAGCGACTGAACTGAACTGAACTGAGGCTCCTCTGTGCATGGAATTTCCCAGGCAAGAATACTGGATGAAGTACATATATTATTTTATTTTTATGTTTTTACAATAATTGACCACTTTTTACTCTCTGTGGGAAAGTTCATTCAGGGACACGTAATTGTTGTCACTGAGCAGGAAGCACTGGGCATTTATAAAGACTTCACTGATTCAATCACCTTGTGGGTTGAGAGTCCCTGAGCAGAGGAACTTTCACGGTTAATTTCTCAGTGACGTGTGACAAACTGGAGCCTTAACAGTAGCGTCAGGTGACTGAGACCAGAGGGTACACAGACCAGACCTGAGGATGCCATGGGCAGGAGATTAGGCTTTACATTAACACAGATGGGTGAAGGATTCAGATTTATTTTTACTTTTCCTACAACTTGTATATTTTAGTCCCCAAACTGGATTTTTCATACGCTACACCTTGTTTAATTATCAAGGAGTAAGACAACCAAGGGTAGTATCTTTAAGCAAAAATCAGCGTTAGCTAGGGCAATAGCTCTTTGCAAAGATGGCTCCAGTAATCCCTTTGCTATGTGACTCTGCTGTTTCTCCCACAAAGAGGTGGAGTCTACTTATCCATCCTTTGATTTTAGACTGGCCTGGTGACTTGCCCTGATAAAAGAATACAGTAGCAGTAATATTTTGCAGCTTCTGAGCCTGGACTTCAAGAAGCCTTATAGCTTTGGCCCTTACCCTCTCTGCAGTGTGTACAACTTCACACTGCATGGGAATAAGCCTGGACTGGCTTGCT
This sequence comes from Neotragus moschatus, assembly GCA_006410615.1. Classification (NCBI taxonomy): domain Eukaryota; kingdom Metazoa; phylum Chordata; class Mammalia; order Artiodactyla; family Bovidae; genus Neotragus; species Neotragus moschatus. Next base: position 1,794,894 of record SJYA01000115.1, read on the forward strand.
AGATGCTGTAGGCACACAATCTAGCTAAAAGCACACACCGTTGTAGACAACTATACTTCAGTAAACATTTTAAAAATATAAATAAAATTCCCAAATTTAAAAATAAGAACAGATTCAGCAACTACAAATGTGTGTAAAGACACTTAAATAGCTCAAACAGCTCATTCACAGACAGAAAGGAACGTGAGTTCTTAAACTCAGATTTCCAGACATCTTCTCCATGGACCCTACTCCTTGGTTATCTCCATCTTCTACAAGGGAGAGACTGGGTTTCAGAAACTTGCATGAGATCATTTAGAGTGAGCAAGGCTCTAACTGGAGGTTCACTGAATCTAAATCCGGATCGTTCACCCATGCCAATGATGTTTGGAAACTGGTAACTCTGTTGAGTTAAACCTCAACCACGGGAAAATTACACACAACAGGCATGTCATTGCCCATTTACCGTCACTGCAAAGTAAGATTCACGATTAATTTTTAACAAGTGAAATTGCCTATGTTTTAACGTTCTTTTAGAAACTCTTACACACACATGTTAGAAAAACAATGGCTTGCTTTCTTCAGCAACCCCCAGAAAAGGAATGAATTTGCCCTTGTTTTTCCAGAGGTACAAAAGTTAGACTCAAAACTTGGACATGGCAGGAGGTAGACTATAGCTTATACATTTTTAATGTTGTTGTTGTTAACCTAATTTCTGTCACAAAACTGGCACCTCCTGTCCTAAGGTGTCCAGAATCTCAGAGATGGGACTCCAGGACTGGCCAAGAGGCTGCGGTTAAAAAAAACCAGAGGCTGTGTCGTCTGACATCCCAGATTTCTATAAGGAGGTTTATAAAAGCTCAGGTCCTTGGACTTAAGTGAGGATTACTGCTTTTACTGACTCTGAAAAATCTTGTCCCCAAGAAGAAGACCTGTTGTATTTGTTCCCCAAACACCCCAAACATTTGTTCCTTTAAAACTCTTTTAGAACATGTTGACTAGGTAATCTGGCAACTGCAATCACCAGCCCTTCATATGTGCACATTACTGTACCAAAGATACCGTGGTAGGGTCTTTAGGGTCTTGAATATCCTTGGCCAAATGTCTTCAGTGTTGGGGAGACGGGCTTCTACAAGAGCAAAAACCTCCTGTGGGTTTTGTCCATTTCAGTTTTCTCACCTATGTCAAAGTAAGAAGAAGTAAGGTGGGGGAGGGTGGGAAAGAAAGGAAGAGGTCCTGGTCCTTGTGGGTATGCCAGGCACTGAGCTAAGCACTTTGACAAAGTTCATCTTCAGTCTTCCGGACAACCAAAGCTAGTTCAATTCTCCTTACTTTGCAGACAGGCACATGGAAACTCTGAGAGGTTAAGCTGCCTGGGCCCCATTGCTAAAAGGGGTTAGCTGGCTCTAAAGCCCCCACCTCCCTCTGCCTCCACCAGCCCCCCCTGGAAGTAAGTAGCTCAGTCTCTCTCCCGGAGTCCAAAAGAATCATATATCAGTATTCTTAAGCCATGTAGGCTGTGTCATACACGCACACCCTAGCCACCTCAGGAGGCCCCCAAGGAAGGGAAAACAGTGCTCCAATTCAGCAGAAAGCCCACTTGGCTGACCAAATGCCCTTCTCTGCTCTGAATTCCAGTTTGCCCACTTGTAAATAAAGGGCGTTGGACTAGTTGCTTTCTTAGGCCTTATTTCTAGCTCTTAAAGATGCCCACAGATAGAGAACAGACTTGTGTTTGTCGGCGGGAAGGAGGAGAGGGAAAGACTGTGGGAGTTTGTGATTAGCAGATGTAAACTATTATATATGGGCTTCCCCAGTGGCTCAGGGGTAAAGAATCTGCCTGCAGTGTAGGAGACGCAGGAGATGCAGCTTTGATCCCTGGGCTGGGAAGATCCCCTGGAAACTATTATATATAGAATGGTTGAACAAGGTATAGCACAGGAAACTATACTCAATATCCTGTGATAAACCATAATGGAAAAAAATATGAAAAAAGAATGTCTATATGTATGTTTAAAGTATGAGTCACTTTGCTGTAGACTCACACAACATTGTAAATCAATAGAAAAATTAAATAAAGAAATGTGCATGGAATCATTCATAGAAATGATTACCTGAGTAATGTGTTAAGGAGTTCCTTTCAATAGCAGAGAATCCCTACCTCTGTGAGTTTTATTTTCAATTTCTTTTTTCATGTGCATATTTGGCGGGAGTACAAGGTGTGAGAGTGAGGACCTTTATTTATTCCCAGGGTGTCTTTGGCATAAATAGGAACTGAGTGAGAGCTTCCCCAACACAGGAGCATCACAGACGCCTCCTCCTGAGGGTGTGAGCAGAGCCCCGCTCAGCCTTTGCTGCGAAGATAGCAGCCTGCCAGGTGGGGCGGGAGGTGACAGGGAATGTGGTGGGAGACAGCTAGAAGAGAAGCGTCACAGGATGCTGGTTAGTGTGGACCCCAACTTCAGAGTGTGACGGTGGGTAAGATGCGGCTCTTCCAGCCTCTACTTAGCTCTGAAAGGACGCATTTGGGCAGACAGCTGACTAGGGAACCTAATAAGATGGCTTGTGCACGACCATATAACTCAACTCATTGGTCATGGACTTCAGTTGTTTATGGCTAGATTTAAATATATGCCCTTTGGACCTTCTTTCAGCCTCATAAATCATCCGTGGGCTAGTCTAGTTCATCTTGTAAACTATGTGACTATGAGTAAACTACCTTATGGATGATCTAATCCAAGATTCCAATCCCACGGTTCCCAACCCCAGGGAAGAATAGATTTTTTGAGCAGAAGGGTGTTACTTGGGAAGGTGCAGAGAGCCTACTGAAAAATTCCACGAATTAGACAAAAACAGCTTTGAGGAAATTATCTGCACGTTACTGAGAATAGGATTCACTTACCCCTCACAGACAAACAAGTTAACTGGTCTAGATTTAAGAACCCAGTCTCAAGAAGACCAGAGAAAGATACTAAGCTCAGCTCTTCCCACAGTGCTCAGCCCAGGTTCCAAGTCTTCTAGGCTGAGAACCTTTAGTGAGTCACAGCCGGCTGAGAGGCATAGCTTGAAATGGACCATAGGTCTTTAGCACTTGGAAAGCATTTTCATTAAACCTGTTAACTAGATGCTAGTCCATGCTCCAAATCCAAGAATCCTTTCCAGAGCATCCCTGACCAATGGTTGTTCTTTGTTTCAACCTTTACAGCAAACAGAAATACGCTGCTTTGATGTGACAGCGCATTCTTGTACAGCAGTTAGTTCCAAAGTTATACCATGATAGCATTCTCTCTACAACCGAGCAAAGGATGTCTATCATTCACTTGCATCAAGCTTTCTAGGGGAGGAACTGTCTCCTTTAGCGTCTATCAGGGTTGTTGGCTACAAGAAACAGAAACAGACTCTGGCTGTGTCGTGTAAAAAGGCACTATACTGAAGAGATACTAGGGCTCACAAAACAAAAGGGAGACTGAAGGAATGAGGCTGGGCAACAGGCAAGATCCAGTCAAGATTGTATTTCAGTAACAGTCTGGTTCATGTTTAGGTGCTCCGACTGCCTGACCTGCAAGTGTTTCCTTGATCTATACTCATTCACTAAAGACTCCAAGTCCTAGGAGCAAGTATGTGATTGGTCAAAGCTCAAGGCATGTGGTTTAGATGGAGAACATACAAAGGAGTGACCATAAAGCCTTAATCATTGAGCTCTCCAAGTATATCCACATGGCTTACTTCTTTGTACCCTCATTATGCCCTATATAGAGTAAATGCCCACTGCCTGTCTCTGGGAGAGAAACAGAGTACTCCTTCAGGAGGGTATTTTAGAAATGGAAAGAAATGAATTTTGTCATCAAATCCAGTTGTACCTTTCAGCTTGTTAATGCCAAGTATAACTTTACACTGCTGTACCTGCACTAAAACACACCAGTATCACTTAATGAAATTTTTAATTGGCTCTTTAAAATAGTAGTGCAATCAGGCTCCTCATTTGATTCATGCCCAGAAATCTGTAGACAGGCTGAAAGGAAAAATGTGAATCACAGTTTAAATAGATGCTTTTCAACTACTTTGTAAGACAAACAGATGTATTAATTAGCACATACTTTAGGGCATGTTTTATACTTGAAAGGAGAAAGGAGAACACGGTATCATCTCACCAGAGGCAATAAGAAAGATTTGCGCTGTGATCCCAGAAACAAAATGGCATCTTGTTTTCAGAAATGCCTATTTCTGAGAACAATCAATTCAGGGGCTTAGAGTAGGGAGGGCTCTAGGGGCCTGAACAGACCAGAGAAGTGATCTCTGGATTTACGGAACAAGGAGGCTCTTGTCTAAGAGGTGTAGAAGAAGCAGACCACAGCCTTAGTAATGTGAGGAAAAGCCTTTTAACATAGATACAGATGAAGAAATCTAGTAGTCACAGAGCTAAGTAACACAGTTGTACTCTTATATGCCCAGAATTTACATATAGGAAGAGGGTAGAGGCAAAATTCTGGGTGGACATGATATTATGCTAAGTGTATTTGAGATGATGGAAACAACGAAATCCCTACCTTGCAAGAGATTTGAAGGGGTCACAGGGACATAGACATAAACTTAGTATAGCATGTTTTTTTTTTTATTGTGGTAAATTCTTTTTTTTTTTTTTAACTGAAAGCTGAGACCAACATTTTTTCTTAAAATGATTATCTTGTGATTCTTCGTTGCTTTGAGTTTCTTTGGCATCCATCTCCACCCACCTAGGGTCATTGTTTAAGGCTCCTTGGAGTTCAGGAAGAATGCTTGGCATATAAGAGCTCTAGTTTGGGAAGGATTTGGAGGTCACATCTAGGGGCTTAGAAAGAGGACTGTGATTGATTAGCCATGTCTGGCATAGGCATTGGAGCAGTAAGTGGCTGCATATGTCATCTCTCAGCCAGAAGATCTAGGACCTTTAACTGTTACTCACAGTGAGAGCTTCAGTGGGAAAATAGAATGGAGATAGACTGGGACTTCCCTGGTTGTCCAGTAGTTAAGAATCTGCCTGTCAGTGTATAGGACAGGGATTTGATCCCTGGTCAAGGAAGATTCCACATGCCATGGGGCAGCTAAGCCTGAGCATGACAACTGCTTAGCCTGCCTGCTCTAAAACCTGTGCAACAAGGCAAGCCTCCATAATGAGAAACGGGCGTCCTGCATCTAGAGAGCAGCCTCTACTTGCCACAAATAGAGAAAGCCCAGGTGCAGCAATGAAGATCTAGTGCAGCCAAAATTAAATAAGTAAATTAAAAACAATTTTTAAAAAAAGAAGAAGAAAAGATAGAGATAGACCAAGGAGATGGTCAGCTTCTCTGGGCTCTTGGAATTCTCTCTCTGCCCAGACTGCATATTTCTGGTATGGGCTGGCAGAATGCTGCTTGATGGAAAAGAAACAGGATATTCTGAAGCTTCTGTGCATCTGATCATCCATATGTTCTGCTCACCTCTAGGCTCTTGTATCTACATTGTTTTATAACACAAGGAAGTAAATGATTTGTAAAAGGTCATTGCGTGCGTCCGTGCTTAGTCGCTTCAGTCTTTGTGATTCCATGGACCGTAGCCCCCTAGGCTCCTCTGCCTATTGGATTTTTCAGGCAAGAATACTGGAGTGGGTTGCCATACCCCCCCTCCAGGGAATTTTCCTGACCCAGGGATCAAACCCACGTCTCCTGTGTCTCCTGCATTGCAGGCAGATCCTTTACCTCGGAGCCTTCAGGGAAGCTCAAAAGAATACTAAGAGAATGCAAAAGGTATAGGAGAGTCAAGGCCTACCCTTCCATATAGATAGCTTCTTACCCTCTAGGCAGTTTCCTAGAAAAATCATGGTTATCATGTTTATCTCTCATTTTGAGTAACAGTTAAAGGCCCTAGATGCAGATATCTTCTGGCTGAAAGACAACACACACAGCAAGTGAAACTGTGGAGACAAGGTTGCGATATGTCCTGGGTTTCTGAATGCAAGCTGATGGATCCCGGCACATTGACTGATGACCATATAAGATGCTTGTTTTGGGTATAGCTTCCTGGTCTTTCCTTAGAACAAGTGAACCAAAATCTTAGGCTTGAAAAGTTTCCACAATGATTCTCTTGTGAAGTGAGGATTGGATAGCACAGGTTCTGACGGCTGAATCATAGTCCAAGTGTCTGAAAAAAGTGAACAAAAAAGATAAAATGTCAGAGACAAACATAAATTCCTCAATTTTACAGTAATAAGAGCTGGAGAAACCTACACTGACAACCGCATGTGTAATAAATTTGCCGTATTTCATTTTTTGTGAACTCAGGATGAAGAAGTTCTGAGACTCAGCCTCCCAAATAGCTGTGGTGGTGTTAGGCTAAATGCATACGCACGTCATATCCAGAGCAGGGAAGGGAGTCTCCCTTTCCTAGTCTGTACTCTTACAGCACAGCTGGATTATATTCTTGACTTAATAGTAGTAGTTGTTATTTTCGATAGTGATATCCAGTAGCAGTCATGATTTTTTTTAGGAAGCACTTCATCATTTACAGGCTTTCTGTGTCCACCATTCATTTGCCCTACATAAAAACTTCAGTTCAACTGTGTGAATGGAATACAGCCCACTGAGAGATGTGCAATTCAAACAGTTTGGGGGAATTTACAGACCAGAGGGGGCTTCCCAGGGGGCTCACTGGTTAAAAAAAAAAAAAAAAAAAATCCACCTGCCAATGCAGAAGACACAGGAGACTCGGGTTCAATCCCTGGGTCGGGAAGATCCCCTCACGTAGGAAATGGCAACCAACTCTAATATTCTTGCCTGGAAAGTCTCATGGACAGAGGAGCATGACAGGCTATAGTCCACGGGATTGCAAAGAGTCAGACATGACTGAGCAACTAAGCACACATGCACAGACCAGAGGAATAATATAGCTGAAAACCATGCCATCAGAAGAACTAGTTTCTTATCTTGGAGAAGATGTAATAAGGCCTTGTGTACTGTTTCCCATGGCCTGGTGGGTTTCCATGGGGAGAGAGGATAGATTGCCATGGAGATCTCAGAAGACAGATCTGATCAATGGCAGAAATTACAGGGAAGCACATATTGACCCATGCCTTGATCCAAGACATTTATCTGTGATCAAAGCTGTTTAAAAATGGAACCAATTGCCTCCAGGCAGAGGCTGGAAAACAGTTTACTAGGAATGCACAAGGAAGAAATTTGGGATTGTTGAGCTCTCAACAATCAGAGACCTAGAGACCTCTCAGAGGTCCTAGAAAGAGCTCTGGGTTGTGAAACCCGGGCTCAGCCAATCTTCTGATGGTCAGGGCTGCTGAAACAGCAGTTCTGGAGGCAAGGGTTGTGGTGGAGAATGATGACGTTAGATGTGGGAGGCTCCCACTCTGCCCAAGTGGAGGAGAGTCTCACCTCTTGCCCTCTGACCTCTTGTGGGAGAATCTCATACCTTAAGCTGAGCTAGAGCATTGGAAGAGTCCATATATCCCTTATGCTTCTCTCCTTTTCTGTTTAGTGAGCCCTGGTTTAGTCACAGAACCACAGATTCCCAGAGCTAGAGGTCACTTAGAGGGCATTGGGTTCAACCTGGTCACATTAAAAGTGAAAAAAACAGACAGTGAAATATGTGAATCACCAACACCATTAGATCTTGGAAGAGAATCTTAGGACCCTCTGGCCATGCCCTTTCATCTCCCTGTGACCTGAGAAGGGGAGTGCTTGCCCACTCTCACAGGCTGAGTGATAATGAGGCCAAGGCTGCAGCCCAGCCTCTCAGCACAGTGTTCTGGTTCATTCCACACATCACTTCCTGTCTCTTCCTGGGAATCCTTTCTTTCTTTCCCACTGAGGACAGTAGCCTCTCTCGTAGGATGGACAGAGGCTGGAGCTGAGCTCACAGAGCACCCACCCCATCACACCCAGTGCCATCTTCGCTGCAAGCCAAGCCTCAGGAAGATGCACAACCCCACCATGGCTGCAAGCAGGGTTCTTCATCTTCACTGCAAGCCAAGCCCCAGGAAGATGCACAACCCCACCATGGCTGCAAGCAGGGTTCTTCATCTTCACTGCAAGCCAAGCCCCAGGAAGATGCACAACCCCACCATGGCTGCAAGCAGGGTTCTTCATCTTCACTGCAAGCCAAGCCCCAGGAAGATGCACAACCCCACCATGACTGCAAGCAGGGTTCTTCAAGCATGAGGCAAAATGTCAGTGCTTTATAACCTGTAGCTCACATCACAGAGGTTTAAAAACAAAACAAAACAGACTCAACATTCTTCTGGGTAATTCTACTTATTAATTTGTCTTCAGGTTAGTTTTGTGTGTGTGTGTGTGTGTGTGTGTTGGAGACTAGAGTTAGTATTTTGAGTGGAAAATAGAATTTAGTGTAGAATAGAATTTTACATTATAATAGTTGAGGATTTTTTAATAGACTGAGGAGAGAAACAGCATTTGGCTATTTTTTTTCCCCCTTCCCTCCCTTTCTTCCTTTCCTCCTGAATTTTCCAACTCAGGGCTGCAGGTGCTCGTCAGTTGAACGAGTGTCCTCGCTTTGAAGAGCTGGTACATACCGCTCTAATTTAAGGATGCTTTATTCTGCCTTTCAACTTCTTGGCCTGTCTAAGAGCACAACTCTAAAGAACTGGGCCATCAGACACTCTTCTTTGTGAAAGTCTATACCCAAAGCCAGTGCAAAATCCCTCTTAAGTCTGATTCTCACACTCATTTGTTCTGAAGTTATTATCTCTGCAAGGTCTAGCGTTTGCAGTCACAAATACCAGAGGTTACCAAATGCCTGGCCTGTTTCAAAATTTCTATTTGTGATTGCTCACTGCTCTTTGAGAAATTTTCCTTTCTCCACTGGAATTTTCCATCCAGTACTCTACCCTAAAGGTGAATTTTTCTGGTAAGGAAATGTGAATATCCCATTTACAAACTTTTCTCTTTTTAAATCATGACTGCGCTTGCCATTTATAGTGGGAAAGAATTTCCAAAATCAGAAAACCTGCCTGTCCCACATCTAATTGCCCTGGGAAGTAGCTCCTTAGGATAAGAATCAGTTTCCCCTAAGGTACTCAAGAAAGAGTTTGGAAATTAGCGATGTTACCTCCTGAGAAAATGGAATGAGTGTGAGAGAGCAGGGACCTCCTTGGGATGGAAGACCTGAGCTCATCTCCTGTTTTGTCCACTCTTTATAACCTAGACTGCTGGCTCTACTATGTATAAGGAATGTGACCTTGAGCTTAAGTGACTTAACCTCTCTGTACTTCATGTGGTGATAAGGCTGCTCCAAACCTCATAGGATAGTTATGCAGAATAAATAAGTATCTAGATCTGAAGCATGGTGAGAGGGTTCCCTGGTAATAGAAGAGCTAACGCAGAGGACTGGAGACTAGCATGAGTTGCCTGTGTGAGAGACAGGAAGAGAAGAAAAGCCGTCTGATCTGGGCGGGGCTACAGCAAAGGCAGTGGGGCCACGGGCAGCCAGGGCCGGCCAGACCTGCTCAATGACGACCTCGGGAATGTTAAGCCAACCAAGGCTGTGTCTGAAAGCTGGGATTCTCTCTCCTCAAATGTAGAAATGGAATTCACAGCTGGGAATAGAGAGAGGGATCAATTATTGTTTTAGCATTTAGACCACATAACAAATTACCAGATTTGCAAAGAGCATTGGCCTGGAGGACAGGAGACCTCAAGTGTCTCAGCATGCTGGAAACACGATATTTGACTGTGACAAGTAAGTGGGCAAGTAACTCACTCCTTCCAAGGCTCACTTTTCCCCCTGTTTCCTAATAAAACAAGTGGGGCTAGATTACTAGATTTTCTCCTCTGGTTCTGACATTCTGTGATTCTAATTTGTGAGCATTCTTTTTAGGGCTTAACAAGGAGAGAAAAGATTATGCTGAATTGCAATCTAAAAAAAAAAAAGAAAGAAAAAGGAAACCCTTCAGATCTAATAAAACCAATGCTCTCTGCACCATTTCTAGCAATCCCTGGCAAGTGTTTCATAACAGTAGCAGCTTGCTTACCCCTTATGGAATATTTGTAGAAAGAGAGGTACAGATTGCGAGCAGGAAGACACTTGAGATGTTGAATATCTTTGAATGTCTGATAGAAAAGGGAAAGGAGGAAATGGCATTTGATGGTAATTTTATTCATTCAATAAGCATATGTCAAGTGCACACTGTGAGCCTGTGCAGCCTGCCCACGTGAATCCCACTTGGTTTGGGTCCTCAAGAAGTCACAATTTAGTGTAGGAGACAGACATACAATAAAAAATCAACTCTGTAGACTTAGTGAAAAAAGAGCTGGAGAAAGAAGGGATTCATCGCAACTGGGGGAACTAGGAAAGACAAGGTGATGTTGAGTTGGCCCATAAATGGTGAGTAAGGTTTTGATAGCTGGAGAGTGAGGAAAGGGGGCATTCCAGGCTGAGATAATGGCATGAATAAAGGATTGCAAGTGGGAAAGTCTGGGTATTTTTAGGGCACCAGGGTAGGCCGCATTGCTGAAACAGCAGCATGGGAGATCTCAGAGAAATGGCTAGAAAAGAAGGGGTGTTCTTTGTTGGTGTTTTTTAGTTGCTTTAAATGAAATTAATTTACTTATGGTTCTTAATAGAGAATTCTACCCAATATTCATTCGAGGGACAGGGAATCACTGATCAAATGCTTGGAAATATAATATCTGTATTTAATAATCCAGCCAAGGTGTGATCTTCAAGTTTGCAGGATAGAAACCTATGGAAATCACTGATATTCTCAAGAAATGGAGATTGGTTTTCTTTCTTTGGCTTTCTATTAAGAGCAAGAAATGGATTGTGCTCAGAGTGGCCATTTAGGGACTCGGTGATTATGGTGAGGGAACTTGGACATGTCAGTTTATATCTCTGGGTCTCTCTACCTGAATGACCTGCAATGAGTTCAGGGTGATTTTCAAAAAATAAAGATTATGGGGCCACATATTCAAAGCTCATTTGACCCTGTCACAAATGAACTCTATGACCTTAGGCCCATTCAACTGACCTTTTGTTGTCTCAGCTTCTTCCTCAGAAAGCAGTGACAAAGCTATGGTGCCCTGAGTCACTGGGGAGACTGGGGGTGGGGGTGTGAGGAACCCTAGAGTGGAAGCCAGGAGTCTAGTCTTTGAGGAGCCTAGCTAGTGGCCCCATGCAGTCCTTAGTCTCCAGCAGCCCTGAATATAGGCGGCTCTTCTTGTTCTAAGAGTAGCGCTACCTACCTCGTAGGCCTGCCTGAAAATAAAACAAGATTATGGATGAGTAATAAAACCATAATGAGACTACAAAAATTTAAGTGATGATACATGATGATTTTAAAGTTAGCTAATTTATATAACACACAATTTTTTAAAATAGTTAAAAGACAGACTTGGAGTACATTTCACCAGTATGCAATTTTACCAGCCAAATCACATATATTTAGTACAAAATTCACCTTTAATGCAACAATGAGAAAAATTTTAGGGTAGAAGATTGGAAATTAAGATTTTTTTAAAAGAAATACTATTATTATTATTGTGAAAAAAAAAGTAAGATGCAAAAGCACCTATTTAGGTCTAGTTTAAGACCTGGGTTGGATGGTGCCTTGGAAATGGTCCCTTTGACTCACTGGAAAAGACCCTGATGCTGGGAAGGATTGAAGGTGTGAGGAGAAGGGGATGACAGAGGATGAGATGGTTGGATGGCATCACCAACTCGACAGACATGAGTTTGAGTAAGCTCTGGGAGTTGGTGATGGACAGTGCAGTCCATGGGGTTGCAGAGTCAGACACGACCGAGTGACTGAACCGAACTGACTTAGAGCATCATTTGCATAGAGGAGGCCAGTCCTTCAAGGAGATCCAGTCTCGCTGGGGACAGTTCTCAAGTTTAAAAGATTCTTTCTTGTGCAGAGGTTTTAGAACTTTAGAAATTCAGAAAGGAAAGTGCCCCTGGAATTCATTTAAGCCCATTCCCCAGAGCACCCAGAAATACCTTCTATAACCCAGTTCCAGGGGCTTGGATGGGTTTCTCAGCCCTCTAAGGAGAAAAAAGCCATGGCATTATTGAGCAGGCTTAACTGTTAGAAAAGATGTGCTTCTTTCTTGGCTTAGGTTCTCTGAGACCACTGTTGACTGTGTGGTCTTAGGCCCAATTAATATTGATATTTGGAATTTTAAGTTTACAATGCAAGGCTTACCTGCCTTAGATTTGATTACCGTTCAGATACATGGAAACCCAGAATTATCTGAATTAAAAAATTTTTTAAATTGGAATATAATTGCTTTACAATACTGTATTTGTTTCTGCTGCACAACAGCATGAATCAGCTATGTGTATACACATATCCCTTCTCTCTTGAGCCTCTCTCCACCACCCAACCCCCAGTCCCAGCCCTCTAGGTGATCACATGGAACTGAGCTGAGCTCCTGTGCTATTCAGCAGCTGCCCACCAGCTAACCATTTTATACACGGTAGTGTACATATGTCATGGCTTCCCTCTCAATTCGTCCCACTTTCCCCTTCCATCCCTGTACACAAGTCCATTCTTTACATCTGCATGGCTATTTTTGAGTTGCTTTTGTTTTTTTCAGCTAACCATTCCCAGTTTCTTCAGGGATTCCTCATCGCACCCTTTCCCCAAACCTTTCCTCACTTTGGGTCCTATCTCTCAATGTCTGGCTTAACTGTCTCTCCCTTCATCTCTTCTTGAGTGAGTGAGTTCTCCCACTCATGGAAGCCTTTTCTTCAAGGCACTTTCTCTGACTGCACCGCCCCCCCTCCCCCCCTGCTTTGAAACAATGACTCCTACACTCAGAACCTGGTCATACCCTACTGTCTCCCCATCTTCATTTTCTGCCTTGTCTACATATCTGTGGCTATATAATGAAAGAAAAGGTCACAATTTCTTGTTACTGACCTACATTTTGGGGAGTGTTAAAGGTCACAATTTCTCGTTACGGACCTGCATTTTGGGGAGTATCATTTACCTTCAGCCTGAAGAGTGTACGACCTTCTCTATTCATCAGCCTTGACTAATTAAGTTACTGTTTACATCCATGAGGGGATGTTGGAAAAGAGGCATTGTTCCCTGACTTACTGGTAAAAGAAAATTACATGGAGTGGCTGCCATTATGTGAGTGGTCCTGTGCTCTTGCAAGCACAGACCAGAGGACATAGGTCTCAGCAGATGGACAATCTTGGGTCTGCCACTTAACCTTCTTGTACTTCACTTTATTTCACCTCTAAGATATGAATGATAATATCCTCAAGACAGGGCTGTCTTGAGAATCAAATGAGGTGCTATGTGACAGTGTCTGGCTTACAGGAGCTGCTCCATAATGTGGGATGAGGCTAAGTAGAGTAGAATTGCAATTCAATGTGACCCATTAAATTAGAGAAGTTGACACGAATGTGCAGGATTATGCCTAATTGAGGGAAAGTGAGCTTTCTGACAGAAGAAGAGTAAACAAACTGTTATATGAGAGGAGGGGATGACTGCTTAAGCTCAAAATAAATATCAGAGTGCTATACAAATATCAGGAGGTATTATGCAAAGAATGCAAAAAGTGGAAATTAGCATAAGTTAATATTAATTAGCAGCACATTATTATCAAAACTCTTTAGACTTTGTTTACTGTCCTTTGTCTCAACACTATAACTGAGTAACCTTAAGCAAAACCATATATATTGGAGCTGCACTATTCTCACATGCAAATCCTAGATTTGCAAGATTTGTTTGGAAGAAGTGATCTCTAAGATCTCATCAGCTCTAAAATCCTTAGACTCTAGCATTTTTAACTCAGTGCAAAAATTCTTAGATTAAAAGAAAAAAATATATATTTAACCACTGCATTTATGTGCAACGAGCATTGGGAAATCCTACGCAAGAGCTATCTCAATACCAGCCGTCAGGCATCAGAAAGGATATTACTGTAAGGCTAGAGGTATGGGGGTGTGTGTGACAAGCTTTCTTCCATTCCCATTGAAGGCAGAGCCAAACCAAACTCACTCTGATTGCATAAGGGAAGTCTTTCCAACTATCTGGGGTGTGTAACCCAGAAACAATTACCAAAGAGATCTTGGGAAATCTGACCTTTAAGAAGAGCAGAGCAAAAGGCTTCAGCAAATGGCTTTCTGAAACTCTTCCTAGCCCACTGGCGCTCACACACAAACATCTCTCTCTGTGCTTGGTTGGCTGTGAGGCATCTCCCAACTCTATGTCCTGGCTTGGTTCACGTTCTTCTCACTTTCACTCAATGTTACTAGGGAATGTGACTCAGAGCCAGATGGGGTGAGCTGGATTCCTAATTGCTCAACATTTTTTAATAAGCAGTTAGATGACACTGTGTGTGTGGTGCTAACGTGCTTCACAGTGAGTTTCATTAGCTGCTCCTTGTAATTATTTTGAAGAGTGTTTGTTGTTTCCCCATTTTTAAAGATAGAAATACTGACCACCAGAGATATGAGGGCAAAATCAAAGATGGTGCTGAAATGAATAACTTCCCAAGCCTGAACCCTTAACTTGGTCTTCAACTACCCATGCTACTTTCCCAAGAGGACTATCTTTAAGGAAGTCCTCTTAAATCCTAATAGATATACCCATTTAACAAATAGGGAAAATGGATCATGAGCGTCTCAAGGGTAGGAAAATGAATAATCTATATACCAGAGACCTTTAGTCTGCTTGTCCCAGACCTAGAAAGAGAATGTAGAAAATCCAGCCTAAAGCTGTAAACATGTGATGTCCCTAGAGTCACTGGATAGAGGTAAACATGGCCTCTGACCTCTTCCAAAAGTTATGACCTGGATGCACAGGATCATGGGCCCGTGGGAGTATGTCCAATATGTCCTTCCCCACAATCCCCAGGAAAAGAATCTTGTGGGGTGGTATTCAGAGACCTAGGTTCTAGTCCTGACAATGCCATGAGCTTCTATGGGAGCCTGGGCGTGTTTCTTCTGACTCTGAGCCTCAGTTTCTTTCTCTGTGCTGAGACAAGTCTGCAGATGTTGAGGGGTAGGAATTTTGTTCAGTTTATGGGTGAACTGCCTCTTTCTGCTCTGGTGGCATCACCGTGGATGTATGAACGCCTCTGGGGCCATGTGCTGTTTGTTGCAAGATGGGTCTCACAGCCTCTGGAGGACCACGAATACCAGGATCATCCAGGATTATCAGACATGGCCAGTACCTCCATGCCACACACAGAATGGGTATTCAGCAAGTGTCCATTATGGGAATGCACTGGGCCCAGCTGTGGGCAACAAAGGGCTGAGAAACAGTGGTTTGGACAAAATAGAAGTATGTCTCTCTGCATCTGTATGATAGGCCTCACAAAGATGTCCTTGTCTTAATCGCCACAACCTGTGAATATCTTAGGTTATGCGGCCTGGGGGAATTAGGAAGGCAACTGGAACTAAGTTTTCTAATATATTGACCTTAAAATATGGAGATTATCCTGGATTATCTAGATGTAATCCCAAGGATCTGTAAGAGCAGGAGAGAAAATCGGAAGAGAGAACCAAAGTGATGGCAGCCGGATAAGGACTGGCCGTGACCCAAGGAATGTGGGCAAACTTTCCCTTAAGCTTCCAGAAGGGAGTACACTCTGCTGATACTTTGGTCTTGCCCAGTGAGATCCCTGTCAAGACTTTTGATTGACAGAACTGTATGGGGGAAAATAGATTGTGTTGTTTTAAGTCAATAAATTTGGAGCAAGTTGTCAGAGTAGCAATTAGAAACTAATACAGTCCCATGAATCAGGGAGCCAGACTCCCTCTCTCTTGTTGCGCTGATGTGTGACTTTCATTCTCAAGGCCACCTCAGGGACAAAGATGGCTGTTGGAGTGCCAACAATTATATCTGCAGTCTGATTAGAAGACAGACGAAGAGGGGAAAAAGTTCTTCCTCTAAGAGGAGAGTTTCTGGAAGTCGCACACACATCTTGCTGACTAGGACTTAGTCATCTGGGCACATGAAACGACAGGAGAGGCTGGGAAATTTAGCTGACTGATTCCGTGGCCAGTAAAAAACCAGGGCATCTTACTGAAAAGGAGTTACTAGATGTTTGAAAGCAACTAACAAATTCTGGCATGATAAAAACAGTCCTGTTTGCTCTCTCAAGACCATTTTTTGAGGAAACAAGCTCTGCTCTCAAAACTTGCTTCTGATGCATAGTTCTACTCTCAAAACACACAGGCTCTCAGGGTGTCAGTTACTTGTCTTCTGGCCCTTTCATTTTGGCCTAATGCACAGTCTCAATCTTCCTCTCCACTAAACTGCCTTTCAGAGCTTATCGCTTTCTGCCCCATCTTTATTCAGGAAGAGACTTGTCCTCTCTTGTCTGGATTCTTTCTGAAGTATTTGGCACTCTGTTGAGGTAGACAAAGTAGATATAATTACCTCCCAAATTCCCCCTACCTGAGGAAAGTGAAGTGCTGGGAGGTGAAGTGACTTGCCCAGGATCCCAGCTGGTGCATGGCAGGGGAACAGGGTTGAAAGGTACTTGGCTGGGTGTTGGCTGCCTAATTGCACCAGAGTCCTTTTTCATTGCTAACCAGATCTCCAGGTGAGAAATAAATTTACTGATTATTTTCTGGGATAAGTTTTTTAACTTATCCAAAATCGTGGCAATGTATAATCTATTATCTGTCATATCGAGCTCCAAACAGAGTAGAAAAGAGAGAAGAAGAGATGGGAAACAAGGATAGGGTTAGCTGTAAGGTGGGTTCTTCATTCCCAGAATGTGTGCTGACACGCTAGTGTTCCCCCAGTGGGACCGCTCCATAAATCACTGCCCCACCCCCACCCAAATCACCAAAGTCTCTGTGTTTCCAGGCTAGAAATGTTGGGATTATATCTTGCTCCTCCCTCTAGTACCAGCCCCATTACCTGTCCCCTCATTATGTATTCACTGCCAAACCCTCTGGATTATAAATCAGCAGGCTCCTTGTATCCATGTCCTTCTTGTCATTCCCGCTGCTACTGTTCTGTTTCACACTTCTGTGGCACCCCAAGGATCTACCTCTCTCCTCTCTGGCCCTTCTTTTTTCCTGCAATGCTGTCAAGCTAACTTTCTAAAATGTAGCTAGTGGTTCCACCACTCAGAAAACTTCAGTGCTTTCCTCATTACTCCAGAGTCCAAACCCTGCCCTTCCGTGCTTTGCCAGCCCATGTTCACCCTATGCTTTTTAAATGGAGTCCTCTATCCTTACCAACACTCATTAGCCAAATCTTACATGGATCTTCAAAACTGGTACAATAGGCACTTTATCTATGAGGCCTTCTTTAGTATCTGTCCACATCACTGAGGGAGTTATTCCTTCTTCTCCATTGTGATCTTCAAAAATTTTTTTTCTCTTTGTAATTGTACGTTTATTTGTATCATTATTTAGCTAGAATCTACTCCCTCCATTCCTTCTATAAGTTCTATAAGGACATACCCACCAGGCAAGGATGTGGAGAAAAGGAACCCCTAATATGCTAGCACATTGGTGGAATATTTATAAACTGTTACATCCACCATGGAAAACATTATGGAGTTTCCTCAGAAAACTAAAAATAGAACTACTGAGAGATCCAGCAATTCCACCCCTGGATTTACTTGAAGAAAATGAAAACATTAATTTGAAAAGATATATGTATCCACTGTTCATATGTCCATAGCAGCATTGCTTACAATTGACAAGGTATGGCAGCATACTAAATGTTCTTCAACAGATGAATGGAAAAGGAAAATGTGGTATGTATACGCACACACACACACACACACACATTCAGGAATATTACTCAGCCAGAAAAAGAATGACATCTTGCAGCTCCCAACAGCATGGATGGACTTAGAGGGTACTACACTTGGTGAAATAAATCAGACAGAGAAAGGCAAATATGGTATGCTATCGTTTATATGTGGAATCTAAAAAATAAAACAAACAAATTAATAAGACAGAAATTGACTCCTAAATGCAGAGAATATACTAGCGGTTATCCATGGGGAGAGGGAAAGAGGAAGGGGCCAGAAATAGGTAGGGGATTAAGAGGCACCAACTACTATGTACAAAATAAATAAGCTACAAGGATACATTGTATTTCACAGGGAATATAGCCAGTATTTTACAATACCTTTAAAGTATTTTCTATAAAAATATTGAATCACTTTAAGAAAAAAAGACAGACTCACCATTGTATGATCAGAGCACAGTGCCTGCAAATTGTCGGTATTCCAAAAATCTTTTATGAGTGAATGAGTGCATCAGTTAGGTGAGTTCCCACAGTTCCTGGTTATATTTGTATGTCTAGAATATTTACATAAATAAACATATATACTATACACATATATAGATTTCTATAGATACAGATATATCTAGCTCTATAGATACAGGGATATCTTAACATACCACACACACACACACAAGTATATATATATGGAGAGAGATAGACTGAGGTTCTGCACATCCTACCTACCCACCAACTAACAAAATAACCAACAAAGTAATCATCAAAATCATTCTTAACCAGAAACGCAAGTGGGGAGCAATTCAGTATGTTTATTTTATTTTATTTCCCTGAGCCAAGAGGCTTGTGGGATCTTAGTTCCATGAGTAGGGATCGAACCCAGGTCCTGGCAGTGAAACAGGCAAGTCCTAACACTGCACTGCCAAAGAAGTCCCAAATTTAACATATTTTGAATAGGAATGCTTCCTTACCCCCACCTCTTCTGTGCCTGCCCCATGAGGGCTACCACATCCACTTACTACGTTGGTATCAAGTTATTTGCAGCCATGCCTTTAACTGTCCAACCAGACCAAACTCTTAAAAAACTGGACAGCATCTAACTTATCTCTGTATCTCTATCCTCTAGCATACTGGATGCATCAGGCATTCACTAAGTGAATGACAAACCCACTAGCTAGCTACACTGGAGGACTGCATGTTACAAATTGGGAAACATTGTTTTCTTACCTTGCCCAGAGCAAAGGAATATTTAGAAAGGCCAACCTTAGCCTCCGCAAGAGAGAGCCCTTTTGATAAAGAGAATGCTTGGTTATTTAAAAAAAAAAAAAATGTTTCAAAGCAGGGGCCAAACATTTCAAAAGGCGAGCAGATGGCCCTCAGGTAGTGCTCACTGACTAACTGGGAAGCTTTCAACTGCCCGAGCTAAAATTGGTGCTGGAGGCTAATGTCTTGCTTGCCTTGCCTCATTAGAAAGTCTTTCTCTTTCTAAGATGTGTTTCAAGAAAAGAAGAAAGAGAAATGAAGGGGAGAAAAAAGACAGCTGCCAGGTCGCCACTGGAGGCGAACAAGAGTCTAAAGATGAAGGGTGTAGCTGAAGAACGAACTGATCCGGCTCACCTTTCATCTCTTTTTATTACTACTTCACACTCCCATGTCAAGCTTCATTTCCTATTAGGATCCTTCCAGACAAAGGCGCTTGTCTTTTGTTTTTTTTGCCTCCCCTAAGCTTTCCAAAAGCATTTCTGATCTCTTTGGCCAGGACCAGCTGAGCGGAGCCATGACCTCTCTCCTGCCACTCTGAGGAAGAACGTGGAAAGCAGAGGTGAGGGCAGGTGACCTTCCTTGCAGTGGGAGTACGGAGAGCACTGCCCACATTAGCATCACAGAGAGAGGCTGAGGTTCCGCTTCCCCATGCTGGCTTCAGAGTCTGGCTCACAGCGGCAGTCTGAAGCGGATGCTGTAGGGGTGTAGGAAAGATAGGTAGAAATAGTATTGTAGTTAATTTCCCATCTGCACACACACACAGAATGTTAAATCTCCTACACTTCTAACTAGAACATAAAGACAAAAATTTGTAAAACTATAGTTTGGGTTATGTGATTACCCACACAAACATTGTTCCCTATTGCTTATGCAAGGAAGTTTAAAGTCTTTAGCTGCAAACTTAAGGACCTTGTTCATTAATCTGACTCCCATTGGAGTCTCCAGCATTATCTCCTCCTTTCAGTTCAGTTCAGTTCAGTCACTCAGTCGTGTCCGACTCTCTGCGACCCCATGAATTGCAGCACACCAGGCCTCCCTGTCCATNAAGAGGGTGTTTGCTATGACCAGTGCGTGCTCTTGGCAAAATTCTATTAGTCTTTGTTCTGCTTCATTCCATATTCCAAGGCCAAATTTGCCTGTTACTCCAGGTGTTTCTTGACTTCCTACTTTTGTATTCCAGTCCTCTATAATGAAAAGGGCATCTTTTTTGGGTGTTAGTTCTAAACAGTCTTGTAGGTCTTCATAGAACCGTTCAACTTCAGCTTCTTCAGTGTTACTGGTTGGGGCATACACTTGGATTACTGTGATACTGAATGGTTTGCCTTGGAAATGAACAGAGATCATTCTGTCTTTTTTGAGATTGCCTCCAAGTACTGCATTTCAGACTCTTATGGTGACCATGATGGGTACTCCATTTCTTCTAAGGGATTCCTGCCTGTAGTAGTAGATATAATGGTCATCTGAGTTAAATTCACCCATTCTAGTCCATTTTAGTTCGCTGATTCCTAGAATGTCGATTTCATTCTTGCCGTCTCCTGTTTCAGCACTTCCTATTTGCCTTGATTCATGGACCTAATATTCCAGGTTCCTATGCAATAGTGCTCTTTACAGCATCGGACCTTGCTTCTATCACCAGTCACATCCACAGCTGGGTATTGTTTTTGCTTTGGCTCCATCCCTTCATTCTTTCTGGAGTTATTTCTCCACTGAATATCTCCTCTAACCTCATATGTTCTAATTCCAGATAACTACTCTTGATTCTATGCTTTCCTGTTGTCACACCTTTTCTCATACTGTTTCCTTACATATCCAAACCCTACTTACCAGAGGCCCAACACAATGAAGAAACTTAGTAAACTAGGGGGCAAGGCCTACAGTCAATGGGAAAGGAAGAGAAGGGGTCAGGGGCATCACAAAGACATAGGGAGCTTAGTCAATAGCAAGTTTAGGGACTCCTTGCCCTATCAGACCACTTAACCCACCTCCTGAGAAATCTGTATGCAGGTCAAGAAGCAACAGAACTGGACATGGAACAACAGACTGGTTCCAAAATCAGGAAAGCAGTATGTCAAGATTGTATATTGTCACCCTGTTTATTTAACTTATATTCAGAGTACATCATGAAAAATGCTGTGCTGGATGAAGTACAAGGTGGAATCAAGATTGCCAGGAGAAATATCAATAACCTCAGATATGCAGATGATACCACCCTTATGGCAGAAAGTGAAGAACTAAAGAGCCTCTTTGATGAAAATGAAAGAAGAGAGTGAAAAAGTTGACCTAAAACTCAGCATTCAGAAGACTAAGATCATGGCATCTGGTCCCATTACTTTATGGCAAATAGATGGGGAAACAGTGGAAACAGTGTCAGACTTTATTTTTGGGGGGCTCCAAAATCACTGCAGATGGTGACTGCAGCCGTGAAATTTAAAGACACTTGCTCTTTGGAAGAAAAGTTATGACCAACCTAGACAGCTTACTAAAAAGCAGAGACATTACTTTGCAACAGAAGTGTGTCTAATCAAAGCCATGGTTTTTCCAGTAGTCATGTATGGATGTGAGAGTTGGAGTACAAAGGAAGCTGAGCAATGAAGAATTGATGCTTTTGAACTGTGGTGTTGGAGAAGACTCTTGAGAGTCCCTTGGACTGCAAGGAGATCCAACCAGTCCATCCTAAAGGAGGTCAGTCTCGAATACTCAATGGAAGAACTAATGCTGAAGCTGAAACCCCAATACTTTGGCAAAGTAATACAAAGAACTGACTCATTTGAAAGGACCCTGATGCTGGGAAAGGTTGAAGTTGGGAGAGAAGAGGCCGACAGAGGATGAGATGGTTGGATGGTATCACCGACTCAATGGACATGAGTTTGAGTAAAGTCCGGAAGTTGGTGATGGACAGGAGGCCTGGTGTGCTACAGTCCATGGGGTCGCAAAGAGTTAGACATTACGACTGAATGACTGAATTGAACTGAACTGCCCTATCACTGAGTGCCTTAATCTCCCTAACACCCTAACTATAGTGTTCTTTTATGAATTTTTGTTTTTAACACTTCCTTGGTTTTGACGCGCCACTCCTTGTTCAGATCAAAGACTTCAGAACCAGGAACGGATTTAATGCTAAAAATTAATATGCAATACTTTAGACTAAAGAAAATAAAAATAATTTTTGTGAATTCTTTGATTTTTAAGGGAAACCACATGAATATATTCTCATGCTTAATTGACTATGTCACTGAAACAAGTCTGGTTCTTTTTTTTTTTTTTTTAGATAGACCAATTCAAAAGAGGGGATTTAAAAGGCTTTACAGATATGTGTGTGCTGAGCAATCAGTCACTTTTATTTTCTGGAACTTTTTTTGAGAGCACGTTCAACAAATATAGCAACAATTATTTATAGATTAACTAGTATATTCTAGGCACTGCGCTAGTGGTGAATAAGACACACACTTTGCCACTAAGGGGCCTACACACTAGGTAATAAAATAGACGAGTGAATAGAAAATTAAATATAGAAAAAAAAAGATTTTATGGGACATCGGAGAGCTAGCAAGGGAATGGGAATGTTTGACACCTGGGTAAGAGATCAGAAAAAAATAACAGGTGAACTGAATCAGTTTAGGAGAGGGTCTCTGTCAAACATTCATTCCTTTGTTTCTTTAGTCATTATTCAGCCATTCACTTTTGTCCCTTCATACGGAAGGCCTTTGCTGGGAGCTCTGGCAAACACTCCTGGTTGATTAAACTCTTACTCCGAATCACTGTCCAAGCCAGAACAGCCATTTGACCCATTTGACCCATATAGCCAATAAGGTGAAAGAGTAAGATGGCTGCAGGAGGGCTATGCATATTTTGATTCCCTGACATAAATACCACCATTTTCCTCTCCTCTTTATTTTTGCCGGATTATATGTATGATGGTTGTAGCTGCTGCAGTCAGAATGTATCTATGAGGGAAAAGGGCAGAAAATTTCAGCTTAATAGAACTGTGATGACCTTATTGCGCCTCTCAACTAGCACCAGCAATCAGCTTCTTGTGCATATTTCATGTGAGAGAAAGAAACTTGCATTTGTTTAAATTGGCAGTAGTTGAGCTTTCTGTAATTTGCAATTGAAAGCACTCTCCACAAAGTTGGGCATGTACTTTGGGCCAGGCCTTTTGAATGGTGATCCTTTAATAAAGTTATCTGTTGCAAACAACTTGAAAAGATGAGAGCGCACTACAAAGGGTCAAGTGATAACATCTCTTCAGTTGTGCCTCTCCAGTGAATGAAGCACTGAGATTTATAACTGGGAGATTGGGAAAAGAGTTATAAGTGTCTGGCCCCCTGTCTCAGCACCATCATATATTTCTTTAATGAAGTGTGAGACCAGGACTCCATAAATTCACATAGTAGCAGAAGCGGGCAGCAGCTCGTCAGCCGAGCTATTCAGGGAGCCCAGCATCACTTTTTGCGTATTAGAGAAGTTCACAGTTGGTTAAAAATAGGCTTGGAGAGAAGTCACTTTTAGACCACAGCTCATTTTGGATTTCTCTGGAGCCCCATTCTGGGCCACAGTGTATTTCCTTTTTCCTTTCCTTTGAGTAAGAGCACCGAGGCGGTTCAGAGACAATAGATGTATGGTTATCTTTAGGTCTGCAGTGCTCTGAAAGCGGCACTAGAGAGAAACAACAGTAACCCCTCGGGCACAGGGAGAGTTACAGCTTTTTAATACATGCCCACACTGATTGAGCTTTCACTCCGATGGAGGCTTTAAGTCTCCTAAAGAAGGCAATGAGGAAAATGCTATAAATAGCCTCTTTAATGAGGTTCAGAGCAGACAAGCAACTTATTTAAGATCACACAGCTAGTAAGAAGGAGCAGGATTTGCGTCAAGGTCTGATCTGGCTCCACTCAGTGCCTGTGCCCTGAGCCTCCACTCAGGCTGGTCACACGGTCATGTCATTTTGATCCTCAGGGCAGCCTTGTGAACTAGGCAGGGCAGGGAGATGATCCCAGTTTACAGAGGAGAAAACTGAGGACCAGAGAAGTGAAACGATTTGCAGAGGTCAACTCACCCAGGCACAGTGAAACCAGGACTTGATTTTAAGTCCTCTGAGCACAGTATAAGCTGGGAGTTCAAGCTTCTCAATTCGGAAAGAAAAGCATTCTGAATTTTGGTAAGCTGACTTCTGAAGTTCCACAGCAGGCCCTGTACCAAGGAACGAAATATCCCGAGGTTCACCTGATATATTCAGAGTCTATGGTAAATAAGTTCCTACTTTGTACCTCTGTTGAAAGATATTTGGTACTGACATTTAAACCCCCCAACATAATATTGTTTCACTCTTAATTTAACAGTCCTTCAAATAATGGGAGGGGAATGAGCTGGAAGGGAAAGATGTCTTGAATCAGGGACTGTCAATTTAGCTGGTAAAGCTAGTATAATATATCTTTGAACATTTAAATTATCTTGTGACAAGGAAGCTGAGAATTAACTTGTGAGGGGGCTAGGGTAGGTATTGTACATGTGCATATTTTTTTAAACACCTGAGTTTTAAAAAATAAAAGTGGTCTGCCCACATTTTCAAGCACAGTGGTAATCAAAAGAGAACTCTGGGGAGGTAATAATACCTTGTATTTAAATACTGCTTGTCTCCGAAGAGCTCAAAGCATGCTATAATCATTTCCTTATTATGATTCTCAAAACTTCCTGGGTCAAAAAGTTACAAAGTTTATACCTTAGCCATCTGGCCTCAGTTTCCTCTTGGGGAATTTGAGGTGAAAAAGCAAGTTGGGGTCTCAGAACTCCATCAAGGCCCAAACCTTTTGCACTCTGGCCCACCTCCCCTTACTCTCTCTCTATACCTACCACCCTATTTGGGTTAGGTGTTTTTTTTTTTTTTTTTTTTTTCCTGGATCTGACTAGTTACTCTCATGATATTGAACTAAATAATTAGAAGAGACTCACTCCAATGAGCTAAGACTGAACCTTCTTTCCAGGTGAGGATGGAGAAGGGTCTCTAAAGACAGAGGTTCCACTTTTATCTGCTTTTAGATAGCACTGGAGCCCTGCAGATTTCATCTTTAAAGAAGATTTTTGCTGTTAAAAAATTGAAATATACCAGTCTTGTCTAGCTCCTGCTTTTTACTGATGGAAAAACTGAGGCCTCATACAAGGGAGTAACTTGTTCAAGATTCCAGTCCTGCTGTTGGGTGGCCCATCTGTCCCTGAACCCTGGTCCCTGGGTGTCAGTCTGGAGCTCCTCACAAGTCACCAGATTGCTTTTCCCCCAGCTTCACTTTCAGTGACGCGACTCCAGGCCCAAAAGGTAGACCTATGGCTGTGGGCTCACACCTGGGGAAGGCTTGACTGCTCCTGACAGAACAATATCTACTTCCTTTTTTAGAGTTAAAGGGATTCATTTTACCTAGGAAGGTTAGACTAGACCACGAGGGAAAAGCAGGGAGAATTAGCACGTGCTGTTTACACCCAGTCCCAAAATGGGTCTCCACTTCAACTAGGTCAGGAAGAAAAAAGTGTGAGTACAAACATACACATATATTTAAATAGCTCCTTGCCTCCCAGTGAACTCAAAGCATATATAAACACACACACACACGCACACACACACACACACACACACACTAGTTCTGCTGGGGGAGAGGAAGGATAGTTATTACCAGCCTCTTTTGTAGTGAGAAAATCAAGGCATAGGGGAGATGCACCTTGATCAAATCATGGCCTGAATTGGTGGTGTTGGTATAAGAATGTCTGTACATTCATTGTATCCTATTGGGCTCCAGGAGCAAAGTCTGGGAAGTTGAAGACCCAAGCTGTAGACCTGTGTTGAGCTGTGACCTTGGGCAAGTCACTACTTGAGCCTCAGTTTCCCCATGTGGTAAATGGATAGAGAAGGGGTGTTGGCCATTTTCTCTTTATGGCTCCTTTCTTTGTACTACAAGTTGTGTGTGCAGAGGCTGAAAGAAGCAAGGGTGAGACCAGAGCAGCCTACCTGCATGGGCCATGGCTGCCCCTTACTTCCCTATCCCTGGTATTCGCATTTTTGTAGGGTGCGCAGCTTGCATTCCACGAGCTAGTTTTGATGGGGCCCTAGACCAAACCATGCACCAAGGGTTGAGGCTGCCCCACAGAGGGAATCCAAGTCCCAGCGGCTGTTACGTGTTATCCTTGGGCTGAAAATGAAAATAGGACGTGTTTATGTGCACGAAGTGGGGGGGGGGGGATAGTTCAGTGGGTCGTGAGTAGCAAGTAGTGTAGTGGATCCAAACTCCAAGGCATGGAAATCTCTAAGTGGTTCTGTTGGTTGGGGCTTGCCCGAGAAAGCCTCAAAGAGGCAGGCCAGGGGCAAACTGGGGGACTGGCTTGTTAGAGACCCCAGAAGTACCCTGGGAGTAGTAGTAATTTTAAGCTATTCTTAGCTTTCCTTTCCTTTCATTATCCCTAGAATGGTAGTTATCTTATTGAAAATCATCCCTTACACAGCTCCAAAGAAGATATATAAATAGCCAATGAGCACATGAGAAGATGCTCAATATTATTAGTCGATAGGGAAATGCAAATCAAAACCACAGTGCACTACCACTTCCCACCCACTAGAATGATTATAGTGAAAAAAAAAAAAAAAAAGAAAACAAAACAACCAAACGGAAAATAACAAGTGTTGGCGAGATTGTATAGAGATGGAACACTCATATAATGCTGGTGGGAATATAAAATGGTTCAGCTACTGCAGATAACTATTTGGAGGTTCCACCACAAGTGAAACACAAAATTTCCATATGATTCAGCAATTCCATTTCTAGGCATATTACCTCAAACAGTTGAAAACAGGGCCCTCAGACAGATACTTGTACACCCATGTCCATAGCTGCATTATTGACGATAGTCAAAAGGTGGACTTCCCTGGCGGTCCAGTGGGTAATTCACCACGCTCCCAATTCAGGGGAGGGACCTGGGTTCCATCCCTGGTCATGGAATTAGATCCCACAGGCTGCAAAGAAGACCCAGCACAGCCAAATAAATTAATAAATATAAATATTTTTAAAAGGAGGAAATAACCAAATGTCCATCAGTGACTGAATGGATGTACATCATGTGGGTTGGACCTACAACAGAATAGTTTTCAGTCCTGAAAAGGAAAGAAGTATTGTAGCTACAAAATCATCCACTAGATTACATTAGCTCAGATTAAGACTAGAAATGAGGAAGAGTGAGAACCACCACCCCAAAGCATCTGACAAGTCCAAAGCAAGTATACAAAATGAGGGTCCTGACTTGCTGTCCCCCTCCCCCTTTCCTACCCCTGCTTGCTCAGGCATGGGGAGTGCCTGACATGTGCTTACGATGCAAGGGCTCAGCCTCATGACAAAGATCCACCCACAATCCAGTCCCCAGCCCAGCCCTTCTGTGGCACTCTGCACCCAGTTGCCCCTCGGCCTGGGAATACACATGCTAGCATCATGCTTTGTCCTCCGCAGGAGAGAGCTGGTGAAGCAAGGTCCTAGCAATAGGTTCAAGAAAATGTGGGCAGGGAATTCTGGAGTCCTGAGTTCTTGGAGGGTGGTCTAGAAGCTGACCATGACTCTTAGGTGCTTGTGAACTCCTTACCCGGTGGAGAGAAGAGCACATGGAGATGGGCTGGCATGGGGCCTCAACAATGCAAAGTCCTGCTGGACTAACTGGGTACAGAGCTCAGGGAGCTCTAGTCTAAAGCAAGGCTACAAAGAACTAAGATGTGTTGAGCCAGGCCAGGGTGTGGAACTTTTTGTTGTCATTGATCATTAACGCAATCTCAGAAACTATTACTTGCCCCATATTACAGATGAGACTCATGAAAGCGACTTATTGAGAGCCACTTGGTGAATAAGATGCAGTGATTCTAAAGACTCTGCTCTTTTCTAGGACTGTGTTTTTCCCATGAGACAACTGGAGAAGGAATTAGAACATTTTAAGGCTGCTTTCCAGACAGAGGTGATGTACTTTGCATCAGAAGTCATACTGTGCAGCATCAGAAGTCTAACTCTGCGGTTAGAGAGGGTTTTCCCCTCACGTTTGCTTAGGGATAAGGGAGAAGGAAATGGCGACCAACTCCAGTATTCTTGCCTGGAGAATCCCATGGACAGAGGAGCCTGGCTACAGTCCATGGGGTCGCAAAAGTCAGACGCGACTGAGTGACTACACTACACTACTGCTCCCACCAGGGAGGGTCTTTTGCAGGCTCCCTCCACTGCTCTGCTCAGGGCACCCAGGACATGTCCTGTGGCATTCCTGGCAGTTCAGGTTGACAGTCTGACAGTGAGCCGTGATACAGCCACATCTGCCTGGGACCACACAGCTGCCAGTCTAAACACTTCCACCAGCCCAGCTGTGCGAAAGGTACCCTTGAGTTCCCCGGTAAACAAGGCGGGGAGGTTGCCTTGGTGTCTTTCCATTCCTCTCAGTCTCATAGGAGATTATCCACATCGCCGTCCAGAAGCCAAGAAGCCTCTGAACAGCACAATGATATAAATGAAACCAGAACTTTCCTTTGCTGCTTTCCTTCCTACTTAAGAAAACGTTTCCTATTCTTAACTTTATTTGGAAACAAGGCATGTAGGCACTCGCTTCACGTGGTGGATGGGTTAAAGTGGGCTCTGATTGTTGCTTTCTAAAGAGAGCTGTTCACGTTTGGAAGGGTAAAAGGGCTACCCAGGAGGTAGTGAGTTCCCTCACACTGTAAATTTTTAAAAAGATGACAAAAGATTTGGCAGTGGTGTGTGGAAGATTTAAGAATTAGGTGCTCTCGGAATTCCCTGGTGGTCCCCAGGTTAAGAATCTGCCTGCCAAAGCAGGGGAAATGGGTTCGATCACTGGTCCAGGATGATTCCACATGCTGTAGGGAAACTAAGCCCATGCATCACAACTACTGAGCCTACCTGCTGCAGCTACTGAAGCGCGTGTGCCTGGAGTCCATGCTTTGCATCCAGGGAAGCTGCTACAGTGGGAAGCCTGCTCACCCCAAACAGAGACAGCCGTGAGCAGCAGCAAAGACCCAGGGCAGCCATAAATAAATAAATGAATAAAAATTAAAAGCAAAAGAATTAGGTGCTCTCTTAAGTCTCTTTTAGCCTTATGACTGAATTATAACTATTCTTTATAACAGAAGAGACATTGTGTTATATACAATTAAGAGGCACAGACTGGCCTCTTATAAAGATATTACACAAAGAAGGAGTTGATTCTGGCTGGGAGAGTGGTAGGAGGCTTCACAGAAGGAGTGTCATTTGAATCTGGCCTGGAGAAATGGCTAGAATTTGACGGGAGGAACAGCAGGAGCAAATGCATGGAACCCGGGGCAACAAGCCATGAGGCCCATTGTAGAACTAAATATAAGTAGTTTATTAACTGTGCAATGTGATGTAAAATGTGAGACATATTGCTGGCTTAGTAATTTGTTAGATGAGAAGATGGAATATCTTGAAACCTAAGACATTTTGCATTTATTCTGAAAACCATAGGAAGTTATCAGTTTATTTTTTGCTTGCTTGCTCTTTAAGCAAGAAGAGTGAAATTTTGGGGGTCTTACCCAGTGATTTAGTGGTAAAGAATCCACCTATAATGTAGGAGACACAAGAGACTTGGGTTTGACCCCTAGATCGGGAAGATCCTCTTGAGGAGAGCATAGCAAACCACACCAGTATTCTTGCCTGGAGATCCCACGGACAGAGGAGCCTGGAGTGCTACAGTCCATAGGGTTGCAAAGAGTTGGACCCAACTGAATTAACTGAGCACGCACGCACACACACACAATAAAATAGTCATTAATGCTGCTCACTGAATATTTCTGGGTCCACACCTTCTAGACACATGGTAGAATTGTACTTCCTGGCCAGTTGTGGATGGGGCCACGAGATCAGTTCTACCCAGTGAGCTGTGAGAGAAGGTGGCCTTTGCCACCTCTAGGCAGACATGAGTCTATCACTGTGTAACCCTCTGGAGCTCTCTCTTCTCTCTTCCACAGCCTCTGCAGTGTTTTACACAGTGGCTGTCCATCGACCTGGGTCTCAAAGTGGGGATAATAATGACATAGAGCTGAATTCTCAGCTGCCAAAGATGAGCCTGCAGTGAGAGTGAGAAGTAAGCCTTCGTCATTTCAGGCCACTGTGATGCTGGGTGTGTCTGTTACTATGGCATAGCCTAACCTATCCTAACTGATGCAGGTAACAAGGCCGGGGCTGTACCTCAGGGCTTTTCTATAGGCAAGCTAAATTATTTTTAGGAGAGACTGGAAAGAGGGAGAAGAGTTAGGAGAGAGGGTAGTAGGCCAACCATGAGATAATGAACCTATGAAGCGGGCGGTGGGCAGGCAGATGGAATGGAAGCTAGAGACGTGATGACTTTCAAAGGCGACTCTGAAAATGGAGTGGGCACTGGACCTGGCAAACAATTAGACTGATCTGCAGGCAGATGGTGACTATGTTCAGCATCCCACTCTGGTTCAACTAACAGGATTCCCTAAAAATATCCCTGGGAACTCATTGTTTTGTCCAGACAATTAATTCGTTGGGACCAGAGGCTCCTCGTCTCCCAGCAGGAGGAACCGCACACGCAGTCAGCTTCCAATCAGATCTGGAAGGTTTCTTCTTCTGGATAAAAGGTGCTGCCTCTGAATCCAGTTTCCTATGATCCCCAAGGTTCGCAGGTACTACGGAGTTAAATTTCTTAGGAAACTCATGTAAATATTGAAACTCACTGGCATATAAAAGACAGACAGCCTGGCATCCATACAGTCCACAGTTACCCTCCATGCCCCCAAGTGTGCTCTCAGGCACGATCTTTAAAAGGGACTGCGCAGCCGTGGCAAATCTAGCTGGGCATCCTGGTTCTGGTATGCCTCTCCATGGACAAGTAAGAGACTGGTCCACAAGCCTTCCACTGCTGACCTTTGCTTTGTAAGTTTTCCTAATAACCTCTGTTGTTGTGTAACCCATATCCTGCTAAGGGCCCTGTTGCATGCTGCAAAATAGGTGTGCCAACAAAGGGACTTAGCACAGCCACCACAGATACTGATTGCCTGCGTCACTCCAGATGAGACTGATGGAAGAGCAGGAGTGCTGATGGCTTTTCCAGTGGATCCTCTTGGCCTGGAAGTCTTTCAGGCAGAAAGGTCAAGAACACTCCAAATCAGAGTGAAACACAGAGCCTAACATGAAATAACAGTCCTCCAAGATGCATATATATTCCCTCCCACCCTGGTAAAAATTAGTTGATTAAATTCAGTAAATCACCGTTTCTTTTTTTGAGAAGAGTCCATATTGTTCAAAATGGTTAGCCTGCACATTTCCATGTTTCAATTCCATCACAGAGCTTCTTGAGGAATGTTACAAGGATCACAAGGCTTGGACAGCTTCCCCATGAATTGGTTCCTTGGGGCCCAGGGCACGCTTCCTGGATGATGCTTCAGTGGTAAGTAGAGCCCATCCCCTACAGTCTCTGGCCCCATCATATAGTTGAAGCATGATATGTTTGTGTTGAAAATAGTAAAACCCATTCTAGTAATTTAAAATCTAGTGTGGTGTGTTTGTTTGGGTTTTTAGGTGGCTCATTGGTACAGAAGGAAAACAGAAGGTAAAGGTAGTGACAGGACTTGTGTAGAATCACTAAAGTAATTTCTAGGCATCTCCAAGGACTTTAAGGGGCTGATGAAAAAGATTTCTTGTAATGCTCATTGCACTACAAAATGCAAGCTTTCCTTTACCTTTCACTCAGGGTGTCGTCAGCCCTGTGCTGAGGTCTGTCAGTCTGAGAGAGTAGTTTAGGGCTCATGCCAGAGTTGTTGAAGAGGAAAGAGGGCAGAAGAAAGATTTTCCAGTGGTGAACAAGAGACAGCTGGAGAAGAGATAGGAGTAGAAAGCCAGGGAGGCTGCACGAGTCAAAGAGAAATGGCTGGAGGGGGTGTTCCTCAGCAGGAGATGGTGAATGTGGGGGAAGAGGGGCTGTGTGGTACCAGCAAGATCCCCTGAGAAAGAAGAGCTTGGCGGGAAAGCCAGCTTCCGTGCCAGCTAGTGTGGTTTCTGCAGGTGGGTGGGATGAACCAGAAGCCTCGTGTGTGGGATACGCCCCAGATGGCACATGTGTGTGAGGTTGTACCAAATGGAGTGTGTTTCTTCATGACCACAGCGACAGCATGGCACAAGAGGCTCCAAATCTGGACCCTTCAGTTCTTACCCTGATTTTTACTCCAACTCACTGCATGAAAAATGGGCGCCTTTGAGGTGTCCGGCCAGGTGATGGGTATGGAGGGTCAAGGGTGATCCTGAGGAACTTGGGTCTGGTGAGGAAGTGACTGCTGTACCTGCTGGGGCCTGTGGTTGTCTCACTCATCCTCTTGGGAGAGTGTGGTTCATGTCCCTGGACGAATGGGCTTTCTGATACTGAATTCAGGGTTGTATTGATTTACCCATCTTACCCCTAGCAGTGCTGGACAAGAGGGGCCTCCTATAAGTCCAAGGCCTTGGTTGCCATGTTTACACTGGGGAAGAGCAATTGAGAACATATACTCTGAGGGCAGACTGGAAAGACAGAGAATTGGAAAAATGCACAGCCCATGACCCCACTTCCAATGGTCCCTCTGACAAGTCACTCTACTCCCCCAGGGAGGGGTGCTGGGGGTCAGGGTATCCCACCTTTGTACCTCCCTTCCCATCCCTGAAGGAGCCATCAGAATGGAGAGGAGGGAAAAGGTTTCTTCTTTTGACAGACACGTGGTAGGGAAATTAATTCTAGCTTACAACTGTGTTTTTAATTCCCACGAGGAAATTAGAGGAAAATAGTCCTCTAAACTGGAGAGGAAGTGAGAGGAAAATGGTACCCAAATCATATATGGTGACATATACACCTCCATCTCAACACCTTCTAGTAGGAAAGAAAGAATGAAACATTCATCAAAAGACTGCTGAAATGTATACCTGGTTTCTAATTATTAGAAAAAGATATAAATGACATTTACTAATTTCATTTGAAATGTACTACTTATCTTATTTGCATTTCCAGTGGTTTTTTCTTTTTCTTTTGCACATTATAAAGCTGAGCCACAAAGTTCCTCTAAACTCAAGTAGGTTGGAGACTTGGCGTGATCAATAAAAAAACCTTGGCCACAAAGTGTCCTCAAGCTACTGGAGCATAAACCTGAACGGGTATTGTGTCAGTTGCAATTTGCTCTCATTTATCCATAAGCATCCTCTCCAACTAAATATAAGTGAGTATGAAGAGCAGTTGCAGATATAGACAGGCTTCAGTGTCTCTAAAATTATTAAGAATCACTGACCTGTGAAATATCAGTATTCAAAAGTTCTGATTTCTCCCGTGAGGTACTTTTCATATCTTATTTTGATAGCTGAATGCAAATGAGCGTGAGTAAACCCTTCTTCACCTGGGTTCTTTGCATGATGGTGCAACTGTGTCTGTTTATTACAGACAATTAACAAATACATATCCCAGATTAGATTTATACAAATCAACTATTAGGTGAGTTACCAAAAAATATATTTGAAGGTGAAAACAAGCCTATCTTTAATTATAGCTCTGTTGATTCTTGGCTTTCTATAATTATTGTGATTTGCAACAGTGCATGGGTCTGTTCACTGCTAACGACTCCAAACCAAGAATGGAGAGTTTGAGTCCAGGCTCTGCCAGTTACTCAGTCTTGGACCTGGGGCAGTCACGTCCTCTGTCCGATCTTGGTAAAATAGGAATAAGCATCCTTCTGGCGCCTATCTTACGGGCTTGCTCAGTGGCTTAGACAACGGGATAGATGTGATAGCTCGCGATGAGATTACCCAAACACGGAAGGAGGAGCGTGACTCTGCTTAGAAGAGCTCTTGCAAACCAGGGTTAGGTTTTGTGAAGGAGAAGGCAATGGCAGCCCACTCCAGTGTTCTTGCCTGGAGAATCCCAGGGATGGGGGAGCCCGGTGGGCTGCCGTCTATGGAGTCGCACACAGTCAAATATGACTGAAGCGACTTAGCAGCAGACCAGGGACACATCTGCTTGTGTCCTAGGAGATGCGCAGACAGAGAGCTCTTGGGAAAAACGACTTTCGCTGTTGTTGCTTTCGTCATTTTCATCGTTTAGCAGCCGTGACCAGATGTGGTAGTGGTCCCACCTCTCCCTCTTAGGTGCCTCATACGTCTTGCATAGATTGAATTTGATGAGCACTGCTGAAGAGCCTACTGTGTACCAGGGATTGTTGCAGGGAATGCAGAGTTGCGTAGGAAGCCATTCTCATCACACCCGGTGATTTAATGGAAGGCAGAAGTGCGGACAGGCTTTTGTGGCAGCACAACCTCTTTGTTGAAGGGAGGTTCATTCCCACAGGTGTGGGTTGGAGGAGTGCTCATCAGAAAAGTGGGATTTCAGCAGGTCCTTCAAGGGCCTGATACACTTGTCTGCTAGATAGCTTCCTGAAGAATGAACAGCAAAAAAAAAAATCACTTTTAGCAGTCAGGCTGGTTGATTCCATCCCTGTGTGACAGCCTTGCTGTGGTCTTCTTTCCTCTTCTTTGTGGCTGAATGGCCAGGGTCAGCAGAGGACCAGTGCAGAGTGAGCACTCAGCAAATGCCACGGAGGGAATTACTGAGCAAAGTCATGCTGAGTTTTTGGAATGCAGTTGCCTGTTTCCTACGCGAAAGGGAGGGAGTGTACCTTGTTCCAAGACCTTGACCACCAGACCACTTTCCTTCTTCTCTCATCGGTACACTGGAGAGGCACATCGGATCTGTGTTACAGGTGGCTGAACTGTTTGCTGCTTGGGAGGTCAATGAAATCAACTGCTAAGTAGCAAGAATAAAGGCACTTTCTGGAAGCATGCTGAGGATGATAATGACTATCATATGAGATTTAGGATGGGGAGTGAGTCACGTAGAGCAGCCGTCACTATTTTATACAAGAGGACCAGCCTGAACACTAATACCGGAACAAAAGAAAAAGGTGATTAACAAAGGTAATTATCTATTGTGTCGAGGAAATCTTCCTAGGGCACTTTTCTTTAAGAAGGTTAGTTATCTTCATAGATAGCTAGAATATTAAGGTTTTTGGTGGGGAGGAAATGACTGATGTTTAATCTGTAATTATTGGTGTGGTGCTATGGGTTGAGAAAAACAAAGCTGATTGGCCCAAATGCTTAGCACAGAAAGCTCATTGGGGAATAGCAGAGGAAGGGTTGGCCAGCCTTTGAGTTATTGCCATGCAGTTATCAAGTAGTCAGTGCTCCCTGTTTTAGCAGAGATCATGTCTGAGAAGCAGGCAGGGGCTTGCTGGCACAATGATAGTACTTTGGGGAGAGTCTCTGAAAGGTGCTTTCCTAGTAGCTCAGATGATAAAGAATCCACCTGCCAATGCAGGAGACTCCGGTTCGATCCCTGGGTTGGGAAGATCCCCTGAAGAAGGGAATGGCTACCCACTCCAGTATTCTTGCCTGGCGAATCCCATGGAGAGAAGAGCCTGGCAGGCTACAGCTCATGGGATCACAGATGCCTTTCACTTCTGAAAGGTGCAGACAGCAGCCAAGAGTGGCCTGGGCCTATGTCCTCACCCACCTGTGGGACTAATTTTGTCTGTTTTGGCTGTTAGTGGTGTCTTCCAGCTGCAAGTCTCCCTTGCATAAAGTGTGATGTTTTGTAAGCATGTAAAACACTTTCACATATTTGGATTTGTTTTGTCCCGTGGTGCTGTTGCCCTCAGGTTATGGGAGTTCAAAGTAGTGGGGGAAAAGAGAGTAAAGCCTCTCTCTGGCTGTGAGGCTGGGCCTCAGGCTATGAGGAAACTGCCGTTCTGGAAACAGCTGTCATGCCTGACGGCCATCTCTCTCTCATGTGGAGGCCCCTCAAGTCGCTCTGGCCTCCGCGTGCCTCAGCTTGTCCTCCGTCCTAGCGCTACTTCTTGCTGTGGCCACTGACCTCTTTGCTCTATGTTTCTCTTATCTCATGGCTTCTCCTGTCTGATCTCACCCCAAGGTCTCTGAGAGTTTCCGTTTCTGCACCCACTTGTCCCCACTTAACCACTGTTAGGAGAGAAGCTATGCAACTCAGAGGATCTCTTTGACAGGACTGGCTTCAAGGGTGCCCAGGCTCTGCATTTCCACAGCACCCTGCACTCTGAAGACACCAGCACTGGATTTAGTTTCCTCCCCTGGAAAGACTCTCAGCAGTGTGACACCTCCATTTTACATTGTACTGTCTTTGTCTGCTTGTGTGTCTGTCTTGTCTCATAACCTCTTAGCTCCTTGAGAGCCAGAGGAGCTTGTTTTTTCATTTCTGTGCACCTGGAATCTCTCTAAGTATTCAGCATCTATTAGGTACTCATTAAATATCTTTGGAATGAAAACAAGGGCTCATAGTTGGTGGGCGGCACAGGGATAATAACCAAAGTCTCCCATCTCTCCACCTCGGGCTTAGACAACTGTACCAAATAGGCAAATGGATTTTCACTTGATGGCTGTTATGGAGACGTTCTTTTGTTGTTTTGTCTTTTGTGAGGTGGGTTCCTAAGACAGCAAAATTCTACCACTCTTCCCTGAAAGGCAGATCGTGTTCAGCTGAGCTTCATATTTCCCACTGCCCAGACACTGCTAACAGGGAGACTCAGGCTCAGAAGTTCCCAACTTCTCAGAAGTTTAGCATGGACCCTGCTTGGCATAGTGGCAAGCAACAGATGTGGGCAAAGAAGAAACCACAAAGAACATTGCTCTTCAGGAAGCTGAGAGGAAAAGGACGTTTGTGGAATGCAGAGAGCTCTCCTTGTTTTCTCTCTCCAGGTTTCTTGGTTCCTGCCCCAGTTCTGTTATTTAATACTTGTGTGACCTAGAGCAGGTCACTTAACCTTGATGAAATTCATCAGTAAATTTTGCTACTTCATGGACTATACAGTCCATGGAATTCTCCAGGCCAGAATACTGGAGTAGGTAGCCTTTCCATTCTCCAGGGGATCTTCTGAACCCAGAGATCGAACCCAGGTCTCCTGCATTGCATGCGGATTCTTTACCAGCTGAGCCACCAGGGAAGCCCAAGAATACTGGAGCGGGTAGCCTATCCCTTCTCCAGTGGATCTTCGCATCCCAGGAAATTGAGCTGGGGTCTCCTGCAATGCAGGAGGATTCTTTACCAACTGACCTATAGGATTCTTTACCAACTGAGCTATCAGGGAAGCCCATAAATAAGATAGCCACATCTCAGTTGCACACCTTATGATGTCTTAATAGGCTCAAATGAAAGTGCTTATGAAAATGCTTCATAAAATTTATAAAGCATGTTGCTCATATCATACTGCTATTCCATCTAATAACATGTCTATTATTCCCAGACATACTTACTGTACATGTGACTTTCCATGAAACTTCTTCACTGAATTTTGATGTCTTTCCATGAAGCTCCTTCACTGAATTCTGACTATGTTTATGATTCTAACTAAACATTTGTTCCTAAGGTAAAGAGATTTGTGGCAGTCACGAAAAATCCAGAAGTGCCTTTATTCACATGAAATATAAATGGCAGGCAGGCTTGTTGTTGCTGTTTCTGGGGAGGGCAAATGTTATCAACTTTGGTCCTTACACCTTGCAGAAGCTGTCTGCTGCTCTGACTTCCCCTCTATCAATCCCACTTCAAATAAAGTCAAAATGTATTTACCTATGACCTCGTAGTATGTACCAGCATAAGGGATAATGTAAGATGCCCTGTCTGAAGTCTTAAGGGAAAAACCAGAAGACAACAAGAATAATTATAACCCAAGGTAGACAATAAAAGAGGTAACCTAAATGGTCTTTGACAGCTTTGAAGAGAAGAAATGACATCCCACTGGAAGGCTGAGGAATGACTCATGGAGTCTATCTCTGAATCTTGTGGTTCTTGGACCCAGTTCCTTTGATAAAGAAAAACCCTCCAAGGTTCTTACAGAGCTTGTGAACCTGTAGAGAGAAGGCATCTGCAGGAATCTTTGTTTCTCTAAACCTGGGAATAGCACTGTCACACTGTCTCACTCTCTGTCTGTGAGGCCCAGATCTCTGCAGAGCTGAAGTTTGAAATGGTTGTCCTCCTAGAGTCTTGATTGGGTTGCCTCTAAGCAAGCCCCTTGGCCTGTCAGTTTTCTCATCTGGAAAATGGACTTAATAACACTTAACTTCAAAGCAATTTTGCAACACTTAATTAATGTTTGCAAAACTTTCTGAGATCTACAGATGAAAGACCTTGGAGAAGAACACAGCACGATTATTATATGGGAATTAATCCCTTCACCAGCCTTTGGGAGTTCTCTGTTCAATCTGTACCTTCTTTGGGGATCACTGGCCTGCATGTCCAGGTGCAAAACATTCTTACAAGAAGAAACAAGTGGTTCTTGATTTCCTGGTCACCCCTGGGACTTTCTCAGTTCAACATCATCCCTAGACTATCACCTTCTCTCTTCTTTCTTCCTACTCTTGAGGCAAAGGCCTTACTCTTTCACACCTAGGCAGCGGTCAGCCTGGTCTCACCCTTGAGCATGGTGTGGGTGAGAAGAAGCTGATCCATTAATAAGTTTGTTAACTTCAAAGACTTGGTATTTTCTGCTTTTTGAGCTACCGAGAAAATGTTATGCCCAATCTTAGAATCAATGAGAGCTTCTTAGCCTACTGGAAAACGTACCTCTCTTATACAGAATCTGATATTTTTCTTCTCTTCATCCTGAAACTGAGATGAATGTTCTTGGCCTATGATCCCATAGTGAGAAGAATGAGCTTCCAAATGAAGTCTGGTGATTTCCTTTGATTTTATCATTGATTTGCTTTCCTCAGCCTTGCCTTTCTCTAGATTTCTCAACATAAAGTGAGTGTAATAATTCGTCTTAAAAATTTGCCCTGAGGGGTTAATGAGATCATGTAAGTGAAAGTACTTTGTAAAATTCTAAAGGATATGTAGACACACACAAGTGAAATAGAGCATTAACTGATTTGTAATGCAGAAATCAATGGATACAGCCAACACTTACAGAAGTGGATCTGGCATAGAACATAAAGTCATTAAAAACATCCCCACTTTTCCTAAGTTTGCTGAAAGAATCTCCTCTACAAACTGTCTGTTGAACATCTGGCCTCTGAACACCTCCAACAATGCAGCGCTTGCTCCCTATCAGGGCAGTCTATTTCGTATCCGGAAACTTCTCACTGGTAGAAAGTTTTTTCTTTGGCTAAGATGATATCAGTCTCTGTCACTTGCAACTGCTTTGTAGTTCTGGTTCCTGCTGCTGCTGCTGCTAAGTCGCTTCAGTTGTGTCTGACTCTGTGCGACCCCATAGATGGCAGCCCACCAGGCTCCCCCGTCCCTGGGATTCTCCAGGCAAGAACACTGGAGTGGGTTGCCATTTCCTTCTCCTATGCATGAAAGTAAAAGGTGAAAGTGAAGTTGCTCAGTCGTGTCCGACCCTCAGCGATCCCATGGACTGCAGCCTTCTAGGCTCCTCCGTCCATGGTATTTTCTAGGCAAGAGTACTGGAGTGGGGTGCCATTGCCTTCTCCGTCTGGTTCCTAACTCCACACCAAAAAAAAAAAAAAAAGAAAAGAGAAAAAATTAAAAATTAAACTCTTCCTTGTGATTGTCCTTCAGATTTGTGAAATTAAGGATTCTGTCTCTCCTGGGCTCTCTCATCACCAACTCAAACTCCCCAGTTCCTTTCTTTTTTCTCATGGTGCTCTTTACAGGCCTTTCACCATTCCAAGAGGTAGAATCCATGCTTTTCCCAAGAGATGGGGGGAGTTGAGGCTCCAGGACAAGCAGTGGGGCAGGGTGGGGACAGCTGGATCCCCGTGTACCCAAGGCTACAAGGAACAGCATGGAAAGGTCGTTTTTATCACACTGACTAGAGCCAGCCAGCTCAGCCCTGAGCACTGTCAGGGCTTGCACACAGTTCGACCTGAGGGAACAAATACTGTGAATGAATAAAGGCAGTGAAAGCTTTGCTGTCTGTAATAGACATATATTTTCATTCCTCCAGACCACTGTGATTCTGGAGTGTCTTTCAATAATTTTTCAGCTGCTCTGCCACTATAGAGGAACAGAACAGCTCTTAGTTTCTTCTTCAGCACTGAAGTGTATCACATTCCTCCAAAGTTCTCATACTTTATGGGTACACATGACAAAAGGGAGCATGGGGGCAAACTGGAGAGTGGTTCAGTTAGGGTGCCTCCTTAAGATCTCTTCTACAGGTANAAAAAAAAAAAAAAAAGAAAAGAGAAAAAATTAAAAATTAAACTCTTCCTTGTGATTGTCCTTCAGATTTGTGAAATTAAGGATTCTGTCTCTCCTGGGCTCTCTCATCACCAACTCAAACTCCCCAGTTCCTTTCTTTTTTCTCATGGTGCTCTTTACAGGCCTTTCACCATTCCAAGAGGTAGAATCCATGCTTTTCCCAAGAGATGGGGGGAGTTGAGGCTCCAGGACAAGCAGTGGGGCAGGGTGGGGACAGCTGGATCCCCGTGTACCCAAGGCTACAAGGAACAGCATGGAAAGGTCATTTTTATCACACTGACTAGAGCCAGCCAGCTCAGCCCTGAGCACTGTCAGGGCTTGCACACAGTTCGACCTGAGGGAACAAATACTGTGAATGAATAAAGGCAGTGAAAGCTTTGCTGTCTGTAATAGACATATATTTTCATTCCTCCAGACCACTGTGATTCTGGAGTGTCTTTCAATAATTTTTCAGCTGCTCTGCCACTATAGAGGAACAGAACAGCTCTTAGTTTCTTCTTCAGCACTGAAGTGTATCACATTCCTCCAAAGTTCTCATACTTTATGGGTACACATGACAAAAGGGAGCATGGGGGCAAACTGGAGAGTGGTTCAGTTAGGGTGCCTCCTTAAGATCTCTTCTACAGGTATTTCTAGCTTGTTCCCATATTCAGTCTGAGAGTGACAAAACTTGGCCTGGAACAGAAATGAGATTCCAAAGTATTAAAAAGAAGGTGGAGCCTGAGTCATAAATCTAAGAAGAGGAGATACTGGGTGTCAGCCAGTCCAGACCAGCTCCTATGATTGATCTCCTTTCTAAAGCCAGACTCTATTTAGTTAATTTCCCAGAGAAGGAAATGGCAACCCACTCCAGTATTCTTGCCTGGAGAATCCCATGGACAGAGGAGATTGCCATGCTACAGTCTATGGGGTCGCAAGAGTCGGACATGACTGAGCGACTAAGCACAGCACATTTAGTTAATAGTTACTGCACAGCTCTGACACACCAGGCACTCTGCTAGATGCCTTTACACAGTCTCTAGCCTAACCCTCCCTTCCATGGGATGAGAAAGGTGTCACAGTCTGCTAGAGTCAAGAGAAATCTGTCATCAACAACACTGCCCTGCAATTAGTGGTCTCCTATCGTCCGAAGAAGCATGTTTCATTCATTAATCTGTAGAAATGTCTACAGAGTCCTCAGCAACGGTTCCCAGACTCTAGATTCTTTTAAGCCTATGGACTTATTGCAAGAAAATCTCTGAATCCATATGTGTGCCCAAGGTTGTCTAGAGGCTGAAAAACACAGGCATATTTTACTCATATGTACTTATATTTCTCAAGTGTATGTGGGTGCTGTTGTGATTAATCAAATATAGTTTGTAAAACCAGGCTATGAAAACCATGGTGTTTTTGCCATCATATATTTTATTAATCATTAGAATTTTAAAATTAATATACATTACTTTTGGAGCAGTTTTAGTTTTACAGAATAGTCGAGCGGAAAGTACAGCGAGTTCCCATACACCCCTTTGCTCTTCCGCCAAGTTTCCCCTATTATTAACTTCTTGCATTAATGTGGTATATTTGTTATAGTTAATGAGCCAATACTGATACATTATTATTAGCCGAGGTCCATAATTTACATTAGAGTTTACTCTTGGTGTTGTGTGTTCTGCTGGTTTTGACAAGCATATAATGACACGTA
The DNA here is from genome assembly GCA_006410615.1 of Neotragus moschatus. Taxonomy (NCBI): domain Eukaryota; kingdom Metazoa; phylum Chordata; class Mammalia; order Artiodactyla; family Bovidae; genus Neotragus; species Neotragus moschatus. Next base: position 1,836,788 of record SJYA01000115.1, read on the forward strand.
TCCACCATTACAGCATCATACAGTGTAGTTTCACTGCCCTAAAAATCCCCTGTGCTCCACCAATTCATCTCTCCTTTCCTCTCTCTCAACCACTGATTTTTTTTTTTTTTACTGTATCTATAGTCTTGCCTTTTCCAGAAAGTCATGTAGCTGGAATCATACAGTATGCAGCCTTTTCAGGTTGCCTTCTCCCACTTAAGGTTCCTGTTTGTCTCTGCATGGCTTGATAGCTCATTTTTTTATTACTGGAAAGTATTTCATTACATGGATGTGCCATCATTTGTTTATCCATTCTCCTATTGATGGTCATCTTGGTTGCTTCCAAGTTTTAGCAACTATTTAAAAAGTTGCTGTAAATACTCATGTATAGGTTTTTACGTGGACATGCATTTTCAACTCACATGAGAAAATATCAAGGAATGTGATTGCTGAATTTTGTGGTAAAAGTATGCTTATGTTTGTAAGTCATTGCCAAGCTGTCTTCTAAAGTGGCTGTACCAACTTTTGCATTCCCACCAACAAGGAATGAGAGTTCCTGTTGTTTACAGTCTCATCAGCGTTTGATGTGTACTCAGTGTTCTAGATTTGGGCCATTTTGATAGGTGTGTAGCGTATCATTTTGTATAGTGCATCGTTTTTGGTCATTTTGATAGATGTATAGTGTTCTAGATCTTGGACATTTTGATAGATGTATAGTGTATCACACTATAGTATATAGTGTATATTGTGTACAGAGTTGATGATGGACAGGGAAGCCTGGAGAGCTGCATGGGGTTGCAAAGAGTTGGACATGACTGAACTGAACTGAACTGAACTGGTAGTGTATCTTGTTGTACTAATTTGAAATTCCCTGTTGACATATGTTGTTGAGCATATTTTCACACGCTTATTTGCTATATGTATTTTTTTGTTTGGTGAGGTGTTTGTTCAGATCTTTTGCCCTTTTTAAAACTGAATTATTTGCTTTCTAATTGTTGAGTTTTAAGAGTCCTTCATGTATTCCGAATCCCATTTCTTTTTCAGATATGTCTTTTGCAATTATTTTCTCCCAGTCCATGGTTTATCACTTTCATTCTCTTAACAGTGTATTTGACAGATCAGAAGTTTTTAATTTTAATGAAGTCCAGTTTATCAACATTTTCTTTCATGAATTGTGCTTTTGGTGTTGTTTCAAAATAGTCATTGCCAAACCCAAAGTCATCAAGATTTTCTCCTGTCTTGTCTTCCTGGAGTTGTATAGTNATGCAGCCTTTTCAGGTTGCCTTCTCCCACTTAAGGTTCCTGTTTGTCTCTGCATGGCTTGATAGCTCATTTTTTTATTACTGGAAAGTATTTCATTACATGGATGTGCCATCATTTGTTTATCCATTCTCCTATTGATGGTCATCTTGGTTGCTTCCAAGTTTTAGCAACTATTTAAAAAGTTGCTGTAAATACTCATGTATAGGTTTTTACGTGGACATGCATTTTCAACTCACATGAGAAAATATCAAGGAATGTGATTGCTGAATTTTGTGGTAAAAATATGCTTATGTTTGTAAGTCATTGCCAAGCTGTCTTCTGAAGTGGCTGTACCAACTTTTGCATTCCCACCAACAAGGAATGAGAGTTCCTGTTGTTTACAGTCTCATCAGCGTTTGATGTGTACTCAGTGTTCTAGATTTGGGCCATTTTGATAGGTGTGTAGCGTATCATTTTGTATAGTGCATCGTTTTTGGTCATTTTGATAGATGTATAGTGTTCTAGATCTTGGACATTTTGATAGATGTATAGTGTATCACACTATAGTATATAGTGTATATTGTGTACAGAGTTGATGATGGACAGGGAAGCCTGGAGAGCTGCATGGGGTTGCAAAGAGTTGGACATGACTGAACTGAACTGAACTGAACTGGTAGTGTATCTTGTTGTACTAATTTGAAATTCCCTGTTGACATATGTTGTTGAGCATATTTTCACACGCTTATTTGCTATATGTATTTTTTTGTTTGGTGAGGTGTTTGTTCAGATCTTTTGCCCTTTTTAAAACTGAATTATTTGCTTTCTAATTGTTGAGTTTTAAGAGTCCTTCATGTATTCCGAATCCCATTTCTTTTTCAGATATGTCTTTTGCAATTATTTTCTCCCAGTCCATGGTTTATCACTTTCATTCTCTTAACAGTGTATTTGACAGATCAGAAGTTTTTAATTTTAATGAAGTCCAGTTTATCAACATTTTCTTTCATGAATTGTGCTTTTGGTGTTGTTTCAAAATAGTCATTGCCAAACCCAAAGTCATCAAGATTTTCTCCTGTCTTGTCTTCCTGGAGTTGTATAGTTGAATTATATTTCGGTTTGTGGTCTGTTTTGAGTTAATTTTTAGAAAAATGTAACATCTGTATCTACAGTCACTTTTTTTTTCTTTTTGCATGTGGATGGTCAGCTATTCCAGCTCCATTTGTTGAAAAGACTAACTTTTCTCCATGGTATTGCCTTTTTCTTCCTTTGTCAAAGATCAGTTGACCATATTTGTATGAATCTATTTCAGGGCTCTCTCTTCTGTCCTAATATCTTTTCCGTTCTTTGGTCAATGCCACACTGTCGTGATTACTGTAGCTTTATAGTAAACCTTGCAGTTGCGTCATGTCAGTCCTCCAACTTTGTTCTTTTTAAATATTGTGTTGATTACTCTGGATCCTTTTTCTGCCTTTCTGTATAAACTTTAGAATCATTTTGTTGGCATCACAAAATAATTTACTGGAATTAATAATCCCTTGATTGAGATTTCTTTGACTTTATAGATCAAGTTGGGAAGAAGTGATACCTTGACAATGTTGAGTTTTCTGATCCACTCATGGAATATGTTTCCACTTATTTAAATCTTCTTTAATTTCTTTTCATCAGGACTCTGTGATTTTCCCCATATAGATCTTTTACATATATTGTTGAATTTATACATAAATATTTCAGTTTTAGGGGTATTAATGTAAATGGTATTATGCTATTAACATTTGAAAGTATAACAGCTATCAAGTGGGAAGTCTGTGATATTTTTCAGGCTAAACTGTGGTCTGTATAATCCCAAAGATGAGAAAGTGCTGGCTGGCATGATGTTGGACATGAAGTAACAGAGAGTAGGGCTCTGAGCTCCTGTTGCCAGTAGGGTGTCTAATGGTGTTACAGCACCAATGTCACGGTACACTGGAAGGAGAAATCTCATTTGCAGCTCAGACTCTAAGAATGAAATAACTCTTCTATCCAAAAGAGTTTAAAACTCTGCTTCCTTGTAACAGATTCCAGAGAGAGAAGAGGGCCCCCAAAGAGCCTGTGCAGAAGTTAGAAGAATGGAGAACTGTGGCAACAGCCCACCAGTTTTTTTGTTTGGTGTTTTCACTAGCAGAGTAGATAACTCCCAATGCTCATGAGATAAAGGTAAAAGTTCTTACCGTTGCTTACAAGCCTGGGATGTTTTCACCTCTGGTGGTATATTCAGTCGCTAAGTCACGTCTGACTTTTGAGACCCCGTGGGCTGTTGCCTGCCAGGCTCCTCTGTCCATGGGATTTCTACTACCAGTCTCTTAAACCATATACTCCCTCCTCTGCTCAGCCCTCTTCTTTGCCTCACTTATTTCTGGAGGCCTTTTCTAATATGTTGTTTCTTTCCCTCTTTAGTCAGTTCGTGTATCGCTTCCCTGATCTTCCTCAACCAGTCCTCTGAAAGCACAGCTTACTTCTGAGAGTAGATCACATTGTGATTTTTCATTTACTTATGTGACTGGCTGATTACAAGACTGTAACTTCCTTGAGTGGAGGCACTGTCTGTATCACTCACCCTTGTGGTTCCAGCACCAAAATTGTTGAACAAATGGATGATCAATGGGATATACTGCAGAATTGTAAACTGTGTGCATTTCTCATTTTAGAGTATGGGGATCACTCAGTGAATCATTTTATTGTCCTAAAGGGCTCCTATAGGTATTATGGTACATACCAGTGGTCATGTATGGATGTGAGAGTTGTACTATAAAGTAAGCTGAGCACCAGAGAATTGATGTTTTTGAACTGTGGTGTTGGAGAAGACAATTGAGAGTCCCTTGGACTGCAAGAAGATCCAACCTGTCCATCCTAAAGGATAGCAGTCCTGAGTGTTCATTGGAAGGACTGATGTTGAAGCTGAAACTCCAGTACTTTGGCCACCTCATGTGAAGAGCTGACTCATTTGAAAAGACCCTGATGTTGGGAAAGATTGAGGGCAGGAGGAGAAGGGGATGACAGAAGATGAGATGGTTGGATGGCATCGCTGACTCAATGGACATGAGTTTGGGTAAACTCTGGGATTTGGTGATGGACAGGGAGGCCTGATGTGCTGTGGTCCATGGGGTCACAAAGAGTTGGACACGACTGAGCGACTGAACTGAACTGAACACTTACCTAATATGGTTGGTTCCCCACCCAAATACTATAATCAATGTTCTGGTTTCTGCANGGTAAACTCTGGGATTTGGTGATGGACAGGGAGGCCTGATGTGCTGTGGTCCATGGGGTCACAAAGAGTTGGACACGACTGAGCGACTGAACTGAACTGAACACTTACCTAATATGGTTGGTTCCCCACCCAAATACTATAATCAATGTTCTGGTTTCTGCAATAGTGAAAAGTTAGTCAATAATTTCCTTTGCATAGTGTTGGTTAACTGAGGTTTATAGTGGTTTGGGTAACCATTAATTCAATTCTTTTAAAGTTTATTTAGCAAATGTGTATAAAATGGCCACGGTCTACTACACATTGTATTAAGTGAGAACTGCATATGGAACCCTACAAACATGTCTCCACCTGGGAAGACTGCTGTGATCATAGGGGAAGGGCATTCATCAGTCCAAGAAAACTGAACTGTCAAGGGCGGGGTTATAGCATGGCTATAAACTGTTGGCCCTGGGATGCAGCCTGTGTGCTTTTTTTTTGGCTGTACAATCTTTCTGAAGCTTTCAGGCTTGAGTGTCTTAGGCGGGTCCTGCATATTTTGTTCTGTCAATTTGCTACCACTCCCTGCTGTCTCAGACCTGGCTTGGGATTTCTTGTGTTTCCATTGCTTTCCTGGTCCCTAAGCACAATCAGTTCGTGACCCTTGCTTGAGTCCAGTCCTCTACTGGGGTCAGTGGCCTGACAGACAGAAGGACTGCTTTTCACATCCCTATTTTGTACAAGAACTGGGGTTGGGGGTCACATAGCTGGATCACACAGGCTCTGCTCAAGAATTCATAGTCTGGTCAAACAAGTGACATGAATATAAATGGCCAGAAAGCTCTGTTTCTGATTGTTTACAAAGGCAGCTCTGAGAAGGTCAGTGACTGGAACACATGCTTTGACCTACGTATTTCCGGGTCTTGTTCATGGATGGTGAAAAGGTGGGCCAAGACGAGGCCAAAGCAACCTTAAGACCTTGATCTCACCTGTCTTCCATCAGTGAAACAGATTGTGAGTCTTGCTGTGGGTCTCTGGGTGAGTTACTTCATCTTCATTTCTTTGAGCCTCAGTTTCCATAACTATAAACTGGAGGTGATGTGAGAGGCAAGAGGACTGTTGAGAAGTTTATAGAAAAACTGCATATGAGAACACTTAGCGTGATGCTCTATAGAGAAGAGACAAGCAGCAATTGCTGAATTTGAATCCTACTTCATGGGAAACTTTATTTTAAAAAAGGGCTTCCCTGATAGCTCAGTTGGTAAAGAATCCACCTGCAATGCAGGAGACTCCAGTTCAATTCCTAGGTTGGGTAGATCCGCTGGAAAAGGGATAGGCCGCCCACTCCAGTATTCTTGGGCTTCCCTTGTGGCTCAGCTCGTAAAGAAACTGCCTGCAATGTGGGATACCTGGGTTCAATCCCTGGGTTGGGAAGATCTCCTGGAGAAGGGAAAGGCTACTCACTCCAGTATCCTGGCCTAGAGAATTCCATGGATTGTATAGTCTATGGAGTTGCAAAGAGCTGGATATGACTGAGCGACTTTCACTTTTGCTTTCTTCTTTAAGAGACTGGTGCAGAGTATACTATGGCAGCACTTGGGCCTGCCTTCCACAGGACTCCTCAGTAGGGGGCTGGGCAGTCTTCTTCCTCACCCAGCCATTGACTGCGTAGAATGCCCAGTTCCAGCAGCAGGTCCGGCCATGTGACCTCTTCTCCCTGGCTATTCCCACTGGCAAGCCATGAATAGCCAGAGAGACGCCCTCCATCATGCCAAGAACTTTTCCCAAGGAGCCCAGAGTGAAGAATGTTCTGTGTTTTTGCAAAGCCTGACCCTCTTCTGGAGCCAATTCTGATGCAGATAGAGGAATCTAATTGTTTACTGTTCTGCAGGTTCCCTCCGTTGGGGCCACTTAAGTGCTCCTTTAACACAATGAATGGAATTCTTCAAAGAGTCAGTATCTGACGATCTCAGCTTCCAGTGGTCACAAGAGCACCAGGAGTTTCAGGTTTACAGATTTGGACAGTGTCAGAGCAGGAAGGTGTCCCAGACTTATTTGTCCAACTCTCTCACATTACAGTGAAGTAAGCTGATGCCCAGAGACAAAGCCAGTGACAGACCTAGACCTCCTGCCTTCCAGGTCTGGGCTTCTGCACGACACACCACGCTGCCTTCCTTGTATGGAAAGAAACGTTGAGCATGAATATGCATGCGTGACTCCACCAGTGTCAGTCACCACAAGTGACAAAACAGCACGTTTCCCCCCAAAAAAGTGTGCGCATGTAGGGGGGATTTATTGAGTTCTGTAACTGAGATAGACAGGATGGTATCTGGCTTTGGCAATATTCTTGGGATCCATTTTTTCTCTCTCTATCTCTTAGATTTCCTTCTCTTTTCCTTTAAAAAGGCCAACAGAAGTTTCCAGGCCAAAATTCTTTCAGGATCAAATCATGTGTCATGGGAAAATATGAAAATTCTCTGTGTCTGCTTTGCCAGCAAAAATCCCAAGGTTCACCTTGATTGGAGTTTTTGGACCATATGCTCTGCTATCAGCCAATTACTGGGGCTGAAGACTGCAATGGGCCAACTGATGTGGGTCCGGGCCACGTGCTCCACCCCAGGGCTGAAGGTGGGGCCCACCCAGACCCTATGGATTGAAAGTGGGGTGCTTCAGGGAGGGGAAATGGGGCTCCGTGGCAAAAAAAATGAAAAATGTCCACTCTGCCACCATCGTGCTTCCACGTGTGAAAATAATTATGTGATTATGTCTTAGGTATATCAAATCTTCCATCTCCTCAAGTTAGTGAGTGTTTTGCTCTCTAGCAAATAGTGCAGTTATGACAGTAGAAATTAATGCAGAAGAGACTGCTGCATTTCGCTGGGTGGAGTGGAATTCTGGGTTTAGATAATACTATATCCTACAGTTGATCGGCTAACCTATGCCTTACTCGACATATGCTTCCTTTAAGTTAAAAAAAAAGAGACAAGCAAACAAAAAGAAATCAAAATCAACCAGTAAATATATAAATGAAACTCAAGACCTAATCTTTCAGCTTGCTAGGAAAGTCTGATTAAACATATTTCAACATGGAATTAGGGCTATTGTAGCTATATAAGGGGCTTTCTCAGTACATAGAAATGTGCAACCCACCTCACTGAACATTAGTTTCTTACCCTTATAAAAGTCAGATAATGCCTAACATTTGCACAGAGCTAACCATTAATACATCCCTTTCAAGACAATGACTTCACAATCCGGACATATAGGAAGGTGAGGCCCAGAGAGATTAAGCAACTTGCCAGGGTCACCCAGCTTTTCAGAGGTAGATTTGGAAGCCAGCCCCAAGCCCTTTAACTCCAGAGACCTTTATCTCTTGATATGTCATGTTTACTCTGGAGCAGGTTAAGACATTTTAAATATTAACATTTTTTTTGCTACTTTTCATTTTAAAAGAAGANCCAGAGAGATTAAGCAACTTGCCAGGGTCACCCAGCTTTTCAGAGGTAGATTTGGAAGCCAGCCCCAAGCCCTTTAACTCCAGAGACCTTTATCTCTTGATATGTCATGTTTACTCTGGAGCAGGTTAAGACATTTTAAATATTAACATTTTTTTTGCTACTTTTCATTTTAAAAGAAGATATTTTTAAGATGCAAATTAACATCAATTATGCATATATATGTTTTTTTTTTTTTACTATCAAATTGCCCCCCAAACTAAGATGATTGATGATAACCAATCTTTAGTGAAGGCTGTAAGAAAATAGATCCTCTCCTATAGCACATCTATGGCAGCTCACAAGACTAGAGCTCCACTATGTGCTGTTAAAAACAAATGTAGAGTAATACACACATCATTAGATTATTTACATAAGAAGCAATGTGCAAGACATCCCGAGGTATTTCGCCACGCACATGTAGTTAGCTGCATGCAGTGAAGGGTTAACTGACACTGATAAGTGCTAACAGTAGGAGTGGGGCTGGGGTCAAGGAGGACAAGGGTGGGGAGTCAGCAGGAAATAGGGATGGGAGCCATGAGAGGCAGTCAAAGGACACCTGCTTGTAGATATTTGAACTTTTTGCAGTAAAAATAGATTCATGTTCTAGTTGTGTAATTTAAAATGTTGAGATACAAAATAACCTGAGGTTCTTCCTAAAATATATCGTCATTAGAATTAAGAAATGTTTTATTGGTCGCTGTTTAGAGGGAAAAGATGCCGATCCTTTACCCAGTTTTCTGAGAATTACAAATGCTTATCCAAAGTCTCCATCTCCTCAGTTCCGGGCAGCCTTGAACCTCTGATGAATGTGTAGACCTATAGAACTTGAATTCCAAAAGGAACTTAGGGATCACTGCTGTTCACCTGAAGGAAGGCAGGCCACTGGGGACTAGAGTCCAGTTACCTTCCTGGTTCTTTTCCAGGTGACTCATCTGGGAGTGAGGTCAGGACCATACTCCTGGGACTCCATTTCTGGAGAGAACAACTAATCATAAGATTCCTTCCCTGCTCTTATGTAAGGATTAAATCAACCAGTGATTATAAAATTATTAGGGAGCTGTCAAACATGATAAAAATGTTAAAAAGTGATGCCATTGCTCGTGTTTCCATTTTTCTGAAAGATTGAAATGATTTGCGCAAGGACACGTCACTGCAGGACAACTTTGGTGTCACAGTCCTGGTGGCGCTTTACAATAATGCTCATATAACATAGTCCAGAAACTGTGAATGTACCTGCATTTTCTTCTCAGTGAGTAGGTCTGTGAAGCCGAAGACCAGATACCAGTCATCTTCTTAGCTAGCATCCGTCTTGCATCCCAGGCCTTCTGGGAATGTTCAGTTCAGTTCAGTCGCTCAGTCGTGTCCGACTCTTTGCGACCCCATGAATCGCAGCACGCCAGGCCTCCCTGTTCATGTTATGTGTGAAATATTCTGGACTCAACTTCTCCTTCTCTAAATAAAGACTGGGATCTAAATGGCTAATATCCTTTTTAGCCGCAAAGGTCTGTGACTTAAAGATAAAGGTCTTCATTTCAACAATACTCATCTTTATCCAGGTGGTTCAGTTCAGTTCAGTCGCTCAGTCATGTCTGACTCTTTGTGACCCCATGAATTACAGCACGCCAGGCCTCCCTGTCCATCACCAACTCCCGGAGTTCACTCAAACTCATGTCCATCGAGTTGGTGATGCCATCCAGCCATCTCATTCTCTGTCTTCCCCTCTCCTCCTGCTCNGATGGGACCAGATGCCATAATCTTAGTTTTCTGAATGCTGAGTTTTAAGTCAACTTTTTCACTCTCCTCCTTCACTTTCATCAAGAAGCTTTTTAGTTCCTCTTCCCTTTCTGTCATAGGGGTGGTGTCATCTGCATATCTGAGGTGATTGTTGAGTGAACCTAAATCCTCCAAAACCTTGGACATTTCATCTGAATGAGAAACTGAAGGATCAGATGGTCCTTTCAGGTTGGGGGAAAGAGGAGGTTTCTGCTGGGACCTGAACTGTGATGTCCTGTGGTGTACATGGACTTGGAGGTAATAACAACTTGTATTTATGGGGCCTCTTTTCCAGAGGAGCTCAAAGGGCTTCTCAGACATTATCTCACTCTTTCTCATGATCATTCCCTGGCACACCCGGCACCAATGGGTTAAGTGGTTTTCCCATAATCCTCTAGTGGCAGAGTCAGGACTATGACTCAGGTCCCCAGACCTCTCATTGCATCATGTAACTTCAGGGTCAAGGCCCTCATGGAGAAGAGACTCTACCATCAGTGTTGCAACTGTTTGAGACATCTGCTGGAGACCCCGGGGAGGGGGTCGGAGGGGGGTTGGTGGAAAAGATTCTTCTCTCCTCTCCTGCTCCAGCCTCATACAGTTGATAATGTATGAACTGATTATAATTTGAGCATGGGTGATTCATCCTCTGGAAGAATCTGGCAGTGAATCAGAGACATCTGTGGATGCCAGTGTGCATTAAGGCGGGACATTGGAGCCTGGGTGGCCTCCAAAGCTCAGTGGGTACTGGGCTTCAGTAGTAGGACAGCAGAAACCTTAGTGGGACCATGCATTTCACTTCTTGGTTATTTCCTACCTGACATTATGGAAGCTGGGAAAAAGGACTGGACTTACAGCAAGGAGACCTGATTTTCATTCAAGTATATATTCTGGTGCCATGTGCTACTGAGAAAAGTACTTAATCTCTCTTTTCTTCAGTTTCCCCTTTGATGAAAATGGATGATACCTGCCTCATCAGTTTGTTGTAAAGAACAAATAAGAGACAATGTAAGTTAGTCGTGGTTTTCCAAACATTTGGGAGACTTGATAGTGCCAGGGCTTACTCTTAGATGAAACAAGGATTTGGGGAAAATTAATTTTTTATTAAAATAAGAACACATTTTTAATACAGTAGCAAGTAAAACTGAATGCTTTTTATTTTTAAAATTTTATTTATTTAAGCCACACTGCATGGCTTCCCAGGTGGCGCTAGTGGTAAAGAACCCGCCTGCCAAAGCAGGAGATATAAAAGACACGGGTTTGATCTCTAGGTTGGGAAGATCCCCTGGAGAGCGAAAGGGCAACCNATACAGTAGCAAGTAAAACTGAATGCTTTTTATTTTTAAAATTTTATTTATTTAAGCCACACTGCATGGCTTCCCAGGTGGCGCTAGTGGTAAAGAACCCGCCTGCCAAAGCAGGAGATATAAAAGACACGGGTTTGATCTCTAGGTTGGGAAGATCCCCTGGGGAGCGAAAGGGCAACCCACTCCAGTATTCTTGCCTGGAGAATCCCATAGACAGAGGAGCCTGGCAGGCTACAGTCCACAGGGTCGCAAAGAGTTGGACACAACTGAAGCAACTTAGTATGTATACACATGGCATGTGGGATCTTGTTTACCCAACCAGGAATTGAACACACAACCCCTGCATTGGAAGCATGGAGCCCAAAGCAATGGACCACCAGGGAAGTCCTAAAATTGAATAAATTTTAAAGATAAATTTTACTTTGCTCCAGAGGGCATGGTTGATCCTCGATCTCCCCACTCTACTGGGAGGGTGGAATTCCACTGTTGCTATTAGGGATACTGGGTGGAGAAGTTTGAGAAGTGTTTGTTGAATGGTTCATCCCTTTGATTTTCCTGAGTTATTTTCTTATATCTATTTTGGTTACTGAGATGATATTAGATCATGTTCTTGTAGCAATGACTTCACAGCTTTTTAGAAATATCATGTCCTCAGATTTTTATCAAGTGTCAGTATAATAAATGGTTGTGTGGAGAAAGAGTCTGCATCGTCTGCCAAACCATTGTTGAAGATTCAGTTTCTTCTGTTACTTAGCGCCTCCTATATATGGATGCAGATGACAAAATTTCCTCAAGCTTCATAGCCAATAGTTTTTTTTTTTAATTTCTTTTTAATTGCAGGATAATTGCTTTACCATGTTGTGTTGGTTTCTACCATACATCAACATGAATCAGCCATAGATATACACATGCCCTCTCCCTCTGGAACCTCCCTCCCACCCCGATAGAATTTTATTTCTTTTGAAGAGTGAGTCTTTGTGCTTTTGATCGTAGCACTTTTCTGGTATCACTTTAGCAGTAAGGAAGCTCAAAGCTGTTTTATCCTTATATTTAGTAAAAACTGAATCCGAGGTTCCTGACATGACTATTTCCTTTCTTTCATAGAGTGGCAAATCTCTGTATTTAGCTACCTGGTGTTTTTGCTATAAACCTTCTCCAGGTTTTTGTTTGTTAGAAATAGGTAGGGTATCAAAGCTAAGGAAACGAGGTCTGAGATAGCTTTATTCCAGAGAAAGAGGAGGAGGAATTGCTGCTGCTGAGTCGCTTCAGTCGTGTCCGACTCTGTGCGACCCCGTAGACGGCAGCCCACCAGGCTCCCCCTTCCCTGGGATCCTCCAGGCAAGAACACGGGAGTGGGTTGCCATTTCTTTCTCCAATGCGTGAAAGTGAAAGTGAAGTCGAAGAGGAGCTGANGCTGCTGAGTCGCTTCAGTCGTGTCCGACTCTGTGCGACCCCGTAGACGGCAGCCCACCAGGCTCCCCCTTCCCTGGGATCCTCCAGGCAAGAACACGGGAGTGGGTTGCCATTTCTTTCTCCAATGCGTGAAAGTGAAAGTGAAGTCGAAGAGGAGCTGAGACCTTTAAAATACAAAATCGGAGGAAAGGCAGGCTTGGGAAGAAGCCTGGGGTTGTGTGTGGGCCTTTGGAGGTGGCAGAGTAGTCAGCTCCAGCCGGGAAAAGCATCACCACTCGAGGCCCACGCTTCTTCCGAGCACCTTCTCACATGGATCTTTTACAGTCCACTGTTCTGTGGCAGCCAGTCACCAACTCCTGCACTGGCAAGCCAGGTACCAGTACAAGTGAAGTTTGCTGGTCACACCCAGTCCCTACCTCCTCCTTACACTACTGCAACTCCGACTCTGCTACTCACTGGCACTGCTGGATATTGACACCCCAAAGACAGGCACTTTCCCAATGTTTCCACCAGAGTATTCCTGAGGTCAGGGAAGAGTTGGGTGTGGAGATGGAGCATAGATCACACTACCCATCCTTGGACCACACCCAGCCCTAGGAGTGTGCATCTGTTCTGGGGATGAGGGACCAGGGGAGACATCAGGGAAGGCCTGGAAGCAAACCTTGGGCCATTTGCGCAGGCTACTTCAGGGTCCCAGGTACCCAGAGTTTACTCTGGAAGAGGGATGTGGGCTTCAGGTACACATTTTCATGACTCCATAGACTTTTGCCCTATAAAAGCCAGAGTTAAGCCCTCTTACAGCAGGGGGCCCAGGGCAGGGGTGGTGAGTGCTTCATTCTACTGTTTCCTGACAGCACTCTGCTTACAAAGACTATTGTTGTCATTGGCTTCCCTCATAGCTCAGTTGGTAAAGAATCTGCTTGCAATGCAGGAGACCCTGGTTCAATTCCTGGGTTGGGAAGATGACAGTTGTCATCATGACTGACCTGCTTTATATCCCCTTCAGTCACAGTATCTTCAAATACTGAAGATGGAAGCGATTATGGAGACCAAGTGTTTAGCTCCTTATTTTAAAGTTGGCAATCTTGAGGACTAGAGAGGTAACTAGCTTGCTCAAGTACATTATTTATTTTTTCTAATATTTATTTATTTATTTGGCTGAATCATGTCTTTTGCAGCATGCAAACTCTTAGTTGCAGCATGTAGGGTCTAGTTCCCTGCTGCTGCTGCTGCTAAGTTGCTTCAGTTGTGTCCGACTCTGTGCGACCCCATAGACGGGGGCCCACTGTCTCTGGGATTCTCCAGGCAAGAATACTAGAGTGTTGCCATTTCCTAGTTCCCTGATCCAGGATCAAACCCATGCCCCCTGCATTGGGAACACAGAGTCTTATCCACTGGGCCACCAGGGAGGTCCCAGCNTTGTGTCCGACTCTGTGCGACCCCATAGACGGGGGCCCACTGTCTCTGGGATTCTCCAGGCAAGAATACTAGAGTGTTGCCATTTCCTAGTTCCCTGATCCAGGATCAAACCCATGCCCCCTGCATTGGGAACACAGAGTCTTATCCACTGGGCCACCAGGGAGGTCCCAGCTCAAATGCTTTCAATTTCAAGGCCTCTAAGGATGGGTAAACAGAGAGGTTTATAACATATAAGGGTGACAGCACAGCCAGATCCATGTCTGCTTAATACATCCGAGATTAAAAATTCCTTAGAGGCTCATGGATGAACAAGGTGTGAGAAATGAAAGGTAGAAAGAGAAAAAAATCATATCCAACTACCACTGTCAGAAAAAGTTTTTTAAATTTTTTCCCCCTTGGATATATTGTATTCACTCAGATGTGGTATTGCGTGACAGAGATAAAAATTAATAGCTTTGTTTCCTGTGATCTCTTTATCAGCCAGAGTACAGGACTGTGGTTCTCAGTAATTTTAATGGAAAAACTGAGGTCGAATTATTAGGTGATAAGGCTGTGTCAGGCATTATTTTATTCTCTTATCTCTCTTGTTCAAGGTGAGGTGTTCTAGGCCTGATGGATGAGCTGGGCTACTGTGACTGTGATGTTTCTTGTTCCTTGCTTCATGCCACCTTTTAAGATAACTGTGCAGGTGAGAGAGGACTCTGGTGCCAGTTGGTTCGAAGCATGAATCCCAGGGAAGGCTGTGATGGCTGGGGTCCTTGTTGTAGGAGGCTGGGACAGGTAGCTTGAGAGCCCTGCAGACTCTGTTCTTTGGCCCAGGTCACCTACATGGCAGAAGTGTTCAAGATTCCTCCAGGAGAATTTATTTAGCCTGCACTAACTGGTGATCTTGGATGTTCCCAGCGTGATGTCTGATAGGAAGGGAAAGATGAGTCATGCTGGTTCCTGCAACCTTAGGGAAGCTCCTGCCAACAGAAGGTGGCAAGTTTGGTCACATGGGAGGGAGGTTTAGTCACATCCTTCAGTTCCAGGCTTCTAGATCCCATCTACCTAGCTGTGCTTCAGCGTGTGTCATAGTCTACGGTCATTTATTGTCTGCGTGTCTCTTTCTTCTCCTGCTAGAATGTGTGCTCCTCTGGGGCAGAGACCAGAGCTTAGACATTGTCTCTGCTCTGTATTTAATGCCAGCTGAAGTGTGATCGTTGTTTGTGTCCTAAATTAATGTGAGAGCTACATCATTAATTCATCTGTTCAATCATTCATTCATTATCCAGTGTCTAGTTGCTGATTTCCATTATATAACACTACCTCTAGTCAGGCTTTGTTGGATTTTAAAAAGGAGTAGCTTTGCTCTGAGTTTCAGGTGTGGCTCACAGAGGAGAACAAAGGAAACTTCTGCCCCAGCTCCTTTGTCACACCCACAAAGGTCCTAGACTCTCATCCTTTGTCAGTCTGAACAGTGACTCAGAACTGGCTGTGGACAAAATCCCTGAGGTGTTACAAAATGAGTGCTGGCCACCTGTGGGACAGGCTGGGTTCTGACTGCCCCAGGTCTGCCACTTCTTAGACAGGTGAGAGAGGACAGGTGGCTTCTCCTCTCCCAGTCTTAGTTACTTCCCCCGGGGAAATGGGGAAAACATAATTTGGTCTTGCCTTCTTTACAAGGCTTTTGAAAGAGTCATGGCTGTGACTGGTAAAACTACTAGACAAATCAAAGATTACTGCAAAAGGAGGCAATTCTCTCTTAACCCTGACCCAGAACCCTTCACGTGCTGTGGATAAAAGACCGTCCTTTTTGTATGTAGAATAATTATTCCTTCCCTTTATTATGTTCTTGAGAGTCTGAGAGAGTGGCTTGGTAAGCAATGGAACCAGTCCCCAGATTGTCATCCTCTGATGGTGTCCACATTTCACTAGAAGTCCACGTGGAGCTCAACAAGACTGCATCCTCAGCAGGGGCTTTCTAGTGGGGATTTTATGGCTATTGGCTACAAAGCCAATGAAATAATGGCCATTGGCTAAAGACCCAGTGAAAGTCCTCCAGGCCTGCATGACTCAGTCCCAGGAGAGGTTCATTACATGTTAAAATCAAGGGACGTACTGAAGCAAGACTAGCCACAGGAAACTATCTGAGATAAAAGACAACATCTGTCAAAATACAATCGCAGGCTCCTCACTCCTGCTGGGATGGAAATGAAATAATAACGGTGTCTCCTTTGAACTGGTCAGAGTCATGGAGCCCTGGGTCCTGGGAATGACTTGGCAGGAGTGATCTTAGACAAGATCTTGGAGAAGTCCTTGACCTGTTCTGTTTTCTAGACCCTTACCTGTCACATGAAGAGGCTGATTAATTCCCCAGGTCCTCACTAGCTCTGGCATCTAATGATTCTATGCTATCCAATTGTTTCATGATTCTCAGATGCTTTGAGGTGATTTACAGGCTAGTAGCCCTTCTTACCCCACTCCAGTACTCTTGCCTGGAGAGTCCCATGGACGGGGGAGCCTGGTAGGCTGCAGTCCATGGGGTCGCTACTAGCTGGACATGACTGGGCGACTTCACTTTCACTTTTCACTTTCACGCATTGGAGAAGGAAATGGCAACACACTCGTGTTCTTGCCTGGAGAATCCCAGGGACGGGGGAGCCTGGTGGGCTGCCATCTATGGGGTTGCACAGAGTCAGACACGACTGAAGCGATTTAGCAGCAGCAGCAGCAGCCCTTCTCTTGGGGTTCCCATGTGGGTTAGTGGCAAAGAATCCACCTTTCCAGGTAGGAGACACTGGAGAGTCAGGTTCTGTCCCTGGGTCCAGAAGATCCCCTGGAGAAGGAAATGGCAAAAAACCCAGTATTCTTGCCCAGGAAATCCCATGGACAGAGGAGACTGGTGGGATACAGCCCATAGCATCACAAAAAAATCAGATACAACTGAATGACTAAACCACCACCACCAGCCCTTGTCTTATGATTCTCTCAGTGTGCTTCTGGGTAGCCTGAGCTCTTGTGTCTACACGAGGCCCTATATAGCCATTAGCATGGCTTGGGGAATCAACAGCAGCAGCCTTTCTCCTCTAGGACCCGACCCTGCATTAGCACTCACCCCTGGTGGGTTTAAACTGAATACTGGATCAGGAGGCAGAACACAGGCTCTAGTCTAGGTCAACTGTGATTCAATCCCTTAACGCCCATCTCCGGTGAACTCTCTTTTACGAAACTTTCCCAGATTTCCATCCAGAAGATTCTGTTCCTCCCCTGATCTTCTCTAAGTTCTCTTACCAGTCTGTGTGGGTGGCTGGGCTTGGTGGAATCATCTAGCTTCCCACAGATCCCAGAAGAAGCTTGTACCTGGGAGGAGCTCAGTAAACATGAATCAGCAAATTTGAGATTGAGATTTGAATTAGGTACAGATCTAGATCAACAGATACAACAAACACATTTCTGTCATCTCCTTGGTGCTTAGTTAATGATTCCCAACCAGGGATCCCTGGAACCCAGAGATCTGTATAACAATGAGAGTACGGAGGGAGTAGATAAAATTATACAGTTATAAGTGATAAACACCCAACTTACATTAGCTGTAGCAGAAAAAAAAAATAAATAAATAAAAAAAAATAGGGGCTTCTTGAGCCCAGACTGGCTTCTGGTTTGATAATCAAGGGACTTGAGCTGTCGTCAGCTTCTGCTCTTGGACTCTCACCTTTGCCTCCTTCTCGTGGTGTCCATATAGTTGATAGCACCCCCAGAGAAAATGGAAACCCATTTCTTCCCTAACTTTTCCAAAAGAGTGCTGGGTTTATCTCTCAGACCTGATTGTTGGTTAACAGTCCGTGTAGCCAAAGAGGAAGTGGACTTGGATTGATTTTGGCCCAAGTCCATCCTTGGAGCTAGGGGCAGTGTAGGAATTGATGTAGCAATGGGTGGGGTGGGGAAAAGGGGGTGATGCTATAACCAGAAGAAGGGGAATTGGTGCTTATAGCAAAACCAATAAAGTATCTTTAAAATATCTTCAGTTCAGTTCAGTTCAGTTCAGTCACTCAGTCATGTCCAACTCTTTGCGACCCCATGCATTACAGCACGGCAGGCCTCCCTGTCCATCACCAACTCCCAGAGTTCACTCAGACTCACGCCCATCGAGTCAGTGATGCCATCGAGCCATCTCATCGTCTGTCATTCCCTTCTCCTCCTGCCCTCAATCCCTCCCAGCATCAGGGTCTTTTCCAATGAGTCAACTCTTCGCATGAGTTGGCCAAAGTACTGGAGTTTCAGCTTTAGCGTCATTCTTTCCAAAGAAATCCCAGGGCTGATCTCCTTCAGAATGGACTGGTTGGATCTCCTTGCAGTCCAAGGGGCTCTCAAGAGTCTTCTCCAACACCACAGTTCAAAAGCATTTATTCTTTGGCACTTAGCTTTCTTCACCATCCAACCCTCACATCCATACATGACCACTGGAAAAACCATAGCCTTGA
>SJYA01000115.1:1859442-2000962 GCA_006410615.1 Neotragus moschatus
TGGTATCATCTGCATATCTGAGGTTACTGATATTTTTCCTGGCAATCTTGATCCCAGCTTGTGCTTCATCCAGTCCAGCGCTTCTCATGATGTACTCTGCATATAAGTTTAAATAAGCAGGGTGACAATATACAGCCTTGATGTACTCCTTTTCCTATTTGGAATTAGTCTGTTGTTCCATGTCCAATTCTAACTGTTGCTTCCTGACCTGCATACAGGTTTCTCAAGAGACAGGTCAGATTACTGGTATTCCCATCTCTTTAAGAATTTTCCACAGTTTATTGTGATCCACACAGTCAAAGGCTTTGGCATAGTCAATAAAGCAGAAATAGATGTTTTTCTGTTTAGGTTTCGTTTTTTCTAAATAAACTCTCTGTTTAGGTTTTGTTTTTTCTGAATAGTTCAAGATGATTAACCTGGAGCATCATCCTGGTTAGTAAACTCTAAATCTGAAGCAGGATTAGGGGTCTAGAGAACCAGGTACTTCCTGGATATTCCTGCCTGAGAACAGTGGGTTGTGGAGGTGCCATCTGAGGACCTGCAGGAGTGAAAGGAGAACAAGACAGAGAGATGCTGTGGATGGCATACAGCGGGAGGAACTGGCAGGGAACCCCTGAACCCCTCCATGGTTCTCACTGAGCCCTGTGTTGAAAAGTGCCTGTGTTTGAGTGAAATGCTCCTATAACCACATGGCCCAACTGGGCTTCAAGGTAGGGACCCAATCTTCTCATTCAAGTCATAGATCTCTATTGTCTGAATCAGGAAGTGATCTTAGAGATGACACTTGTCCAGTGTCCTCATTCCACATATGGGAAATTGAGACTCAGAGAAAAGGGAATAACTTGCCTACAGCTGATGGATGTTAGTATGTTTGTTCTACCATCTAGTTGTGTCAATATCAACTAAGAGTGCTGATTAAAATGCTGATTCTTCGGGACCAAGCCAGACTCTTAGGAAGTTAGATGCCCTGTAAGCGGGCCCAGGAACCTGCATTTTAGCAGATACTCCAGGTGATTTCCAGACACCTCAAGTCTGAGAAGCACTGGTCTAGGGTTCCAAAACTGGTTCCCTATTGTCTCTGTAGAAAGACTCCTGACTCCACTCTGGTATGATTGCTCTCATACCAGAGCTGGTGACCCTGGGGAAAGACAGATCCAGGAGAGTGACCTGGGAAGCTGTTTCTAATTCTTTCTGCACTTTGAGAGGTACTGGTTGCCTTTTCAGACTAGATATAAAGAAATTTGTCAAATGATCCCTGTTTGCCTCTCAGGCTCTATGTTTAAATAAATACATCTTGAAATACTATTACTTCCTAAACTGCTCTGAACATTTGACAGATTCAAAAGCTCACAAAAACTCCTATCTTTTTTTCAGTTAACATCGCCTCTGTATTCTCCAATACTGTGTGTGTAACAGTTTAACAGGTTGGCATGCATCCTTCCGCTGCATTCGCATCTCAAACAAATTGCTGGAAACTGCAAGGGACGATCTCCAAGTTTTAACTACAAGGATTAAAATGAAAAGAATTAGTTCTTTTTGTTACTTTTACAGGGACATAATTTTTTACTGATGGTTAAAGTAACATTTACCTCTTGCTATAAAGTGGTATGGACTGTCTTACATGTCTCTATGTGAAGACTTCTTTAATCATTTTAAGCCAGATTCCTTTGGGATGTCCTAGAACCCTAGTAAGACTAGAGGTTAGTTGCTAAAATTTTAATTTTCAATTAGAAAAAGTCAGTAAATAGCTCATCAAGTTGCTAACAAAGATTAAACAAAAGAAAATTTTTATTTTTTTCTTTAAAAACTCAACTTGTGGGACTTCCCTGGTGGTCTGGTGGTTAAAACTCCACAATTTCAATGCATGGAGTGTGGGATCCATCCCTGGTTGGGGAACTAAGATCCCACATTCTGTGTAGCCAAAAAGTTAAATAAATAAAACAAAGCAATGGATCTTAAAAAAAAAAAAAATTAAGATGAAAGAACACTCAGCTTGTATGTGTATGTTTCTTTAGGACATTTGGCTGGGATAGGGCAAG
The DNA here is from genome assembly GCA_006410615.1 of Neotragus moschatus. Lineage (NCBI taxonomy): Eukaryota > Metazoa > Chordata > Mammalia > Artiodactyla > Bovidae > Neotragus > Neotragus moschatus. The sequence continues at coordinate 1,861,482 of SJYA01000115.1, forward strand.
AATCCAATGCTGGCTCTGCTCCAAATATGCTATGTAAACTTGGACAAGTCACAGCCCTTCTCTGGTCCTCAGTTTCCCCTTCTGGAGAACAAAAGGGTCAGACAGGTGATTTCAGAAGACCTCCTCAGGACTGAAAATTTCAGGGTAAGGTACCAAAGGGTTATGACATGTCTCACAATGTGGGAGGGAGCGAATATGTCATGATTTCATTCCGGTTTAATCTGTTTCACATTTAGTATAGTCCAATCTGAAGTAGATCCTCCGTGGAACACAGATGACTCATTTCCTGTCCTAAGTGGGTCTTCTCTAAGGTGTGGAACAGATCTTGCCTTCAAACATCAAGCCAGCTAAGGGGGTCAAGTCTCTGGGCCTCTGGGCAAATTCAGCAAGTTCTTTATGCCAGATTAAACCTGGTAATCAGCACACACACACATACATGGATATTTAAGGACATGGAAGTTTAGAAGCTAGACATTCCTGAAAAATGTGCTCTTCAAGTTTTTGTAATCACTATCACAATTGAAATGAAGATTAAGGTAAAATTTCTATAAGGTGTCAGATGTCTTCTGTGTAAGTGATTCTGAAGACTGGAAAAGCCGAGTATATTCACCACTTCCTCCAGGGAGTCACCCCTGACTACAGCTGGCTGCTGGTTTCTTCATTTGTCTGCCTCCCCACTGAATTCAGTTTTACTTTGAGAGCTGGACCCACATCAGAAGGAACAGAATTATGCTCTTAAAGCCACAGACTTCTAACATGTTAGGGCCAAAAGGGAATTCTGAAATATCAAATCTCACTTCACCTCTATCCTTCATTCATTTATCCATTCATTCACTAACCAAGGATTTATATAATGACTACCCTGTGATAAGCACTGTGCTAGGCAGAAGACAGAGCAAAATCAAAGCATAATGCTTCCTACCCTTGTGGAATTGACAAGTTGTGTGTATGGGAAGGAGCAAGTCATAGGCAAGTGAACAAAGTATGTGATAATGCATGTACTCAGTTGTTTAGTCATGTTTGACTCTTTGCAACCCCATGGAATGTAGCCTGCCAGGCTCCTCCGTCCATGGGATTTTCCAGGTAAGAATACTGGAGTGGGTTGCCATTTCCTCCTCTAGGGGATCAAACCTGCATCACCTGAAGGTCTCCTGCATTGGCAAGCAGGCTCTTTTCCCATTGAGCCACCTGAGATAATTAATAGGTTGATGGAATGGAGAATTACCAGTCAGGTAGGGAGAGCTACGTTAGATAGGATGGGCAGAGAAGATAGCTGTAAGGAGGTGCCATTCAGACAGATATCTGAAGAATGAGAAGGAACTGATCATGGCAAACACTTAGGCAGGGAGAGAACAAATAACTGGTGAAGGCTGATGCTGAGGAGGAGCCAAGAGTTTAGAGACCTGGACCAGAGAGGGGCGTCAGAAAAGGGACTAGGATTCCTCGGATGGGATGCAGGGCAATGGATGGTTTAAAATAAATTTTGGAGGTAGATACATGAGACTAGTTTCTAAATTGGACAAGGAGGTTGAGAGAGGAAGGAGTCGAGGATGCTTCCTTATCTTTTAGCTTGAGAACTAGGAAGAAGTCAACTTTTTGAGATAGAAGTTTGGGAGAACACAATATAACTTTGGCAGGAAGTCCAGGAAAACTATTTTGGGTATAGTGAGTTTGATATTCTTATTAGGCATTCCAGCAAAGATGTTGGGAAGACCACTGACTCTGCTCAAAAGGCCCTCTAATTATTTCAAAGGTATTTGCTTTAGCTCCTGAACTGAACCAAAATTCCCCCAAAGACAGGCATGTCTTAAACAACTCTATGTCCCTCCATACAGTTCTAAGTGAGAGGAAAGTAACACAGCTTTGATATTCCCATGTTCTGGAGTTAGACAGAGCCAGTGTGCTGAATCTGCCTCTACTGACTCACAAGAATCAACTGCTAACATTTGAGAAATATTGAATCAGTTGTTAAGTCATCTTTGCACTTGGTTAGGGTGGGAGTACTTACCTTTGGAGTTTGGCAAACTACACAAATCAAGACTTTTTCTTCAGAGAGCCAGGTTACCAGTACATCACAGGAAGACCCAGGGTTGACAACTCAGATGCCCTTTGAGGAAGGGAAGTGTCATGTGTAAATGATTTGTTCAGATCTAGAAACATTTCTCTTTGTGAAATATCAAAGCTTACTGGCCCCTTGCTAGGCTGAAATTAATACCTAAGGAAATCCAGAAACTTAAAGTATAAAATATATGTTTTTATAAATGTAAACATGTAAATATATAAAATATAAATAAAACTATATAATTATATGTTTATATTTATTAATATACTTATATTAATAACATATTTGGATTATCACAATACATTCAGCTCCCCCATTACTCTCCTCCATAAATATTTTTAAACTCACATGATAGACCTGATGTACATTTTCCCTGAATTCATACAGTCTGTCTCAAGGTGAAGTCAAACTTTCATCTCTGATTAGGGAGAGACACCGCAGCACCTCTGTGAGAGAAGCCGCTAAGATGTCAGTTGCCACTGTAGAGATTCCAGCCCAGTGTCACGAGACCTTTTGCTTTTTCAATAGAAGCCAGAAATCTGGGTTTTAATGAGAAACTTCCCAGCTGCTAAAAAGTTGACTTAAAATTTTTAAAAAGTACTGCAGGCCAAGCAAAACACTTTTTACAGTCTTCACCAGGCCCCAGGGCTGCCAGTGCGCAAGTCTGTTTGAAAGTTCTTGGGTATGGTCATCCATCTGGGGGAGGAAAGCGCCCCTCCCCCACCCCCAAGATGCCAGAAGTCAACTTTCCCATGAACCCTGGCATATGGCATGTAGACATCAAATTTACTTCACTAAGAAATGTTGTGTAAATGACATGTGTTGTCCTCCAGCATCCTGAAGCAAGTCATATCGGTTATATTTATTCTTCCCCCTTAGCTATGGGCTCCTCTAGGTAAGCCCCTGGGCCACCTCTTTGTCTCCTCCAAGCTGATCATACCAAGGACAGCAAACAGGAGCTTCTACCAAAGGAGCCTTCAGACGTCTTGCCCAGTGTCTTGAAGAAACCGGCCCCCAAAGAGATGAAGTCACTTGCCTTGGGCCTAAAGAGTGAATTAGGAAAGAACAAGAATCAACCCAGGTCTCTAAGCTCCCAGGGCTAGAAAGGATCTATGGTTCTCAGGAAATAGCTGCTGAATTAATGAGCATGTGAAATAATGATAGAATCAGTGAATGTATGAACTAGTGAACACAATCGGAAATGACCAACTAGTTTATAGACTATAGTTTATAGTAAGGATCACGTGAGGTGGGACTTGGTTTCCGTTCTTCCACTCACTATCTTGTCTTAGACATCTGGTCCTTGACTTTCCTACCTAGATGCTGTCTTATCTCTCAGTGTTGTTTCAAAAATCATAAACTAACAGCAATAGTCAAAATTTCTGGATGCTATATGCCAGCCACTGGGCTAAATGCTCCACAAGGGTTTTGTCAATGCTTCTGATAGTTCTATAAAGTAGACACTGTTTCCTTCTATCACCTCCATTTTGTAGATGAAGAAATGGACACACAATATTATTACTAACCTGTCCAAGTTCACACAGTTTGTAAATAAATGGTAGATGGGATTTGAAGCAAGGCATTTTATTCTGGAATTATAACAGCAATAAAAATGTTNGCTAAGATGTCAGTTGCCACTGTAGAGATTCCAGCCCAGTGTCACGAGACCTTTTGCTTTTTCAATAGAAGCCAGAAATCTGGGTTTTAATGAGAAACTTCCCAGCTGCTAAAAAGTTGACTTAAAATTTTTAAAAAGTACTGCAGGCCAAGCAAAACACTTTTTACAGTCTTCACCAGGCCCCAGGGCTGCCAGTGCGCAAGTCTGTTTGAAAGTTCTTGGGTATGGTCATCCATCTGGGGGAGGAAAGCGCCCCTCCCCCACCCCCAAGATGCCAGAAGTCAACTTTCCCATGAACCCTGGCATATGGCATGTAGACATCAAATTTACTTCACTAAGAAATGTTGTGTAAATGACATGTGTTGTCCTCCAGCATCCTGAAGCAAGTCATATCGGTTATATTTATTCTTCCCCCTTAGCTATGGGCTCCTCTAGGTAAGCCCCTGGGCCACCTCTTTGTCTCCTCCAAGCTGATCATACCAAGGACAGCAAACAGGAGCTTCTACCAAAGGAGCCTTCAGACGTCTTGCCCAGTGTCTTGAAGAAACCGGCCCCCAAAGAGATGAAGTCACTTGCCTTGGGCCTAAAGAGTGAATTAGGAAAGAACAAGAATCAACCCAGGTCTCTAAGCTCCCAGGGCTAGAAAGGATCTATGGTTCTCAGGAAATAGCTGCTGAATTAATGAGCATGTGAAATAATGATAGAATCAGTGAATGTATGAACTAGTGAACACAATCGGAAATGACCAACTAGTTTATAGACTATAGTTTATAGTAAGGATCACGTGAGGTGGGACTTGGTTTCCGTTCTTCCACTCACTATCTTGTCTTAGACATCTGGTCCTTGACTTTCCTACCTAGATGCTGTCTTATCTCTCAGTGTTGTTTCAAAAATCATAAACTAACAGCAATAGTCAAAATTTCTGGATGCTATATGCCAGCCACTGGGCTAAATGCTCCACAAGGGTTTTGTCAATGCTTCTGATAGTTCTATAAAGTAGACACTGTTTCCTTCTATCACCTCCATTTTGTAGATGAAGAAATGGACACACAATATTATTACTAACCTGTCCAAGTTCACACAGTTTGTAAATAAATGGTAGATGGGATTTGAAGCAAGGCATTTTATTCTGGAATTATAACAGCAATAAAAATGTTATGAGAAATCAAAGGATGACACAGATGTATGATCAGAATATTTCAGGAATGTGGTGTGTCTCAGCTCTTATAAAGCATGAAGCTCAGTGTTAAAGAGGCATTTTTTTTTTCTTCTGTGTTTTACACTGTGGAGTTTGCATTAGAATCAAATCAAGTATTGGAATAAGTGACCTCTGGGGAAACTTTTAGAGTGATGAAAAGATCTGGCTTCTAGTCCTAGAACTTCTTTGGATACCTCTAAGCAGATCCTCTCAGTTTCTCTGTTCATTGGGCTTGAACACATTAGAAGTTATTTCAGCTCTGATATTCAAAGTTCCCATGGAGTATCTAATAAGAAGATAACATTAGTCAAGAGTTCTTTGGTTACAAATAAGAGAAACTTAACTGAAATAGCCATACCAAAGAGTGTGTTTATGAACCCAGTAATACAAAAGCCTAACAGTGGTCTTGCTTCAGGCTTGGCTGTATCCAGGGGCTCAGATACCATCACCGGGGTTCTTCTTTCCAGCTCTCTCCACATAGAGGCAGGATAATCATCTGTAAGACTCACATTCTATCAACTAAATAAAATCAAAGGGGAAAAGATAATCATCATGCTTAAAAGCAGGAAAGTCATGGTGAGGAATTGGATTGACTTGCCTTGGTCTCACATTCACCCTCATCTTCATATGGTGACCTGGCCCAGGACATACATTTGCCTCTTTGTCTGTGTGGGAAGAGTCTGTCTCCATATATAGTACATGGGATGGATTTTCCACTGAATAAGAACTTTCTGTATGAGAAGAAAGAGAAAGGGTGCTGGGCAAGACACCCAAGTTGACTGCAAGCAGCTTCCCCTCCCACTCAAGAGGAAGACTGACAGGATGGGTGTTTTGGGTCTGAACTTCCACCTCAGAATCCCAAGCTGTGCTGATGGTCTGCAGTGCTAGAAACAAGTCATTGCTATCTATGTCTTCTGGAAGGCTTTCCTCTATCTTAGCGGAGGTTGGAGTCAGTGACATCAATGAATGTCATGGAGTCATTATTTTGCCCTACAGTTACAGTTCCTTGGAGAAATATCTACAGCAATGATCTCAGCACAGGTAATCAATCAGGAAATAAATGATCAGGCTTTGAGCAAAGTTTTTCAGAGCTGTATTCATTTATGAGGAATCAGTCAATGAGGCAACATGACTAATGCCTCTGATTTAACTCACCACCCCCTGGTTTGTACTGGAGAGAATGACCGGCCCCCTTTGCCTCTTTTAGCTGGTACAAGTAGTTACTTGTGCTAATCAGCAGTAGGACAAAGGAGTATAGGACAAAGGTACAGAAAATATCCATCGGCAAGATACAATGGATGACAAAACCTCTCCTGGACACTGACTTCTATGACACTAATGGATTGAAAAGAATTGGATCAGTGTCCTACTTGAAAACACTTACAGTCTGGACATAGCTTATTAGAGATGGAAGAATGTTTAAATCTTACCTAATACCACACTTTCATTTTACAGATAAAGAAACTGAGGCCTAGAGAGGGCAAATAACTCCGTCAAGGGAGTGCTGCTAAGGAATAGCGGAAACAGAATTTCGATCCAAGTCTCCTTTGTCATTTTCTAAGAGCTCATCACCACACTGCAAAGGCAAGCTCCCTTTGGTTTTGCCCTCAGGACTCCAGTAAACATTTTGAATTATGGAAGCTTTGCCCAGAAGGAAACTTCATTTAATTTGATCTTCACTGGAAGTGCAGGGAAGAGATATAAGTGTCTGTTGAATTCCTTCAACTTAAATATGCTCAACTAGCTTCTGAGAGCTCAAGGAAGGAAGTAATAGCTTGAGGCTCTTCAGCATTAGAAAATCAAAAGGTAATTCATGAATCTTTGAAAGGCGCAGAAGGGGTATAAGTTATGTTTACTTTCCTAAGTCTGTTTGTGTTTACTTAACATTAAAAAAAGTACTAGAGGAGGCATTTGGGACCTAAATTCTTCTTGAATGTGGGGTCTTGATGGGTAACCTTGGCCACCTCATTCTCTCTGGGTTTTGGTTTCCTCGTCTGTAAATGTAGCTGATTCTCAAGACCTTGGTCAACCCCAAGCTTCAGGGGTCTTAAAAAATGTCTATGCTTTGCTTATCATTGTTATGGGTAGAGAAGGGACTTCTTGGATAAAAGGTAGTCAGCCTAAAGCCAATCTGCCTTTACAAGTTAAGTGCTCTCTTTACTAACTTGGCGCAACAGCAGAGAGTCAATAGCCTAGGACATGACTGTGCTTCTCTTTGCTCCATGAGCTTGGTGGTGGTGGTGGTTTACTTGCTCAGTCGTGTCCAGCTCTTTGTGACCCCTGGATGATAGCCTGAGAGGCTCCTCCGTCCATGGGATTTCCCAGACAAGAATACTGGCGTGGGTTGCTATTTCCTTTTCTGGAGGATCTTCCCGACCCAGGGATGGAACGTGGGTCTCCTGTGTTATAGGTCGCCTCTTGTATTGCAGTGGATTCTCTAATGACATGACTTTGGGCTAGCCCTGAACTTTCTCTAGGCCTTTAAAAGAAAATCTCTACAATGGGATTACTGCCTTCCCAGGCTTGCCTCACAGGATTGTTTGCCTGGAGCTAAAGGGTGTAGAAATGCTTTATGGTAGTCAGGCTCTTTTATACGTGTGACTTAATAGTGAGTTTGCCTTTGGTTCACTGAGAACAAGTAAAAACAACCTATAGATTTAGTCAAAGTTTCTATGTGGCCAAGACCACAATGAGGGAACTGAAATATTTTTTCCTCAAGTTCATTTTGTTTTCTTGCTTTTCCAGTAATAGTGCAAGTTGAAACAGGGTTTAATAAAATGTCTATACATCCAGTTTGCCTGGTACAGGTCTATTTGCAGTTGTCATCATGGTATGTTGCTGTTGTGTTTTTGTTGCTAAGTTGTGGCCGAATCTTTTGCGACACTATAGACTATAGCCCTTCAGGCTTCTTTGTCCTTGGGATTTCCCAAGCTAGAATACTGGAGTCAGTTGCCATTTACTCCTCCAGGGGAATCTTCCCAACCCAGGGACTGAATCTCCATCTCTTGGGTCTCCCGCATGTCAGTCAGATTCTTTACCACTGAGCCACCAGGGAAGCCCCATCCTGGCATAATTATTAATAACTTTTCATATTCAGAAGTGTCTCTATTCTGGCAATAAGTTACACTGTTACCCTTAGGCTTAAATATCACTCTGTTCTACAACTTAATTTCATTTTTTGGAAAATAGAGGCTCAGAGAATAGAAATGACTTTCTTAATCCACCCGGAGTTTACCCAGAACCTGGACTTGGCAAACTCTTTCTCTTTGTGCCTGGGAAGAAAGTGAAGGGGAAAGCAGGCTGAGAGGATTCTCCTTTTGTTGTCCTCCTATTTCCTGAAGCAAGAGCAGCCCCACCTCACTCCTGATTTCCTGGAAAGTGATCAGCAATCCTGTGGCTGCCAGTGGCCAGCAGGGAACTGGGGGATGGAGCAAGCATTTCAGAATGCTTGAAAAGGGATTTTTCTCTTCTGTATTCAGGAGAATAACCCCAAGGGGAGAACCACCGCCTGTTAATAACTAGTCCTTATTTAGGTACATACATTTTTGAATTATTATTGTTCATAAAGTACATTCATGACTATAATCTTAATTGGTCTAGTTCTTACTGCTTTTGAAAATTATCTTGGAGGCACAATTATTTTCATTTTGTAGTTGAAAAACTGAAGACCTGCAAAGACAGTTGATTTGTTTTAGGTTTCACAGTCAGTGTTAGAGACAAGAACAGAGTTTCATTTCTTAACTCTTGACCTAAAGTTCTTTCCCCTTCTCCTTGTTTCCTGTGTTGCTACTTTAGGCATCTCCTGGGAGAAACTTCACTATAATAAAGTATTTTGGTGTTCGAGTAACTAAATCCCTTAGATGAAGCCCAAGGCAGACCTACTTTGTACCTTGAATTTGTCCTGTGGCAAATAGGAATGTTAGAACATGGCTCATGANAGCGGCTGTGTGCCGGGGCTCTCAATGGGCCACTTCTGCATGCTCAGCATTCCCTCTCAGCCCCAGTAGGCCAGCGGCCCCCACCCCCTGAATGCCCTCCCCCTCCCCGGTGCCCCGGGCTGATTGGAGGAAAGGAAAAAAACAAAACAAAACAAAGACTTGGCCAGATTTCAGACCTCGATGATGTTTGATGCCGAATTACCCTGAAAACAGGCTCAAGTCAAATTCCCTTCTGTCTCTGCAGGAGAAGGGATATATCTGTGCTCTATGTCCAGGCCCTGCACCCAGCCTCCTCCTAGTGACCACAGGACTCCCAGAGCTGGGCCCTGTCATGGGCGCAGAAACACAGGAGGAGGAAAGCTGGAGCTGGTGCGAGGGAAGGCAAAGCCATGGGTGCGCTCCTAGGAGCAGGACGGCTCTTCAGGGTCCTTCCCAGTGGGCTTGGGATGCTCAGAAGGGTGCAGAGGAAAAACACGGTCACCCACAAGCAAAGGAGAGGGCTCCTCAGGAGAGAGGTCAGCATCCATCCTGCTCCATGGCGGTGCAGTGAGGGACGATTTAAAGCACTGATCCCTAAAGGGAGCTCCCTGGACCTGGGACCGAAGCAGAAAAGATGCTTGTCTGGCCTTTTGCTTTGCCTATTCATAGACTCACAGGTGTATGAAACCCTGGAGCTGCTGGGAAAGAGGTCAGCCAGTTAGCTCTCCACCTAAAGCTAACTTGGCAGACCTGCAGGGGGCCTGTGCTCTAGGTGACCCTGTGTGCCAGCCGTCATGGGCCACACTGAGGGCCGAGTCATGAGAGGCACCCAGGGAACAAAATGTGAAGGAGAATGTTACGAAGCCTGAGAAAAATACAGAAAAAAGGCTCTTAGAGTTGAGAGAGGGAAATTCCTCTTGAATAGGTGATCAGAGCAGTGCAGGAAAGGTCAGGGCGAAGAGAAGACCTTTGGGGTGAAGAGAAGATCTTTGGAGTGCAGAAAGGCTCAGAGTTCAAGAAGTGACATTCTGAAAGCTTGGAGAGTGAGGGAGATCGTTTCCAGGGGAGACGCTGGTGTGGGCAGGCAGGAAGGATGGGGAGGCTTGGGGCTGGCTAGGTTCCTGGATGGGCATACTGGTGTGTGCAGCTGGCACTAGGGTTCGCACCAGACTCTGGAGGCCCTGAGTGTCAGAAGGAAGAAGAGACTCAAGTGACAGATAGCTGGGAGCTGCAGAAGGGTTTTGAGAGTCAGAGAGGCTGGGCACTGGGCAGTGTGGTCGGGTAGCACAAACAGAAAGAAGCATCGTTCTCTTCACTTCTGTCAAGTCGCGGCAGTGCTCCTTCCACAGGCAGAGGTTGGGGTGGGCCCTATTCCCCTTCCCAAGGTCTGGAGGCTTGGTTCTCCACCTGGGCCACCCAGACCCCAGGATTTCAAGGGTTGCTGGGTTTCAAAGGTGCCCTTTGAACAAGCAGCGACCGTTCCCCTGGGAGAGGCCTAGGATGGGCTGCTTTGGTTCAGTTCTCTTTCCAAAGTGAAGCTTCTGTACATAAGTCTGTTCAGATGGGGTTGAGAAACCTCATCTTCAGTCCTTTTTTGTAAAGAAGTTATTAACAAGCTCCTGGGGTTGAAAGGCAAAGGCATAGCACTGACATCTCATCTCGGAGAGCCTGTCCTTTGCTGGGAAGCCCCTATTCACATGCTCGTGCTTATCTCGTTGCTGATGGCAGACCAGTGGCCCCTTCGTTTTGCTCCTGTTGTTCCTTCACTTCCTTTCAAGGCCTGTCCCCACCATGGCACCACCACGGAAGAGACAGGACCCCTTTGTAAAAGAGAGCGGGACTGACTCCTTGCCCCTGGGGAACACCAGAGGGACTCGGGCAGAGCAGTGAGTTTGCTTGGTGTTTGGCCCTGGATTCTGTGGCCCACTGCTTGGAAAGAACTTTAGCTTGATCCTCAGACCTGGTTCTTGCTTCATGGCCATGAGAACAGAAACTGAGGAGCTGGTGTTGTGAATCTCCATAGCAATCCTTGCTTCCCACCAAATTTTTCTTCCCTCTCAATGCAGACACTAGCCCTTGGGGTCACAGAGTTATAGTTCCAGTCACTGAGTAACTGGCTTGCTCCCTTGCCTTTCCAGTGGGTAGGGGTCATTTTGGATTTGTATTAGATGAAGATGAGTTTATTAGTGTTTTTTCCCTTTTAAGGGAAAATGTAAGCATTTCATGGTGAGATATTGTCTTAACTCTTAAGACTGAATTTCAAATAATAATAGGCTCAGACAGTGGCTAAGGTGCTATTATATGACATCTTCTTGGAACCCCTTAATTTTTATCACCAACACATAAATTGTCTGCCAGTCCCAGTCTCCAGTGCAGGGAAATGTCACTGGCAAATCTCTGCTGATTTGCATTTTGTTTAATTTTACCTAACTGTTCATTCCTTATTCACCCATTTATTTGAGATGGTAATGAGTAGTTTAAAAAAAAAAAAAAAGCATAAACGGAATGCAGTAAAACAGTCTCCCTCTTACCCTTTCTCCAGTTTCCTCTTGTCCTCCCCCAAAGCAGCCTGTGTTGCCATCTGCTTGTGTCTCCTCCTCTATGATGTTTTTATGGAAATCATTATCAAGGGCATTTCTCATCCAGGAGAGAGAGGTTCAGATTCAGAAAGATGCAAGCTTGTTCAAGCAAAATTTTCTAGGGGCAGTTGTTCTCCCAGGTTTGTCTGCCCTGGGTGTTGAGCCCTAATTCTGGCTGTTGGAGAGCCCTCACCTGGGCCAGGTGTCTATGGAGCGATCCTCAGTGTTCTAAAGGACTTTATCATGAAGTGCTGAGGATGCCTGAGTAGTCTCTGGAATGAGATTTAAACACCGTCCCCTGCTTGATCTTGTAGAAAATAAATGGTGCAGAGACTATACAATGAGTTCTGGCACCAAATTAGCAAGTATCTGGGGAGGATCTGGGGTCCAGCTCGCTAAGGCTGAAGAAAGAGTCCCTGTGGGGTTAGCATTCTCTTCTCTGGGCCAGAATTCTCTGGTTTTTTGTGGATTGATCTAGACTGAAATGCCCATCACTTGCTCTAGACCTTTACTCACCGNGTTCTGGCACCAAATTAGCAAGTATCTGGGGAGGATCTGGGGTCCAGCTCGCTAAGGCTGAAGAAAGAGTCCCTGTGGGGTTAGCATTCTCTTCTCTGGGCCAGAATTCTCTGGTTTTTTGTGGATTGATCTAGACTGAAATGCCCATCACTTGCTCTAGACCTTTACTCACCGATCACAGAGAAATCTCAGTCTGTGTCTGCTCGCCCTGGCACTGGCAGCTCCACTCACACTGTCGTTGCTCACCCACCACATGGGAGCATCACCTTGCTCAACAAACACATGGGAGCACCACTGGCTTGTAGCACTATTGTTCACGGATGGTGCTGGAGCTGCATTTCTTCAGTGAGGATTGGGATTTATCAGTCCTGGCAGCTCTGGTCTCTGTGTGCTGATTGCTGGGAAGGGTTTTAAAGCCTCTTTGGTGGGAAGACTTTCCTTCTGAGCAGAGTCCAAACTGCAAGTGGATCCTCCATTTATAAGACAGTGACACTTCCAGTGTGGTATCATCAAACATCTCCCAAGCAACACCAGCCTGGAACATTATTTATTGTTTAACCACTTCTTGCCCAACATTGTGTGGGTTTCACTTGCTGAAGGAACTACACTGTGAGATAGGAGCAAGTCAACACAGACAGAACTATAAATATCTTGATAAGAGACAGATGTATGAAATCGAACTGGGTGGGGAAAACAGATGTAGATAAACAGCTGGATAAGAACACAGGCTTGAATGTTTTGAAATACTAAGACAGTATAAAAGATAATATTAAAGAAAAAGTCACCTATGGTTCTTTTATCTTTTGCAACAGTTTTTATTTTCCACTGTCCCTTTTATCTTCTTGTCCATGTACCATGCACATTTTTATGTAGTTGCAATCCTATCACACATACTAGTCACTGTCTGTGTTTTCCCTTAATATTGTAAGCACTTGCCATATTGCTCCAATCTTTATTTTATAGCTGCAGAAATGCCATTGTGGTGATTCACAATACATTTCTTGCTTTTACCTATTGTTGCAATTTTATGTCTCCAGCTGCTTAGTGTTATGGGTAATTGATAAAGAACATCTAAGGATATTTAGCTTTGTGCTTTTGTTGATTTCCTTTAAAGCAATTTAAAGGAAGGAGATGATCTGGCCAGTGTATGGATCTCCCTTATGAGGAGCAGCATTCCCTCTAGCTAACTGTGTCAGGCAGAGCTCTGAGCCTCAATACCGATCTCATTGGCTTAGTGCTCCAAGCCAGTAAACAGCATGTCACCTGGCAACTGAGAGAAGAGCGGAGGTTTACTAGGCCCTCAGGGAGACCTGTTACTGCACAGGTTCTCTGCTTTTGACAGTAAAATATACATGGGTACCATTCCAGGGGTCTGCCTTATTTGCAAAGGTTGTTCATTTGTGGTTACCATATAAGGGCTTCTGAGCCAACCAAGATTTGGGAGCAAAAGCAAACCAGTACTGAGATCCCTTGTACACACCACAGATCCTTGCACTGCGGCTGCAGTGGTGAGGGCTGCGTGGGGTGCAAAGACTCGAATCACTGTATTCTGAGCGCAAGGATGCTATGGCCCTCATCAGTGGCACTGCCCAGGGGCACAGCCCTGGGGGTCGATGTTAACTGACATCCTTGGAGATTCTTTTAAACTTGCCCCCGAATTCCGATACCAAGCCTTGTGAGAGCTTCAAATCCACACCCGACTTCCATGTGTCCCGACAGTGTATGTCATCACACATTGCTCAGCCTCCACGACCTCTTGTCAGTGTGTGCTACCCAGTTCTGCCCCACAGTCAATCAAGGAGCAAAGTCTAATGCCTTCCCTGGGCTTTACAAAAATCCACTTGCACCCAGGCGTTTGTTTTTGGTAGCGTCACTAAAGGTGGAGGGTTTTGGGGAGGAGTCTCATCACAGACTGGCAGCCTTTTGCTTTCCTTTTACTTGCTCCCATCTCTCTTTGTCAACCTCAGGATTCCTGGGAACATACAGCTGATTTCCTCTCATCTTCCTAAAAGCAGTTCTCCCACATCCAGGCCATGCAGGGAAATACATGCCACCCCCTGCAAGCGACTCTCCTTGATAAGATTTCTCTGTCCATTGTCAGTACCATGCCCTTACAGAAAGGTAGCAAGTGGGGAGCTTCATTTGGTTTTTCTTTGTTGCTGTCTTAAAAGAGATAAAATTCACACCATGAAGAGCTGTTTTCAGGATACTTTGAAGATATCATTTCATTCAGGTCTCCCAGCTACCCTGACATGTGATCAATTGGACAGGCATTCTTATCCTACCTTAGATGTGAGGAAGCCACGGCGAGGAGAGGGGAAAGACCTGTCTTAGGCCACTCACTTGACTATCTGATAAGCTGAAACTGGAAACCAGATCTCTCCTGGCCTCAGTGAGCGGTCCTTTTTACCGTCACAGTGGCTGACTCTGTTTGGGTGCCTCATGGACCTATAACTATGACACACATTGATCAATATCCATTGACTATGCCTTCCTCTCCCTCTTTGTGCTGATCTTCAAAGAGTGCACAGTGAAGGACATGGGAATAAGTTGATGGACTCCAGTACCAGCTCTTAGTTAAAACCAGGTGTGATAGACAAAATACAGTATACATGTACAAAGGAATATTACTCAGCCACAAAAAAGGAATGTTGTGTTGATGTGTGCTACAACATGGCTACGTGTCAAAAACATGATACTGAGCGAAAGAAGCAAGACACAAAAGGCCATGTATCCTAAGATTCCATTTCCATGAGATGTCCAGAAAAACCAAATCCACAGAGACAGGAAACTGGTGGTTGCCAGTCTGTCGGGAGGAAGAAACTGACTGCTGCATGGGTAAGAGGTTTTCTTTGGGGATGGTTGAGGATATCTTGGAACTAGATGGGAGTGATAGCCGTACCACCCTGCTAATCTACTAAATGCCACTCAGATGTAGACTTTGAAATGGTTCATCTGATGTTATGTGACTTTTACTTCCATTTTAAAAACGAACAAACAAAAAAAGCCAGTAGACAAAAGCCAGGTATGAATTTCATCTCCCAGCCTTCTGCTCTATACGTCTTTGCCTGATGCCATGTTGTGATGTTGTCTCCCTGGACAAGGAATGAAAATACAGACTCAACTCTCAATACTGTTACTTATCAGCTATGTGATCTTGAGTAGTTCATGCCCCTCTCTGGATCTCAGCCTCCTCTTCTGAACGATAAGGACACTGACTGACTCAGATTTTACCCAAAGACCCTTCCAGGTCAGCTGCTGGGATCTGGAAGGCAGAAATTGGGATGATATTCACTGAGTGGAGGGAGGCACTCTCTGAGTTTCTTTTGAACCTTTCTCTCCTCTGCTAGTGGAGAGCAATGACTTTTAATTTCCTCTGTCCTCAGGCACCAGGGAAAGAGTCACAGAGATAACAACCTTGGCCCCTGATCTGGCTGGCACGGCCTGGGCTCCTGCCATGCTTCACTGAGCAATGTGAACCCCTCGGTAATCCTGTTAAGCCGCTGGGGCGGTGAGTCATTTCCATACCACCCAAATGCCGTCCTGTCCCGACAAGGAGAGACTCTAGCCAGAACGTTAAGACTTGACCTGCAGCAACATTTTAAGCATAAATTGGAGCTTTTAATTGGGTTGTGACTTAGAGACCCATCATGCCCAAATTCGTGTTCAGAACAACTCAAACCGTGCTGGTTTTACTTATGACCACTTTTCTGAACCCCTGTGACATCCCCGGCCCTGGGCTAAGTGTTGGGAAGACTAAGCTATGTCTGAGCCTCTGTCTTCAAGGAATTCAAGGACCCCTGGGAGAGACAGAATTGTAAACAGGAGGGAAATGTAGCAGTTCAAGGGCAGGAGAGAAAAACAGTGTAAAACAGGAGAGGAAGCGCACCAGAGGAGAGACGCATTGCTTCTGGGAGTGGAGGGAGGCTGAGGTGGAAGATCAGGGCAGGTCTTTATGATTAGCTTGTGGGAAACTGCTGTATACACAGGGAACTCAGCTCTATGATGATCTAAAGGAGTGGGATATGGAGTGGATGGGCGAGAAATGCAAAAGGGAGGGGAACGTATGTATACTCATAGATGATTCATATTGTTGTACAGCAGAAACTAAGACATCATTATAAAACAATTATACCTCAATTAAAAGCTAAATTAAAAAAAAAAAGATTTCTAAAAAAGGGAGGTCTTTGCAGATGTGCAAAGAAGACTTCCCTGGTGGTTCAGACGGTAAAGCGTTGCCTACAATACGGGAGACCTCGGTTTGATCCCTGGGTTGGGAAGATTCCCTGGAGGATGAAATGGCAATCCACTCCAGTATTCTTGCCTGGAAAATCCCATGGACAGAGGAGCCTGGTAGGTTACAGTCCACGGGGCCGCAAAGAGTCGGACACGACTGAGCGACTTCACTTCCACTTTGCAGATGTGCAGACCCCTAGGCTGGGTTTTGAGGGATGAAGTGGATACTGTGCTCCAGTGGTGCTCCAAGAGAGTGTGACATTTTGAGTGGTACCTGAGCGAGGAGAAGCGTTTTGCCACTGTTCATGTTTAGAATCACCAGTGCAATAAAAAGAAGGCTAGATTTAAGTTGGTTTTACTACTGATCTTAAATTTCTACAAACAATGCACCCCCTTATTGCCTAGTCTGTACCAGATTGCTCTTCCCCCCACTACTACCAGGCATACAAAGGCGGGAAGTAGCTATTCAAAACAGTGGGAACAGAATGTACCCAAAGCCCAGAAGTATGAAGCTTGAGAATGTATTAATGGAACGACAAGCAATTCAGTAGGATGAGATATGGACTATTTGGAGAAGGAGAGCTGGAGAAGGACAGAGAATGAAGCCTCTTTCCTTGAGGGCCCAAGTTACTGTGTTATGATGTCTGGGTTTTATCCTAGAAGCCATCAGGGAGCCATAGAGGGTTGTAAGCAGGAGCAGTATGTACTTGCCTCTGTGTGTGTTTTTTTTAATCACATGTGTTGTTGATGCAGTGTTTGACAGCCAATAGGATAGGATGGAGATGTGGATGGAGGAAGGAGACTGGTTGGGAAGCCCTTGCTGTCATCTGGAAGAGAACATGGTTGTTTTTTTTTTTTTTTTTTTTTTATCAAAGTTGGGTCATTGGGGGAGAAAGCAGATGAGCTCAAGGTATAGGCAGAAATTCAACTCCAGAGACCTAAAGTCTAATTGGAAGTGTGGATGGGAGAATGAAGGTCTAAATGATGACTCTGACTTCTCTTCCCATGCAAATGCCAGAGCTGGAGGGAAGTTCAAGACCACCCTCTCCACTGTTGTGGGTCAAGAAAGGCAAAGGTACTTATACTGAAGCTCTTGAGTTGGTGATCAAGTCAGTGGGATCCCTGTTTCTAAAGTCTCAGCCACAGGACTGTCTCCCATCATGGCTGTCTCCTACTGCCTTGACCCTGTCCTCCACAGCCCTCCGCTGGCTGAGCAGCGAACCAGACAAAACTGTTTCTCACTGAGACACTATTCTCAAGACAGAGTGACGCAGGAAGGCCCTCCCTTCTTTGAACCTGTCATCTCATCCCCCGAAAAAGGCCTGCAAATGTGCCCTGTCTCCATTTTTCACTCTTGCTTTCTGGTTTTTGACTTTTTATTTTGCTATAGCTCATGGCTCATTCCTCTTGCTTTACGTGAAGCTCACTTCTCTCATTTACACTACCTGCCTGGACCTGAGGGCATCTGTGTGGCTCCTTGGATTCTCTGCCCCTAGAGCAAAGTCACCAGAGTCAGGGGTATGAATCTGTCACTGTGTCTGCTGAGCCCAGGCCTGGCTCTGACCAAGCTCGTTCAGGAGGAAACAACCTTGGGGGCTGTGATCAATGAAGACAGGGTCCTCAGTGTGGCCCAGTCCGCCTGGCCTGTTCTCTTGGGGCATAGCAGTCTCCTGGGTCAGCTGCCTTAGAGGCAGATCTCAAGGAGAGAAAGTGGCTCAGATAGACTTCTTCATGTAACCCTCTTTCTCCTCCTTCCTACCCCTCCCTTCTCGAGTGGCAGGAGAGTCAGAATGCAAGAGAGGGTTAGGTAAGGTTTCCCAGAGGCCCTCGGACCACCCTTCCAGCCAATCCAGCCACTCCTTTGGCTTTCCTATCCTTTAGTTTCTTGGCCTCACTTGAACACTTCATACACATCATGTGTGACTATTTGGGGCATCTTGTCCTGTCCTAGTTTAGGACTGTCTTCCTGGTGGCTCAGACGGTAAAGCGTCTGCCTGCAAAGAGGGAGACCTGGGTTCAATTCCTAGGTCGGGAAGATCCCCTGGAAAAGGAAATGGCAATACACTCCAGCACTTTTGCCTGGAAAATCCCATGGACAGAGGAGCCTGAAAGTCTACAGTCCGTGGGGTTGCAAAGAGTCGGACACGACTGAGTGATTTTACTTTCCATGTGATGAAACTGCCTTCTTGTAACTCCCAGGGACTGGTCCTCTTAGAACATATCAGATCTCTCTCTGACAAGACAGTCTTTGGAGTGTATGAAAAAAAGATTTTATATTCTATCCGACTCTTTTCTCTTCTGAAGGTTGTCGCAACTCTTAAATCATGTAGTTGATACTCTTAAGATATGGTGCTTCCTTAACCAAAGATTCCAGATATGGGTTAACCAACTTTTGAAACAAACGAACCAGGGATTCCAGTGGCCTAACACAAAGGAAGCGTGCTTGTCTATATGTAACCGGTCCTGGTTAGGGGCTTCTTCCCCATGGTGATTCAGGGTCCCAAGTCCCTGCTAACCTGGATCTCCATCATTCCCTCCCTGCTGCTGGGGACAGAGGGAGAGGGTGAAGTGGGCACTCATTCTGTCAGTGAGAACCATTCATGTGGTCTTAACTTACACTCGCATGGACTGGGAACCACAGTCCCTGTGACCTGCTGCCCATTGGAGACAACTTGACTTAACTGGGGTGATAGGGGTGGGGTGGGGGACATCTGGAGGGCAGCAGGCCACCTTGGCCACACCTGAGTCACTCTCCTGCTTCTCACTTCTGAGCAGCCAGCTTAGGGGACATGTTTGAGGCTGAGAATGGGGCTCCTTCTTGTTTCTAATTGGTAAGCAGTGACTTCATTTCGGCAGACACCACTTTGAAAATTTTGGCTGTATATGCACAGCACCTGTACTATAATTGACATTGTGTTCTCTTTAAATCAGTTACTTTTTAATTTAGTTTCACCTGAATAATATACCTAGGAAATTATGGTTTAGATAGACTAATTATACTTTTCCTAATATACTCTGAAATAAGTTTATAGTTACTCCAATAAAAATATTTGCACATATACCACCCTCAATATTTGCACACACACTATAGTAGTGTGCTTTGCACATTTGAGGACACGCAATGATTGAGTCTGTATAAAGTTCTCCACGATCTAGCCCTAGCCTTTTTCTCTGACTCATGTTCTGCCCCTTCCCACAACTCTCTGCATCCATGGGTCTTCTAGTTCCTCAAATCTGCCAAGCTTATTCTTACCTCAGGGCTTTTGGACTGGCTGCTGCCCACCAAGAGCACGCCTCCCCCTTCTCTGCACATCTGGCTCTTTCTAGATATTAAGTCTCGCTCAGATGGCTCTTGCACAGGGAGCCACCTAGTCTAGCTGTCTCACACCTAGTCTACTACACCCTTCAGGGTCATTCCTCATTCCAGGCCTTTCAAAGCACTTTCAAGATCTGACACGCACTGTTTATTTATTTCCGGTTTATTTACTGTTCTTCTGTGCCCAGAACCTGTAAACTCTGTAACTGCAGGGATTTTTTTTTTTTTTTTAATTCTACTTACTCCACTTTCCCAGCACTTAGCACTGGGCCTGACACATAATATGTGTGTGTGTGTGTGTGTANTCTATCCGACTCTTTTCTCTTCTGAAGGTTGTCGCAACTCTTAAATCATGTAGTTGATACTCTTAAGATATGGTGCTTCCTTAACCAAAGATTCCAGATATGGGTTAACCAACTTTTGAAACAAACGAACCAGGGATTCCAGTGGCCTAACACAAAGGAAGCGTGCTTGTCTATATGTAACCGATCCTGGTTAGGGGCTTCTTCCCCATGGTGATTCAGGGTCCCAAGTCCCTGCTAACCTGGATCTCCATCATTCCCTCCCTGCTGCTGGGGACAGAGGGAGAGGGTGAAGTGGGCACTCATTCTGTCAGTGAGAACCATTCATGTGGTCTTAACTTACACTCGCATGGACTGGGAACCACAGTCCCTGTGACCTGCTGCCCATTGGAGACAACTTGACTTAACTGGGGTGATAGGGGTGGGGTGGGGGACATCTGGAGGGCAGCAGGCCACCTTGGCCACACCTGAGTCACTCTCCTGCTTCTCACTTCTGAGCAGCCAGCTTAGGGGACATGTTTGAGGCTGAGAATGGGGCTCCTTCTTGTTTCTAATTGGTAAGCAGTGACTTCATTTCGGCAGACACCACTTTGAAAATTTTGGCTGTATATGCACAGCACCTGTACTATAATTGACATTGTGTTCTCTTTAAATCAGTTACTTTTTAATTTAGTTTCACCTGAATAATATACCTAGGAAATTATGGTTTAGATAGACTAATTATACTTTTCCTAATATACTCTGAAATAAGTTTATAGTTACTCCAATAAAAATATTTGCACATATACCACCCTCAATATTTGCACACACACTATAGTAGTGTGCTTTGCACATTTGAGGACACGCAATGATTGAGTCTGTATAAAGTTCTCCACGATCTAGCCCTAGCCTTTTTCTCTGACTCATGTTCTGCCCCTTCCCACAACTCTCTGCATCCATGGGTCTTCTAGTTCCTCAAATCTGCCAAGCTTATTCTTACCTCAGGGCTTTTGGACTGGCTGCTGCCCACCAAGAGCACGCCTCCCCCTTCTCTGCACATCTGGCTCTTTCTAGATATTAAGTCTCGCTCAGATGGCTCTTGCACAGGGAGCCACCTAGTCTAGCTGTCTCACACCTAGTCTACTACACCCTTCAGGGTCATTCCTCATTCCAGGCCTTTCAAAGCACTTTCAAGATCTGACACGCACTGTTTATTTATTTCCGGTTTATTTACTGTTCTTCTGTGCCCAGAACCTGTAAACTCTGTAACTGCAGGGATTTTTTTTTTTTTTTTATTCTACTTACTCCACTTTCCCAGCACTTAGCACTGGGCCTGACACATAATATGTGTGTGTGTGTGTGTGTACACATGCGTGCTCAGTCCTGTCTGACCCTTTGCAACTCTATGGACTGTAGCCTGCCAGGTTCCTTTGTCCATGGATTTCCTAGACAACACTACTGGGATATGTTACCATTTCCTACTCCAAGGGATCTTCCCCACTCAGGGACTGAACCTGCGTCTTTTGAATCTCCTGCATTGGCAGGCAGACTCTTCACCACTGGCGCCACCCAGAAAGCCCTTGACATATAATAGATGCTCCCTAAATATATTGTTATATGAGTAAAAACTGTAGGAAATAGACACATAGGTCACTAGTCAAATGAAACTGAAATACATTTTTATCAACTGCTTGGTATCCCTGATATGCATCTTATCAGCTGCCAGAGAAGGCAGCTTGAAGGGGAGGCGGCCATGGGGTCTCCAGCTCCATCTCTGCAATTTCCAGGTGCACTGGCCACCTGACTGGCTCACCCAGCCACAGAGAGAGAAGCCAGACAAGGGAGAACTAGAAGGCCAGACCCACCCCTAGAAGGCACTTGCAGCAAGGAGGCAAGAGGTGAAGAGAGAACAGGCCAGAGATTAGCCATCTCTGCTTGGGACCCACAGGCCCTGGAGCATGGGCTCCGTAGTTGCGGTGCAGAGGCTCAGTTGTCTCCTGACATGTGGAATCTTCCTGGACCACGGATCCAGCCTGTGTCCCCTGCACTGGCAGGCAGATTCTTAATCACTGGACTATCAGGGAAGTAGCGATTGACATTTTTCAAATTTCCTTCACATGAAGCATTGGACCCTGTTTATGTGCTGCCCCATGTGCCCCAGATGAAGACATGGCATTTAGTCATTTGACTGATTTTCACAAAAAGTCATTCTATGGGGTAGGAATTATTACTGCCATTTTTCAATTGAATAAACTAGAATTCAAATGAGCTACTCGAGACCAGAGCTACGCAGTGAGTGGCAAATTAGGATAGATCCTACCTGTTTTGTCTGCACATTTTCTTGTACTTGAATGTAAGTTTCCATCGAGAGTCACAAGAACCAGTTAACTATTTCTTTTCCTGTAAAGATGGTGTTTAGGAAGAAGATGTGGGGTAGTTATTACTCGAAAGTGGATTATTAAAGAGTCTCCTGAGAGTAGGCGGATGAGCTGAGATGAGAGGCTCATAGACTCTGGCTAGCTTTCACTTTCCACACATTCAAGGTCAAATGTGTACCGTTAAGACTGATGAGAGTACAGAGAACAGTGTTACCAGGTGTGTTAATTCCCCAGGGCTTCCTTAACAAATCACCACAATCTGGGTGACTTAAATCAGAAATGTATTCATTCACAGTCTGGAGGTCAGGCGTCTTGAATCAAGGTATCTGCAGACCCTGATTCTCTGGGAACCTCTAGGGCAAACCTCTCCCCTGCTTCTCACAGCTCCTGGTGTTGTCAGTAGTCCTTTACTTGTTGGTTTCATCTCTCTCCACTCAGTCTTCATATGGCCTTTCTCCTGTGTGTCTGCATTATCTTCCTTTGCCTTTCTCTTTTAAGGACATTAGGCCATCTTTTAAGGCATTTAGGGCCATCACAGATAATCCGAGGTAATCTCGTCCCAGTATGCTTAATTTAATTACATTCCAAAAGTAGCATTCCATCTTATTCCAAAAGTTAACATTTTTAAATTCCAGGCATCAGGACTTGGTATTTGTGTGGCTGTTATTCAACCTACTGCACTATGTAAGAGGCCACTTAGCCTGGAGACACTGGTGTGTCCTTAAATGTGTTGAAAGACAGTTCTGAGTGTTTCTTTACATGACACTATTTATCTTATCAGCTAGAGCAATGGAGGAGTAGTCTGGGCAACCAAGGTGGCCGAAGGCAATTTTCTGCATGTTCAGCTGTGAGCTAGAAGGGGAACCAGAGGGGAATTTGTCCTGCCCCTCCCTCCCAGCCTTACTTACAGGAGATGGTCTCTCTGATACCGTTGAAATAGTGACATTATTCCTCTATTGCTGGTATCATGGAGGACCCTGGACTGCTTTGTCTGTGTTTGAATTTTCAGTTGCCATCAATCACCCTGAGCCAATGTTTATATTTTGCAGGACTATCTCATGGCAAATTGTGGAGGAAAAAAATCCTCTCAATCACAAATATTTACAGTACTTGACTTCATTGCACTTTGGCCAGTGATGTTGAAAATGGGTCACGTGCCACCCTGAGGGACCCTACAGACATGCGTGTTGGGAAAACTTACCAGCCATACTGTATTTGTAGGCCACTGGTGGAGAGCACAGAGGTGCTGAAAGGAAAAGAACACCCTGTGCCCGGCCAAGGGCCAGATGCCATGCAAAGAAAGTCTTCACAAATCCCAACTTCCTTCTTTTGTTTATTCTTAGGTAGCTTCCTCTTAACTTTCTTCAGGGCCTTCAACTAATTTTATAATCATCTTTTTCTTCAAGCTCCCTACCTAGTTCTCAAGTCCTTGCTTCAGAAGTCAATATCACTTCCAGTTTCTAGAAAACTGAGGCACCTCAGTTCTTCCCACCCGCTTTCACGCGGCACTTGCAAACCTACCTTCAAACCACCCTTTCCTCCTTCTCTCAGTCTTAGAGCCATTCAAAATTAGGTGCCCCACTAATGTGGAGATTCAGCCTTTCTCATGTCCTCCAGGTCTTTCTTCCATTGGTTAGTACCCTCCTTTTATAAACAGCTTTGCATGGGTACTCATTTGCTTCAGCTGTGTCTGATTCTTTGAGACCCCATGGGCCAAAGCCCACCAGGCTCCTCTGTCCATGAGATTCTCTTGACAGTTCCACTGGAGTGGGTTGCCATGCCCTGCTTCAGGGGATCTTCCTGACCCAGGATTGAATCTGCATCCCCTGCACTGCAGAAGAGCCAGCCAGGAAGCCCAATAATAACTTTACTAAAATATAATTCACATACATAAACTCCCCTTTTAAAGTATAAAATTCAGGGTCTTCTAGTTTCCTGATAGAGTTTTGTGTTAATCCCCACTGTCTTATTTTAAAATATTTTCATTATCACATAAAGAAACCCTCCACCAACCAGCAGTCTAGCTTCATTCCCATTCCCATTATTTCTGTTTCTCAAGTTTATTCCATGGATCTCTATGTCTAGTTTACATTAGTGCTCATTATCTTCATTACTCTAGCTTTGTAGTAGGTTTTGAAATTGAGACCCGTGAATTCTCCAACTTTGCTATTGTTCAAAATCATTTGGCTATTTTGAGTTTTTTTACATTTCCATATGCTTACTAAGATCAATGGCCAGAAAAGAGAGCTGGAGTTTTACACTCTTTCTATAGTTTGGGGAGTGTTGCCACTTCAAAATTCAATATTTGATCCATGAACATGGGACATTTTAAGATTTAAATCTTCTTTAATTCCTTTTAAAAGATGTGTCTTAGTTTTCACCGAAGAAACAAGTCTTATACTTCTTTTGAAAATGTATTCCTAAGGATTTTGTTCTTTTAATATTATTGTAAATGGAATTGTTTTCTTAATTTCACTCTTAGATTTTTCATTACTAGAGTATAAAACACCATTGATTTTTATATATTGATTTTATTTCCTGCAACTTTACTGAACTTGTTATTAGTTCTGAAAATATTTTTGTAGATTACTTAGGATTTTCTATATACAAGATTAAGTCATCTATGACTAGAGATAGTTTTACTTCTTCCTTTTCAGTCTGGGAGTGTATTACTTCTTTATCTTGCCAATTGCCAAACACCTCTAACACAATACTGACTACAAGTGGTGAGTGGATGTTCCTTGTCACAGGGAGAGAGCTTTCAGTCTTGGTGGGTAAATAAAATGTTAGTGATGAGTTTTTACAGATGCTGTTTGTCAGACTGAGAATATTTCCTTCTATTCGTAGCTCGTTGAGTGGTGGGTTTTTTTGTCTTTTTCTAAAATCAGGAAATGGTGTTGGATTTTGTTCAATACTTATCCTGTGTGTGTGGAAGTGATAAATCTTTTTGTTCTTTATTCTGTTCATAGGATGCCTTGGGTTTCTTGTGTTGAACCAACTCATGGTGTATAATCCTTTTTATGCCTTGCTCAGTTCTCTCTCTTGTATCTTCCGTATTTTTTCCCACTGACTTCTTTCCTTTAGCTGTTAAACTTGCTCACATATCTTTCATAATAACAGAGAACAAAACAAATTTACCTTGTGGTCTCTATACCCTCAAACTGCTGCCTTCTCATTCTTCTTTCATTTTTATTCAACTTTTTGGAAAGGGTTAGCCTCTTTCTGATTTAATATAGATTCATAACTAATCATAATGGAAACTGCTTTCATTAAGATTAGGAAGGACTTTCTAACTACCAAAGTCCTTATTTTACCAGACTTAGCATATCATTCTCCAGTGTCCTACTTCCTTCCTCTTTGAAACTTTCATATCTCTGATTTTCTCTGTATTTTTTTTATTATGGCATCTTGCTCTTTGAGGCACTTTCCCTCCTGCTTATAAAATAATGACATTTCTTAAGGTTCTGTTTTTATTTCTCATCTCACTTAATACTTTTCTGGGAAAGCTTACAGATATTGATCACGTTTACTATCATTTGCATGGGAATGAGCACTGACTTGTTACCTTCTTTCAGATCCAGCCAGGTATATTCAGACGCTTCCTGGACATCACCACTTGAAAGTCCAACAGTACTGTCAAATATAAAAGGTCAAAACAAAACTTCAAAACCTCATCCTGCCTAACCTGTTCTTCTTCCAGCCTGGGGCAAATCTTTGCAACCAGATGAGGTGACAGTTGCTTTAGTTTACCAAAGTAGACTGGCAGTCCCGTTTTTTCATGGGTGTTAGATGCTGGGTAGCAGAAGGAAAGAGTTCAGCATTTTACCTTGCCTTCAGACAGCTTTTAGTCTTAAGTAAGAGACAGGAACAGACCCAGCTGACTGTATTCCAAGGTAAGTGAAGAAGAGTTTGAGAGTAACAGAAGTGAATGACAATAGATTAAAGGAGAAAGTTTGATTCTGCCTGGGAAGGTAGCAAGTGGGAGTGGGGAAACATCCCAGACAGAGATGATGATGTCTGGACTGAGAAAGGAAGGTGAGTGGGATTTAGATGTGGCAGGAGGGTAAAGAATCGGCTGAGCTGTCATGAGGGATAAAGCCAGCCTGTTCAGGGAGGAGCATGTGGTTTGATGTGTCCANAGCAAGTGGGAGTGGGGAAACATCCCAGACAGAGATGATGATGTCTGGACTGAGAAAGGAAGGTGAGTGGGATTTAGATGTGGCAGGAGGGTAAAGAATCGGCTGAGCTGTCATGAGGGATAAAGCCAGCCTGTTCAGGGAGGAGCATATGGTTTGATGTGTCCAGTGGAGACTAAATAAAGAAGCAGGTGTCCCAGCGAGGGCCAAAACTTGAAGCATCTTGAATGTCCCCATGGAGAATTTGAGATTTTATTCTGTATACAGGAGAGACTCATTGAAGCTGTTAAGCTGAGTAGTGTCAGGGTCTGAGTCTTATTTTAGGAACAATCAAAAGGTGCTACACACCTAGACTTCACATGCATTTAAAAACTTATTCCTGGGCACCTTAGAGTCAGTGACCTGGACAAGGTGCTGAGAGGTCACCTGTCCTTGTTATTGCTCTGGAAAATGTGGTTCTTATATTTAAAAAGAAGAAGATAGTGAAGTAGCATCAGCTTATGAAAGATTAGCTGTCTCTGCCGAGGGGCTCTTCCTGTCCACATGTGTCTGGCACTGTGTCCTGAAATGTCACAGAAATGTGTGTCACTGTGTCCTGAAGGCTGTAGAAAAATACACCTGGAACAAAAGAGACCCCAAGAAAAACCCACCAACAGCCATGCGTGGCAGGTGTACAGACTCTTCCTTTCAACAGCTCTCCCCACTCCTCCCATCCTGTATGGTTGCTGAGGTAGACATAGCACGTGAGCAAAGAGGGGACTTCCTCAGGGCATGGAACACAAAGCTCCTCTTGGGCTTCATGGCCTGCTCCAGGGCATCCTCTGCCCTCAAGACTCTCAACTCTTCTCCAAGAAGACACCTCTCCCCCCTCTGCTTTCAGAAGACACTCTGGTATCTGTGAGGTTCTCATGGTATTTGTTCCCAGGCTACTTGAGAATCCAAGGGCAGGACTGTGTGACCGATCCTCGTGTTCTCTGTGACAATCAGGCTTCTTAGAGCAGTCATCTGCAAATTTGCGCAGCCAGCGGGGATGTGAAGAACAATCTTTGGAGAGTGAGAAGGAAGTATTAGAACTTCATTTATGTTTAGTTCTAATCCAAAGATAANCTGCTCTTTCATTCTGAATTTCTGTTCCTGCTTTGTCCCCTTTACATAGCTCTCCTTGGAGCTTCTTTATGCTCCCTCATCCCTCCCCTTCATCCTCAGCCAGTCCCTTCTCCCTGCTCCTCATGCAAGGGTGTTTGATAAGCTTGCCAGGGCCAGTAGGCCTAAGAAATGACTCAGAGGTGTTTCATGAATAGGGAAGATGCTCAGTGTGCTTCAGCACAGTGAAAAGAGCTATCGTTTATTGAGTACCTTTATGTGCTGTGTATTTTACACTCATGACCTCATGTATTTCTCATGACAACCTTTTAAGCTACTATTATTCTTCAAACTTTTTTTTTTGTAGGAAATTGAAGCTCATCAGGGTTAAATTATTACCCAAGATCATGAAACTGTTACAAAACTGAATTACATTTGAACTGAAATCTGATTCTAAATTCTTTCCATTCTGCTTTTTCCCACTGGTGTGTGACTGGGACTGTGGAAGTGAAGTTATAACATAAAGAGGGCCTTGAATGCCTGGTGAAAGCATGTCAACAGTATTCTTATGCAATAGGGAATATATGAAGGTTTCTTTGAAAACGTGGATGATATGATCAGACTAAATTTAGAGGGAGATCTTTTTGGTGTTTGTGTTTAGGATGGATTGATGCAGGTAAACACACAGACTGGAGACCATATAAAGGATGAAGTAGCAGATATGGTGGGAGGCAAAGACACTCAGACTAGGAGAGGGACAGTGAAATCACCAGGAGGTGGTTCTTGACAGTTACAGGAGTGGAAATGTTTCCCCTTTGCTCAAAACTGTCTCTGGATTCCTGCCCAGCTATCTCACCTTCTGTTTTGGGATGGTGGGAGTATTCCCTGGAGAATATTCATTCCCAGCCTGGGCTTCTTGATGCAAAGTCAATGTCAAAGATATTGCTGGATATGGATGCCTGCTGAACTGGGAATAGATGATCATTTTTCCATCCCGTTTGTTAATGCATCTCTATTTAGTACAGTGCTGCTAAGAATTTGAATTACTAATTTGGATGGTGGAAGAAGGTGTTCTTTCTATAAACTGGTAGATTTTTGGATCCTTGTTTGTGTCCCATCTCTTCACATTGAACCTATATTTTTGTGAGTCTTCAGGCTCTGAAAGCCACAGTAAGTTTCCCTTGAGATGGGACTGGAGCTGACAACGATGCTTTCCTTTCAATTACTCAAGGAACCAGCTCTCCTCAGATCCTAAATCAACCTGTGTTTCAAGAGCAGGTCCTGAACAATAGCTCCCTAACTATTTAAAGAAGGGAAGTCAAAGAACCTTCTTGAATGATCTATTCTGTGAGGACTCCTGTGAGTTAATTCTTTAGGTGCCTTTTGTGTGGGCATTTTGTGCCATACCCTGTGCTGGGGCCCTTGGAGGAAGCCAAGAAGAATCATAGAGTTTTATCCTTGACAGTCTAGCAGGAGACTAAGCCCATGTTCATAAGTAACTTTTACACAAGGCGCTCTCCCGTTCACACGATGGAACCACCACAGATAATACAGGCCATGAGGGTTCAAAGCGAAATAAGAAAGGGAAGCTGCAGGGTCCAAGTTTCCCTTGAATGAGAGGAAAAATTACTTTGAAATTTTGGGATATTTCAGGTGTAGAGAATGACAATAGCCAGGTGAGGCAGTGAGAAAGCACAGAGAATTCAAGGAATCCTAGAGAAGAATCCAGTTCACTGAAATGAGTGGAGCCTGTGGAAGGGATGAGTAGGGGACTGAAGAGGTGGGTTAGCGCTAGATGGAGAAGACTTTACACATCACACAGAGGCAGTAACTCCACANGTCAAAGAACCTTCTTGAATGATCTATTCTGTGAGGACTCCTGTGAGTTAATTCTTTAGGTGCCTTTTGTGTGGGCATTTTGTGCCATACCCTGTGCTGGGGCC
The DNA here is from genome assembly GCA_006410615.1 of Neotragus moschatus. NCBI lineage: Eukaryota > Metazoa > Chordata > Mammalia > Artiodactyla > Bovidae > Neotragus > Neotragus moschatus. Next base: position 1,890,748 of record SJYA01000115.1, read on the forward strand.
CTTGGAGGAAGCCAAGAAGAATCATAGAGTTTTATCCTTGACAGTCTAGCAGGAGACTAAGCCCATGTTCATAAGTAACTTTTACACAAGGCGCTCTCCCGTTCACACGATGGAACCACCACAGATAATACAGGCCATGAGGGTTCAAAGCGAAATAAGAAAGGGAAGCTGCAGGGTCCAAGTTTCCCTTGAATGAGAGGAAAAATTACTTTGAAATTTTGGGATATTTCAGGTGTAGAGAATGACAATAGCCAGGTGAGGCAGTGAGAAAGCACAGAGAATTCAAGGAATCCTAGAGAAGAATCCAGTTCACTGAAATGAGTGGAGCCTGTGGAAGGGATGAGTAGGGGACTGAAGAGGTGGGTTAGCGCTAGATGGAGAAGACTTTACACATCACACAGAGGCAGTAACTCCACATCCAGAACTTTGACTACTTGGATGGAACAAGCCAAATCTCCAGAAGTACCACAATTTACCCAATATAATACAGACAACTGCAATTGCATTCATAATTTAAAAAACTTTCAATAACAAAATCTCCAGTTCCAGATGGTTTCACTGAAGATTTCCTTGCAACATTTAAAGGAGAGTTAACACCAGTTTTACACATCTACTAGAAAACAGAAGGGGACAAAACCATCTTCAATTCATTTTATAAAGATAGTATCATTCTGATACTGAAATGACAAACACAGTACACACAAAGATAACTAAAGATTAACACTCCCCACGTGCATGCCAGGTTGCTTTAGTCATGCCCAACTCTTTGTGATCCTATGCACTGTAGCCCACCAGGCTCCTCTGTCCATGGGATTTTCTGAGCAATAATACTGGAGTGGGTTGCCATGCCCTCCTCCAGGGGATCTGCCCTACCCAGGGACAGAACCCAGGTCTCCTACATGATTGTATCAGTAAATGCAGAAAAAGCATTTGGTAGTTAGTAAGATTAAGAGACAAGTGACCAACCAGAAAAAAAAATATCTGCAAGTCACATATCTGTCAAAGAACTAATACCTAGAATATACATAGATATCTCAAAACTCAACAGTTAAAAAACAAGCAACCTAATTTGTAATCAGCAAAGGCAAGAAGCGACATTTTGTCAAAGAATATGTACAGATGACAAGTGAAAGCACAGAAAGATAATTCAACCTCATTAGAGATCAGGGAAATGCAAATTAAAAGCACATGAGACATCACTCTACACCTATCAGAGTGGCTGAAATAACAAAAATTAGCAACAACACAACGTGCTAGCATGTATGTATGAGACTGGTTCCCTCATACATCACTGGTGGGAATGTAAAATGGTATCATCTCTCTGGAAAATAGTTTGGTTGTATTTTAAAAAAGGAATAAATATACAAGACCAAGCAACCCAGCAGGCTCACTCCTGACTATTTGACCCGGAGAGATAAAGATGTATACTCACATAAAATTCTGTCCATGACTGGTTTATAGCAAATGTTTACAACTTCCATAAACTGAAAACAACTCAAATGTCTTTCAATGGGAGGACAGACTGTGATACATTCATACATGAAACACTACTCAGCAGTGGAAAAGAATTAACTTGATACACACAACCTGGATGAATCTTCTGGTAGAATTATCTTGATAGGAAAAAGTGAGTTCCAAAGAGTTACATATGGTGATTCTATTCCTAACTGACAAGATTGTATTGTATTATTTTTAAAAGTTTTCATTGGCGTGTAGTTGCTTTATACGCTGTGTCAGTTTCTGCGATCCAGCCAAGTGAATCAGCCATATGCATACATATATCCCCTCTTTTTTTGGTTTCCTTCCCATTTAGGTCACCACAGAGCACTGAGTAGAGTTCTCTGTGCTATACATCAGGTTCTCATTAGTTATTTATTCTATACATAGTAGTGTATATATGGACAAGGAGGTGGCAACCCACTCCAGTGTTCTTGCCTGGAGAATCCCAGGGACGGGGGAGCCTGGTGGGCTGCTGTCTATGGGGTCACACAGAATCGGACACGACGGAAGCGACTTAGCAGCAGCAGCAGCGTATATAGATGTCAGTCCCAATCTCCCAGTTCATCCTATGGCCCCACCTTCGTCCTTGATATCCATACATTTGTTTCCTACACCTAACTGACAAGATTTTAGAAATGAAGAACAGAACGGTGGTTAACAGGGATTAACGGGGGCGGGGTGAGTGGGGATGGATTTGTCTATAAGTGTGCAACATGAAAGATCCTGGCAGAGATGGAAATATTCTCCTTCTTGACTTACTAACATCAGTATGTTTGTGTGTGTGTGTTTAGTTGTTCAGTCATGTCCAACTTTTTGCGACTCCATGGACTGTAGCCTGCCAGGCTCCTCCGTCCGTGGGATTTTCCAGGCAAGAATACTGGAGTGGGTTGCCATTTCCTTCTCCAGGAAGTCGTCCAGACCCAAGGATCAAACCCATGTCTCCTGCATTAGCAGGTGGATTCTTTACTGCTAAGCCAATGGGGAAACCTATTAACATCAATATATTCATTGTGATATTGTACCATAGTTTTGCAAGATGTTAACACTGAGGGGGAAGGACAGACAGGCTCTTTCTGCATTATTTCTTATAACTGCATATGAATCTATGAGTACCTAAACATAAATTTTTAATTAAAAAGAGTAGTTCAGAGGAGACTCAAACTTGGATGCTGATAGTGGTGATGGGGCTTGTTTTAGGGGGAGGGGATGGACTGAGGTTGTTTGTATGACTCTGGTGGTTCAGCATCTATACTGTTTGCTCCCTTGCTTGATAAAGAGGATGGTGAAGGACTTCTCCACTTAGTGTCCACTACTGACTTGGAGTATTATCCTGTTTTAATCTACTTCAATGACTTTTGGAGGCAAATCAAAGACACATTCATGAGAGCCTTTGAGGGGCCAAACTGGCTTCACATTGGTCTCAGTGTTCAAAGTTGAAGAAATCACACAAAGAAATTTTCTAAAATTCTCCAAGCCAGTAAAGAGGTGGTAGTGGAGGCAGAAGGGGGCATGAATTATATATGAATTTGCCTTATATATGAGCAATTATATATGAGTTTACCAATTTGATTGGTAAGCCAATCAAATTAATAGAGAGAAAGAACAAGAANAAGTGTCTGGGAATTGGAGAGAAATGAAAGCCTAAGGACGAGATCCAGGAGGAGAGGAAGAAGCCCACTCTCCAGGTGGCAGATCAAGAAGACCTAGTTCTGGGAAGAGCTTGAAAGGCCTCCAGGGACTCCATGTGGGGCTGGCTCGAAAGGGAAGCCTGGGTGGGAATAAGCTGCTGAAAAATCAGATTTAACTTCACCGGTAATTCTTATCTGCAGATAGTTATGTCCTGAACTTTCTTTCCTGAGTAGGAGACTTTAATAATATCTCTTCACTCTCAGTATTTGTGTGTGTGTTGAACTGTGGTGGCACAAGATGGAAAATTTGGGTAGTATTGAAAGAAAAATCCTTAGGAGATTGATGGTGGGGTTCTGTGATGTGGATGTCCTATCTATGGAGGGCTAATCCCCTTTCTCACTCTTGGGTACTAATGGCCAAAGGCTGTGCCATTCCATGGACACTTCCATTTGCTACAAGTGCCCTATGAGGTAGGTTCTATTACTATCCTCATTTTAAGTAACAGACAGGACAGATTACTCTGCTAATAAGTGTTGGGGGTTGCGATTTGAACCTCAGGCACTCTTTAGAGCCCAAATCTTGTAGTTAGGCAGACCATAGGAGATAGCTTTTTTTTTAGATTGAATATTTGGAATTCCATATCGTGCTGTTTTTGATCTTCTGGATAATGAGAATGTCCCTAATGGAACCAGATCTTGCTGTCCCAGGGAGCAGACCAAGGCACCAACCTCAGCTGCAAGGTGGTGTCCTGCCTCTTCTGTGATGTGGGATACCTTTGTTTCAGAAACAAAGGTAATGAATGTGTGAGATTTTCAAACCTGCAGACGTGACTTGAATGACTTCCCTTTGGGAAATGGACACTGACTGGCTAGAAATCTTTAGAAAGAGATCACCCATAGGGTGAGCTACTCGAGAGAACCAGCTTGGCTCCCCAGCACACCATGTCGAGCAAATGGTGAACAAAGAACTTGCTCTTGTGCAAGACTCACACGGGGATGACATAATAATGTAGCTTTCCCCCANGGAAATGGACACTGACTGGCTAGAAATCTTTAGAAAGAGATCACCCATAGGGTGAGCTACTCGAGAGAACCAGCTTGGCTCCCCAGCACACCATGTCGAGCAAATGGTGAACAAAGAACTTGCTCTTGTGCAAGACTCACACGGGGATGACATAATAATGTAGCTTTCCCCCATGTACTCTCCACTCAGCAGCTCAGCCTCTTGGCACACGGTTGACATTGTGGACCAGAGCAAATTTTGGCAGAGCAAATGGTGCTGAGGTGGAAGAGTCAGCATTTCCCAAATTGTCCGTCCACTGGATGAGGCAGGTGATTTCAAGAATGTTGCTTACACTTCCCGGGGCCTCTGTTAGGTACGCAAGGTGATTCTTTCCAGTTTTCTCTCTGGACGATTGGGAAGATCTTAACAGCTTTAGAAGAAGTATGCCTTGGTAAGCTTAGAAAGGCAAATAAATTATCTGAGGTAGAAAACAGAAGGTTTACTCTGGTAGGAAAAAGAAGGGAGCAGTATGGTGGCTGGTCTGGAGGTCTGGACTGGCTCCCTCTTAGTGGGACAGTGGACAGGTCAAAGGGGACAGCAGGAAAGCACTCCCGACACTTTGCCCAAACCTGGCCCAGGGCCTGGATGTCTTTGGAGGCCACATCCCAGGCTGCTGACTCAGCGCCTTCACCTGCTACAGACAGTGACTAATTCCAGTGCCCACCATCACAGCTGTGGCCTTCCTGCCCCTGCCTGCCCCCAGGCCCCTCCCAGCCTCATTCCTCCCCACCTCCTCCCTTTCCCCCTTTCTGGAACAACTGTGCATAATCCGATCTCCCCCTCCTCTCCGCTCCCCCAACACTCCCACCTGCCCTTTCTGATTCAGTGCCAGCAGCTGGTCAGTGAGCAGAGCCAAATCAAACAGATGTGTGTGGGACTGGCCGGCACGTGGCAGCCGGCTCCCTGTCCAGCCCCCTCCCCGATCAGGGCTCTCTCTCAGCTGGTCGGAGTCTGGGTGCCCTCTTTCCAGGACCCCCACCTCCACCCCAGCAGGGCCTGAGTCAAGAAGTGTTGAGATGCCTTCGCCTCTGATCCTTCTTGTGTCTCTTCTCTTGCAATCCTCTTTTTCTTTCTCTTACAGCAGCATTCCTTCCCCTTCTTTACTGCTTGTCTTTTGTTCTATTTTTTATTTTAAAAAATTCTGCCTCATTAATCAAACTCATGAGACTTCTAAGGATTATGTTTAAAAAAAAAAAAAGGCAACCACACCTTCTTTTAAAACTGGTTTTAAAGTTCAAACTCTCAAAGATTCACAAAAGACATCACAACAGGCCAGAAACCAACCAGAAGAAGAATAACAGATGGTCTTTTTTCACCGCAGCTCGCCCCAGCCCAGGATCTTCAAGATGTCACTTCCTTCCTTCCTTTCTTAGTCAGTGGCATGCAAAATTCATGGTAATTCTCAGAAGTAGGTACCCTTGCAAGCAAACGTCTTTGATTTTTCTGTACAATTGGCTGATTCTCCTCACTCCCACCTACCTGTCTGCGTGGGGATGAGTTGAGAAGAGCAGCAATTAACCCAAGAGAGGCCTGTGACAGATCAAAGCCCTCTGGGCACTGTTGAAAATAAGATTAACAAGTCTAGCATCATGACATAAAGATTGCTCTGTGTTTTAAAGTATACTTATTTATTTTTTCTTAAAAACACAAGAAGTGAGACAGCTTGGGTTCTAGCTGAGAAACAGCTTTAACAGAAATGATAAACAAAATAGTTTAATAACGCATACAGATTTTTTTTTAAAAAAGAATAAATGGTTCGTGCCGATTTGAATGTCTCAGAATTCCACAGCCAGGCATGCCTTTTGCATTTGTCAAATGTATAGAAAATGCAAGGTTAGTGGATTAGGCCTTGGCTAGTTTTCTGTATATCGCTTAAGAGAGTGTTAGTATTTGAGAAATAGTAAATTATATCAATGTGTTTCCCATTTTGTCCTGACTTCCAGGAAGCTCAGAATTAAATCTAATGCTTGATCTAACAATTATATTAGCCTTTGGCGTTTCTTATGGCTTCAATATAAATATCTAGTTCTATCTTTTTATACCTCAGTGTCTCTCTTCTTTAATGTTATAAGTTGTTCAAAATTCTTTTTGGAAAAAAAGGATGATATAGTAAATATATGCAATTCCGTAAAAATGACTTCCAATAATGATGAAGATAATGATTCATGACACATCACTCTCTACCTTTAATTAGTTATTTATGTACTTGTTCTAAGATCCTCATTAGTCCCAGATTCCCTGAGGACAGAGTCACCAGTGTTCGGGCATCTCCCCTGGGATGGGTGTTTAGTAGGATTCTGTTGGATAAATACAGGCTGAGGATTAATTTTAGAGGAAATAGAATGAAGTTTTCTTCCCCCTTCTTTTCCATTGCTTTCCTTTTTTTTCCCTTTCTTTCTTTAGAGAAGACACTATTGACGTGATCTTTGCGCCCAGGCAGCTTGGAGGTAATATATGGGGCTGTTTCTCCAGTGCCAGGCAAGAAGTTATTTTCTCTTCTTTCCCCTTTGAAGCCCATCGTAAATTTTTTCTTTCTCTATATTGTTGTCTCCCTCTTCCTGCATCATACTCAGTAATGTTCTCCTACATAAATAATAACCACTTACATTTACATAAGCACCGGGAACACAGGCACATTCCTTCCCAAAAGGATTTGAGATGGCTGTCTTAGAGGATTCTTAAGTTTTATAGCACACTCTCAGATGCCACCGGTGCTATTATTAGCTAATATTTATTGTGCACTTGCTACGTGCCAGGCACTAGGCAAGGGCTTTTTGGACACCACCTCAGTTAGTCCTTACAGAAATCCCATGGAGAGGCTGCTGATAACATCCCTGTTTTTACTATGAGGAAACAGCCAGGCTCTGGAACTTGCCCAAGGTGGCACAGGCAGGAGGCAGCAGGATCTGGATATGAACCCTGACCTCTAACTAAGAGACCTAAGCTCCTAGCTTCTGAATACACAATCCCTTTGAGTCGCTGTTGTAATCTAATGAAATAGGTAAGGTGGGGGTGACTCACTCTGTCTTACTGATGATGAGCGGGAAAAAGAACAAAGTTTACTGAGAACAGATACTGTCCAGGGCTTATGTATTACTCATTTTGTCCCTCCAGTCATTCTACAAGGTGGACATCAATTTCTGCATCACAAATGAGGGGACAGGAGCCTCAGGTGTTTAGTTAACTTGAATTGACACTCAGTAGAGGAGGCAGGATTCGATCCCGATTCCTTTGACTCCAAAGTCCGTATCTTTTGTCCATTGAACAGGGGGAGATACTAGCCCAAACTCACACAGTAACTTATAAAAATGCCTTTCTCAAGTTTTGGTGTCCTGCTGGGGTCAAAAAGTGCAGTGTCTGTCTGGCTACTGAGTGTCTTTTCCCCATGTGACCTTGAGGGGGAGGGAGCATCTTATTATGACTCCTCAACAAGGCAAATGCAATTGAATTTCCATCTCATTCAGAGCAGAGAGAGAATAGCTTTGGGAATGAGGCTAGTTTGAAATAAGGGCTCCTGAAGCTAATTAAAAGCTAGGCTCGAGCTCTGCTTTTCATTCCTTAAGAATGTTCGACCTCATTAAATAGGAAAAAGCAAGTGGAATTTTCTGATTTTTTTTTTTCAGGTTCTGCCGCCGATGGGGACTCTGAGCCAGTGGGACATATTTCTATGGCTTTCAGGCTTTCAGCCTGCATGGTGCTAGCATCAGCATCACTGTTGTGATGAAGACTCACCCTTCTCCATCTCCAGTCTTATCACCCTGAAGGGATCTCAGCTTGGTAAAGTAGACACAGAGGACACATGCTCCCTGTTTCAGGCTCCTGTTCCCCTGCACTCCCTCCCTGGCAGTCACAGCGGGTAGAGGAAGTGAGGAAGCGTCTGCAGGCTCAATACAGTGGAGCAAATACTTGGTCTTCAAAAAGGCTGCCCTTGGGCTCATCCATAGACACCTGGAGCTAACAGATGCTCACAGGCAAGGAGTTCCAGTCAAAGGAGAAAGAAAAGTCCACAGACTCGCCATGTGGCTCCTGGGTGGGCTGGAAGATTCTAAAACTTTGTTCTAATGTTTGGACTTAGAGCTCATAGTGGGCAGCAGCAAGTCAGGGGCCATGTGCTCAAGCCATGGAGATGCCTAGGACTGCAAAGATTAGTCTGGCAGAGGCGGAGACTGGAAATCTTTAGGTTTTAAGAGTCTCCATTGATGGGGAGCCTACTGAGCGCCAGGCACTGTCTGCAGATTTGCATCTATTGTCTAGTCTTTCCAGCCACCCTACAGTTGGTGTTAGTATCCTCATTGTAGAAGTAAGGAAGCAGAAGCAAAGGCAGTGTTTTCCTTTTTCGTAGTTCTTGGTCCTTACTAAGTTAATACAGCATGATTGGAGGAATCCTAGTTTTACAAGGTATTAGAACTGGAAAGGTTGTTAGAGGTCATGTCTACAGTCTGAGGATAATGATGCAAAAAGATCCAAAACTGGAAAAGTAAATCACTTTGCTCCAGGGCACACAGCAGAGCTGGCATCTCCTCCTAGGTCTCTGGGTTTGCAGTGTGGAGCTGTCTTTTCTTCTCCATGTAACAGTAGGAGAACCCAGAGATGTCACTGCTATCTGAGAGTAACGGGCCAAATGCCAAGGCTGCGCTGGCTCCGTCAGGAGGCAGTGATCACCATAGACGTGGGCATCTTCTAACCAATTCTCACTCTATCTGCTCAACATTCCTTTAAAAAGAGGGAAGGGGAAGCTTTTCAGTTTTGGAAGATGAAGCAACTTGCCGAGGATGAAAAGGGATGTCCTTGCCCATCAAATGTTTCAAGTCCCTCAAGGGAAAGGAGCAGGCAGAGGGGGGGCTGCTTTTGCATTTTCTTATTTCCATCATCTTGTGCTCTTAGGTATCGCACGCTCAGTCTTCCCTTTAACACACTGGCAAGTTGCTTGTTTCACCCCTTGGTTTTCTCCAAACTGTTTAGGGTGCCAGTGAAACTGTCTTCTAGAAATGTCCCTGACTCATCTCACCACGCCTCTATTGGATGTATAGTCCACGTTCACAGTCATAACGTAAACCCCAGTCTCTGTGAGCCACTCGCAGAATTGCCCGGATGCAGGTGCCTGGCAACTCAGAGATGGTTCTCGGGGTTGGGGTCTGGCTTTAGCACTGTATACAAGATGGTCAAGAAGAACTGGGGCTGAAAGGGCTCCTGGAGGCTATTTCAAACTCTCATTTTCTGAATCACATTGTAGCTGTTTTTCATTAAACAGTGGCTTTCAGAAATTCTCAGGGATTGAACATGTTGGTACAGTGATCGTTGCTGTTTAATCTCTTTTTGTTGTTGTTGTTGTTTTTATATAAATTTATTTATTTTAATTGGAGGCTAATTACTATACAATGTTGTATTAGTTTTGCCATATACTGACATGAATCCGCCACAGGTACACATGTTTAATTTCTAAATCATTTAGTCTGACTCTTTGGGACCCTATGGACTGTAGGCTGCCAGGCTCCTCGGTCCATGTGACTTTCCAGGTGAGGATACTGGAGTGGGTTGTAATTTCCTTCTCCAGGGGATCTGCCTGACCCAGGGATCAAACCCGAGTCTTCTGCATTGACAGGCAGATTATTTATCATGGAGCCATCTGGGAAGTCCCGGTATAGTGATAGGGTCATTTGCAAGGGCACAGAATAAGAAGCTTAGATTCTCAATTCTACTTTTCACTTTGAATGTTCTTATGAGCCAGTTTTATTTATCTGTTAAATCAGTAAAAGACTGAATGAACACACATTTTAAATGTGATGAAATACAAAATCTGCTCAAGTCTTAGTCATGGTCCCTTCACTTCAGCCACTAGTTGGCTTGCTGGTCCCTGAATCAGGTCATGACAATGCCCACCAGCAGTAAGACTAATAACTTCTTCAATTTGGTATAAGTGCTTTACACTCTTATTACAGAGGATAGGAGGCTTTGAAGTTAAATTTTCATATTTAGTTTCCCGCTTAACTTCCAAGGCACCCTATGAAGTAGATGGGTAAAGGATTTTTATTCCCGTTTTGAGGCTGAGCCAATTGAGGCACAGCCTGGAGAAATAACTAGCTTAAACTCACACAATGCATTCTGACTTCTGATCCAGAATTCTTTCTGGATTATGTGGGGTTTTATACATGAGTTTGAGTCAACGCCAGGAGTTGGAAATAGACAGGGAGGCCTGGCATGCTGTAGTCCATTGGGTCGCAGAGTCAGATACGACTGAGCAACTGAACTAAACTGATATGGGGTAAGTGCTTAGTGCTCCCAGATTTGGAGCATATGTGTGGCTACTAACACTTTCTCCCAACATAGGAAAAACACCTGGCTGCTACTTGCCACACCACAGTAATGACCACATGCCTCAGGGGCACCCAAGCTTCCCCACCTTAATTCATTCTCTTCCCTCTGCTGGGAATGCCCTCCCTTCCCTTTCTCCGAATGACCAGCTTCTCCTAGTGTAGTTTAAGCCCAATTCAGATTGTACTCCTCTCCGCACGTTTCCCGATTAAATCCCTTTTCCGGGTCTTTGCCTGCCTCCACTACAGCATGACAACTGGCACTAAACCACAGCCAGGCATTTCTCAGGCCACAGAGAGAAGCCAGGGACCAACTCGAGGGCCGGCTTATTGAGATCTGGAAGCTGGTCTTTGCTTTTGTTTAGATCACTTCACACAGTGCCCGAATTATAAGAGATGTTTGACCTACGGTTTCCCTGGGCCTGAAAAATAGGTTGCTCCTATAAAGAAACAAAGTGGCGGGAAAGGAGTGGTGTATTAATAGTAAAAATGGAAGCCGGGATCTTGGCCTTTAGGTTTCAAGCTGGACTGTGCACCTGAGATGGTTATGAACATTTTCGAGGCTAAGAGACTTGAAATCTCCTGTGAAGTGGGTCTACCAGCAGTGTCTATTCTGAGTGACCGTGAGCCCACTGATGCCTCGAGGGCCGAATGCTGGTGTGCAGTGTGCTGTTGCTTTAGCCCAGCGTTTCTCTTCTAAGTGTCAAAAACAACTTTTGATGGAGAAAATGAACTGAGCGGGAGTGAAAAGAATCTATGAGTCCCCGAATAATCTCCAGTTTGGTAATGATTTATCTTATTTCACTGTTAATTTTGCACTTTAAGCAAGAGTATTTTATATGCCTGAATGACCCATGGATTGTATCTTAATCAAATTAATGGGTCTGTAACATAAGACTGATTCAGCATTCAAGCATCAGGATAATAAAGCCCAAGTTTCTTCTCTCCTTTCTCTCTCCTCTCCCCACAAAACCCTTCATCACAAAAGGTCAACTGCCTGAAAGCCTGTTGTTTTGATGACTGGTGTGAGATTCTATTGGTTAAAAATGTGAGAAAGCTGGCTACCTACCCTCCCCCAACTTCAAACCAACTGTATGTGTGTGTGACAGTGTGTGTGTAAGTTTGGACCCAAAAAAAAAGAACTGTGGTTAATTCTTCTTGTTGTGTGCTTCCTGCCGCTGACATTTGCTGCTGCTGCTGTGTAATGAGGTTGAGGCTGGGTAGGAAAATCGGATGCAAATGACCTATTTATTTATTCCCCAATTATGACTGCCCTTCTCAACCCTTGTTCTTGGAAAACCTGAAAAGTAGAAAGAAAGGGTCATGAAAGCCAGCTGAACAAGGCATTATCCTGAAGCAACCCCTAGGACTTTAGGTCATTTTAGTTGATAAGAAATTTGAAAAAATTTGAGTCTGTTGAATCAAATGGCATATATTTTTAAAAAGTATAAATCATGAATGATGGCTTTTTCATAGAGACTTTATGGTTGAAGTCAAGGACCAGGATTTATGTTTCACTGGGTTCAATTCATCAGCTTTTATAGGAACTTCAGCAATATTTCCCCCATCCTCATCCACTCCCTTTTCCACAATTTAGTGGGGTAATTGAAAAATATATTAATCAGATCATGTCTCTTTCACGTCTAAAATCCTTCAATGGGTTCCCGTTCCACCGCTTAGAATAAAATTCAAAGTTCTCACTATGGCTTAGAAAGCCCTCTGACATAAAGGGTCCCCTTTCTTGCCCTCTGACCTTTTCTTTCTCTCTACCCTCCTTCTGACACTGACTGCTTGCCTTCCAGCCTCAGGGACTTTGCACAGGTGATTTCTGCTGCCTGCTTGCCCCTCGGCTCCTGTCCTGGCCTATAGAATAGTGCCACCTCTTTAGATACAGCTTCCCTCATGTTTCCCTATGTGTTTTCCTTGCATTCATGCATTCTAAGTTGCTTCAGTCCTGCCTGACTTCTTGCAACCGTATGGACTGTAGCCTGCCAGGCTCTTCTGTCCATAGTATTCTCCAGACAAAAATATTGGAGTGGGTTACCATGCCCTCCTCCAGGGGATCTTCTTGACCCAAGGACTGAACTAGTGTCTCCTGCATTGCAGGCGATTCTTTACCACTGAGTCACCAGGGAAGACTTCCCCTTGCATTACTCTATAATAGTTTGTAATTGTATTTATTTCTGTGCTGAATTTTAATTTTATTATCATCTGCTTTCTCATTAGCCTATAAGCTTTATACCTTTGTTTGCCACTATATCCAGTTCTGGGCCAATCATAGAAGCTTAATTTTTAAGAAAGAAAGAATGGGCAACCCATTGACTATCATAAGTATTAAAGTTTCTTAGTCATCAAATGGGAATCAAGGGCTCAAAGCTCAGTCATTAAGTCATGTCTGACTCTTTGCAGCCCCGTGGACTGTAGCTCACCAGGCCCCATGGGGTTCTCCAGGCAAAAGTACTGGATTGCCATTTCCATCTCCAGGGGGATCTTCCCAGACCAGGGATCAAACTTGAGTCTCCTGCTTTAGCAGCCAGATTCTTTACCACTGAACCATAATAGCCATCTTTATTCTACAGCTAGCAAAATGAAAAAATCAAATTCATTTTGATATTTGTTTTACACTGAACTTTATCTGAGATTTTAGGATGTTGGCTGGACATGGAAGGAATGTGAGACAGAGTTCTGTTTTTTGTTTTTCTCTCTCTGTTCAAAGTTCATTTGCTCATGTGGCAGGGATTAGACACAGCCCTTCTCCTTCATCCTGTGTCTGGCAAGGGTAACCACTCTGGTGCTAGATCTCTTTTCCCTTAGCCCTTTGGGTCATCGTCTCTGCCTTTAATGGGCCAGGAAAGTAATGGGAACCATGTTATCCAACAGTTAAAGACTCACTCGTCACCACTCCTTCCTTCTTTAGGAGTTTCTCGTATAAATCAGCAGTCCCCAACCTTTTTGGGACCAGGGACCAGTTTCAAGGAAGACAATTTCTCCACAGACCGTGTGGGGGAATAGTTTCAGGATGATTCAAATCTCTTATATTTATTGTGCAGTTTATTTCCATTATTGTTATGCCAGCTCCACTTCAGATCGACAGGCATTAGATCCCAGAAGTTGGGGACCTCTGGTCTAAATAAATGTGGAGACTTTAAAAGCGATGCTCAAAAACTTGGAGAAGATGCTACGCACAAAAATGCCACTGTTCTCCCCTTCTCTTCTCAAAAGGCTCCAAATCAAGTCCCCGTAATTTCTCTTGGCTTCTCTTCCCTTCATCCCTTCCTGCCCTGGGATGCCAGAGCGGAGAGTTTATCCAAGTATGTTCCTGTAGAACCCCTGATTCTGTTTTCTTTTTGGTTCCCCAATTTCTTCTAGGATAGAGACAAAACTGCAAGAGGTTGAGAATAAAAAGAATCAAAGGGAACTATGTGCCTTCTGGAGAGCCAGTGAATCTCTGAATTTGATGCATCTATAAAACAAAGAGTTAAAAATAGCAAACTCACCGCATTATTTAAGATGAAATCAAATGGACTCAGTGGTAAAAAATTCACCTTCAATGCAGGAAATGAAGGAGATGTAGGTTCCTGGGTCAGGAAGACCCTCTGGAGGAGGGCATGACCACCCATTCCAGTATTCTCACCAGGAAAATCCCATGAACAGAGGAGCCTGGAGGACTATGATCCATGAGGTCGTGAAGAGTCAGGCATGACTGAAGTGACTAAGTACATATGCAAATCACAGATGTAGCAGTATTTCTTACAATATTTGATAGTTAATGCTCAATAAATATGAATTGATTATTCATCAACCGTTTTCACTTCTCCCTGCTCGTTGGCTGCTCCAAATTCCACGTGATTCCTTTAGCCTAGAATGGTAGGAGACTATCATTCCAGTTGGTCTACCTATTTGTTAAGAAAGTGGAGAAGTGGGCTGAGTTTAGGAGATAAGTAAGTTCTGAGCACTGACCTCACATTGGACTTTCCATCTCAGCTCTGTGTGCTTGCTAGATTTCAGCCTCTAGAATTCCAGTGTGCGGAGGGGTTCTAATGGTAAGCAAATTCAATTTCCCCCACTCATTCATAACTAGCAATCTAATGAACAAAGCAGTCTTTAGTAGAACCATCCCACTGTCTGATTTTGCAATCAGGCTCCATTTCCACTTCCCAAGGGCGAAAATCCTAGAAAGAATGTGAGATGAGCAGAAAAAGAAACAGAGAAGATGCCACCCAAAGGCTAGCAAATCCCACTGTCAAAATAGAACCCTCAGCTTGTTCTGTTGGCCTAGAGAAAAGTAGCTGGGTTCTCATTCAGAGAGGGTTCTTTAAAAAATCAGTTCCCTTAAAATCATAGGGACTCTGACTATCCACAAGAAGCCAAGTGGATGAGAGATGTGGCAAGATGTTTGTAGAAGACCAGGGAGATACCCTGGACCATATGATGTCTGCCTGGGAGACATGACTAGGCAGGCGACATTTGAAAAGGATGAGAGAACCTCTTGGTTTCTAGCTTCTTCTCTCCAATGCCATATGCTTTCCAGTATAACTGGGTTTTGGCCCTTCTGCCTTTGTGTTTTCTGAAGTAAGATTAAGCAGGATTCTGCTAAGGTGCTTGGGCTGGGAGAGCTTCCAGCTCTGTGTCAGACTCCTCTTCAGGGACCCCCCCCCTCCCCTTTCTAAAGTGCCAGCCTGGACTCAAAGAGTTGACCCATTTGAGTGGGTGGATCTGAGTTCACGGGCCACCTCTTCCATTCATAGCCGTTTGAGCCCAGCTGGTCACCTTACCTGTGTGTGCCATGGTTTCCACAGGAAATGGAGGAAGTTGGTGCCTGCCTCACAGGCCTGCTGGGGAGATTATGTGAGACACTAAAGCATGTCCAGGATCTGGTCATCAACCAACGCTAGCTGGTGCCCTTTCCTGCCCAACTCCCTCTTACTCTACCATGTTTTGTGCTGTGGAAGGAGTCTGGCAAACCTCGGGGATGATGAGGCAGATGGAGGAGAAAAATTTCAGGGGGAAAAGGTCTCCAGGACTTCAACATGGAGGTGAGGAGCTCTGTTTATCAGGTTAATTTTGCACATAAAGGAGACTTACCTTCATCTTGCACCAAAGATGGCTGTGCATGACTGGGGCCTCGAAATAAGATTGAAGCTGTAGACAACTTTCCTAGTCCAGATTTATGGTGCTACTTTGAAATATACCTAAAGTTCCAGAGGAAGAATTCTATTTCAAAAATAGATGACCTCTCCTCTCCCCTGCCCCTATTGCTGAAAGAGGCCTTTGAGCAAAGGAGCAGGAGCATTGAGGTTTATCAGTTGAAAGACTTGTGCCATGTCAGTATTATAGCAAATAAAATGAGATGCCTGCTCTGCTGCTGTCGACTTTTCAGTGGAGAAGACAGAATATTAAATAAGTAATAACAGTGAACTGAGCAAGGGCTCTGGCAGGGGGCAGGTAGCACACAGTCCCTAAGAAAACAGAGTAGAAGCATGGAGCCTAGGAGGAGGTCATGGTTGGGGAGGAGGGACGGAGGGGTGGTCAGGGAAGTCTTCCTGGAGGAGTGACATTTCAGCTGAGACGAGAAAAGTGAGGAAATCTACGTGCAAAGAGTTAGAAAGATAGAGGAACCAGCATATGCAAAGGCCCCTGGGGAAACAGCATGAATCAAGGTAGAGACTGAAGGATGTTTGCTTGGGCTGGAGCAGAGGATTGAGAATAGGATGAGTCAGAGAAGCAGGCAGGGGCCTGCTCATGAACGTTCCAGGAAGCCCAGCTCAGGGAGTTCAGTTTTATCCTAGACCCATCAAATGTTTTGCTCAAAGAATGTTCATCATCAGGAATGCTGGCTACCAGGTGGGGCACATACAGACAAGTCAAGCAAGTGATGAAGATGGCCAGGATTCAGGCAGCGACAGTGGAGAGGGAGACATGAGGAGGGACAAGAGATGTTTAGGGGGAACATGGCCAGGACTCAGCAGTGGGCTGGCTGCAGGGCGCTTGGGGAGGAGGGAGTGTAGAGGAGGACACCCAGGAATCTGAGTGGGTACATTTAGTGAGATAATAACCCAGAGCAAGAAACAGGTGCCAGCAGAGAAGAGGTGAAGTTCAGCCCGGGAGCTGGGTTGAGGAGTTCAGTGTGCAGACAAGAGCAGAGATGGAGATAGAGATTTGGGGGTTATCAGCATGTAGGTCATTGTTTCTTATGTCATATTCCAGGTACCACCTGCATCAGACCCACCTGTGGTATTCAGTCAAAAGAAATGGCTGGGGAAGGTTGGGATAACGGCTGAAGAGTTGTTAAATATTTTGCCCATAAAATGAGCGCAGAGAATATACATTTGAACGCACTTAACGGAATGGTGTCTGAATGTCCCTGGTGTGACAGGGCAGAACCCCCAGGAAGAAGGAAGGACTCCTTTTCTCTCCTTCCCTCCTGGTTACCTGTACCACACTCCTTTGCCCTAAGCGAGACTCATTTTGTTTGTTTTTTAGGGGAGAAATGGTACAAATGAAGCCCCAGCCCTATGCTTTTTTTCTCTCCTTTTTTTTTTTTTTTTTTTTTTAAGTCTAATTCAGGACAGAAAAAGCTTTCATCAAAAGAACAGATGTCATCTGCTTTGGTCCTTTGTGGTGGTTTTATTTTATTTTATTAAAAAAAAAATTTCTCCCACAGAAGAGGCTCATTTAAACATAATGAAGGGGCAACAAGAGTCCTCTCACAGAGGTGGCTCAGATTCAGTTTGACTCAGGGGAGGGAGACCAAACAAGGCGCTGTCCTGTCCACCGGGCTCCCCTCCGCAGGGCCCCAGCAGCTGCATTTCAGATGCAAATGGGAGACGAGGGTGCGGCGGGGGAGGGGAGGGAAAGGGCCCAGGAAGCTGATGTGCAGGTGTTGAGGATTCCAGACAGCCTGGCAACAACAGGCTCTGAAAACACAGAGCTCACAGACGGAGCGGGCCTGAGAGCGCTTGATCGGAGGGCTCAAGTGGCCCCGCAGCTGCACTGGACATTCCTTTTCAGAGCCATCAATGGGCCCTGTATTGAAAATAGGAGGACCGGCAAATGGCACGTTCAGAGAAAGAAAACGCTCTGGGAATGGAGTGAACACCAGGCCTGGGGCCTTTGCCTGGGCAGAGCTCATGACTGAAATCCACGAACAGGCACGAAGTAGATATTTGATGTATGACCCTGGTGTCCTGGAGCTGGAAGGAATCCGGGAATTGAGTCCAGCCCTCTCATTCTGTAGAAAATACATGGCAGGGGCCTGTGTGGCTTGCTCCTGGTCACAGAGCGCGTGAGAGGAACTCAGCACAGAATCCAGGCGGTGGCATCTGTGGAGCCCTCCCTATGTAGAAAATGTGCAGTATTTTGTGTGCACGGTTTAATTTGCACAACAGAACTCAGAGAGAGCTTTTATTACTTCTGTGGTTAATATGGAGAAATTGAGGCTTTGGTGAATTTAACACCTGTTTCAAGTCAAAATGCTCCTAAATCACAGAAACATTGTCAGGATTTGAACCTAGGCGTGTATGTCTTATTCCAAAACTCGTGACTCTTGTGTTACACTTCATTCCTGTCTCCCGGGCAAATAGTCTGTTCTCTCAAACACACACACACACACACACACACATACACCCACACACCTGTACATATGCAAATAATGTGTCTATTCCCATATATGTAAAATGTATGAATTTATATATATATACACACACACACAAACACATGCATATATATGTACCTTGAAACATGGAACTTTAGACTTCAGACATATAAAAATTAAACTATAGCACTATTGAATTAGTTTATAGAAGAGTTATGGTTAAGATTGGCAACAATCCCCTGTACTGTGTCTGGCACACAGTGTGTACTCAATCAATATTTGGATTTGAATTCTCCCTTTACTTTTTCCTTAGAGACAGAACCTAGTGTCTACTAATGTTATTACTCCTGTGAATCCTATGCATTTGTATTGTGCCTATAATTTATAAGACACATTCCTACCTATTGGCTCATTGTATCTTGATAACAGCTTTGTAAAAAAGCCTAGCCGAACCACTAGAGCCATTTTATAGATGAGGAAATTGGGGCTCAGGGAGATCAAATACTTTTCCCAGAGAAAGCTGCGAGGTGAGCCCAAGTTTGCTCATCCCCGCATGTTGACAGAAGCTGTTCGGTGAGGGGCAACTGATAGTGGGGGTCATCTGAACACGGGTTCACCTGTTACCTCCTGGAAGATGCTGTGGTTCCAGAAGTAGAGGTCCAGATTCTCAGACAGACAACCCAAAACCCCGTGAAGCTGTGAGAGTGGGGGTGGTGCTGGGAGGTGAGGTGACCATGGAGATATTACCCGGGGGAGGTGAGATTGTGTGGGTGACTTCCTTTGCACCGATGTGTCATCGTCAGTGCCTGTCTGAGGACTGTGGCGATGGCTGTGTGAGTGCCCACAGACGAGTGCCCATGTGGGCGGACAATGCCCATGACTTACTGGGGACATGGTCAGAGTCCCAGCCTATGGTAGGGTGGGTCCTGGGTTTCTGGGTCCCCCTAGAGAGCACGGGCTTTGAGCAGTTCTGTGACTTCAGTCAGAGATTCTGAGACCAGTCACTTTGCAGTGTGGGTGGACCCACAGTCCCACTCCTTCCTTGGGAAAAATAACTCAGCAATATCTCCTACTAATGAGGGGGCTGGGAGTGTGAGCTGTGTCTTTGAAGGATAGTGCAGTATAAAATCTGAGCCTTATAGAGTTGTAAGGTACTTGGATCAGATGCTCATTTTATGGACGGGAACACTGAGGATCAGAGGATAAAAGTGACTGTGTTTATTACCTCACGCCTCTCTGGGCTTCCCCCGTTGCTCAACTGTAGAGTCCGCCTGAAATGCAGGAGACATGAGTTTGATCCCTGGGTTGAGAAGATCCCCGGAGGAGGGCATGGCAACCCACTTCAGTATTCTTGCTAGGAGAATTCCACAGACAGAGGAGCCTGGTGGGCTAATGTCCATGAAGATGTGAAAAGTCGGACACGACTGAGCAACTAAGCATGCAAGCACATCTGTCTTAATATTTCATTTATTCAAAAAAAAATCTGTTAAGTAGGCATTCTGTAGAAAGACCTGCCTCCAAGAATCTTCTAGTCTGTTGGACAGAGATGTGTATATACAAGAAGTTACAATGGTGCTTAGTGAGAGTGACCATGTTTTGAGAGAGGGCTCAGAGAAGGAGGTACCAGCGCATTTCTGAGCTTCTGAAAGGGCCAATCAACAGAGATGACATTTTAGCTGAATCTAGAAAGATAAACAGTGCTGCCAAAGGCAGAGAAATGCTTACCTGTGAGAAAGAACAACATGTTCAAAGACCCAGAGGAGGAAAGAGATCACTGATACCAGGATTCTGAGGACTGGCTCCCCCAGGGGCTGTCTCCTTGCATAAGCTTTGTGGGGGTAGGATCAGCAGGTGAAACCAGAAGGTGGCCAGGTCCTGGATCATGAAGGGCTCTGTTCACCAGACTGAGCAGTCTGGGCTGTTTCTTGTAGGAATTGGGAAAGCACTGAAGGATGTTACGTAGGGTGAGAACGTTAGAAGTGCGGTTTGGACATAGCATTCTGTGGACAGTCTGGAAAAGACTGATGAGAGACAGGGCTCAGTTAGAACATGCTTGAAAGAGTCATAGTAAATACTATCAGAAGGCCATTATTATCAGAAGGCCACTCTTCTCACTCAGAAGAGTCAGCTGTATGTGGGGAAGGAGAGGAGGAAATGGAGTGAGATATTCAAGAGCTGAAATTAACCTGGACCGGTGGAGCGATGGGGAGTGTGGGAAGAGGGGGTGCCCAGGNTTTTTTTTTTTTCCAAACTTCTTGTTTTGTACTGAGGTATAGCCAATACAACAATGTTGTGCCAGTTTCCAGTGAACAGTGAAGAGACTCAGCCATACATATACATGTATCCATTCTCCCTGAAAACC
Source organism: Neotragus moschatus (assembly GCA_006410615.1). Taxonomy (NCBI): domain Eukaryota; kingdom Metazoa; phylum Chordata; class Mammalia; order Artiodactyla; family Bovidae; genus Neotragus; species Neotragus moschatus. The sequence goes on from SJYA01000115.1 coordinate 1,911,206, forward strand.
CCCTCCTATCCAAGCTGGCACATAACGTTGAGCAGAGTTCCATGTGCTATGTAATAGGTCCTTGTTGGTTATCCATTTTGAATAAGCAGGGTATACATGTCAACCCTAAACTCCGTAAGTATCCCTTCCCATAGGCAACTATACATTTGTTTTCTAAGTCTATGAGTCTCTTTCCGGAGTGACTTTCTGACTGACATCAAGACTGAGGCTTGTATAGACAGCGTACGTAGGGAAGGAAGCCAGGGCTGAGGTACAGGAAGTACAGGCTGAAGTACAGGAAATGGCAGGTGTAAAGGAGAGCAGCACAGCTTAGCAGATGTCAGGGAGCTGTTGGACTGTCAAGCTAAGGTTTCAAAGTCCCACCATGAAGAGAGAGCTGCTGAGAATCTGAGTATTTGTGTGCTCTTCTGCTGACCCACCCACCTGCTCTTCCTCGCATTTATTCCCTTTACTGCTCCCTTGATATCAGGTGCCAGGGTTTAGGGGACAACAGAAAATAAAAAACAGGGACAGTCCCTGCCATCGAGGAGATTAGGGACCCATATTAGAAGGTCACAATTCAATGGATGTTGCAAACATGGAGAGTGTTCAGAAAGGAAAGGAAGGTGATGTGAGAGACCACGGAATGGGAGGATGTATTTTGGGGGAATGTGGTGGTAAGGAAAGATGGCTTTGAAGAAATAGCACTTAAGCTGAATTTGAAAAAAATATATAGAAGTAATTAGATTCTGTGTGTGTGTGTGTGTGTTGAATGGATGGTGGAGGCAGGGGTAGGGGGTAAAGAATATTATCCCAGTAGCAAGGCATTGACAAAGAGGAGACAGATGATATAACAAGCATCCTAGCAAAATAATAATGCAGGGTGGTCTAGAAGATGTTGGCATATCATTGGGATCCGTGAGTCCAGTTATTGAAGCCATGCCCTAATGCTTATCCTGGGAAACTGCAGCTGTGTCTAGCGTTGATGATAGTCCTTGGCTTTGCTCTGTGACCAGGACCTTTGGGTCCTAGTGTCTTCATTTGTAGAGTGTAATAGAACTCACTTGTGTGCTTTTCAGAATACTGATAATAAGAAATGACAAAATACAAGTTGTCTTCAGACATTTCCTCAAGGATTAACAATTTGGAGCTGATATAAAAAGTCAGAAAAGAGCTTCAGAGTGTTAATTAAACATACCTGCCCATACTCACACACAGCCCAGGACTTCATGATGTCAGCTGCTAGTAGACAGCTATGAGCCTTTATTTCTACATCTACCTATCTCTAAGTGAGGAGGTGGGATGTGAAGAGACACAGGGCACTGACATCCCCTCTGTGCCCCTTGGAAATCTCCTGAGAAGAGAACGCCGCTTTAATCTCCCTCCATTTCTAGCCCGTTTTTCCTTCCTGGGCTACAAAGGGGCTTCAGTTTGGAGCCAAAGCACGTTAGACACAAGGATTAGTGTCTGAGTCAGGGGGAGAACCCAGATTTCCACAGTGCTGAGCTGCCACTTTCTGGGAGTGGAAGTCCTGGCAGAGGTTTCCGGTTGTTATTCAAGAGCCTAAGAACACTGAGATCCTGCAAACTTTAGAGACCAAAGAGAAAGTGTGCCCATATTATTCAATATATTCTCATCCTTGAGAGTGTGAAGGGAAGGGATGCAGAATGTCAGAATGTCAGTGGGCATTTGACCTCTAGCCTTGGTTCTGCCATGTATTCAGTGTGTGACCTTGAACACAGTCACTTGCCAGATCAGAGGGAAATTTCTCCAACTCCAAAATGAGGTGGTTAGTCCAAGGCCTCTGACCTACTGTGTCTCTAGGAATTGAAGCCCTCCAGGAAGACCCTGGGTTTTGTTGAATCTGAACTCAAATCTGGGTTTCGGATTGCCGTCTGCCCATGTTTACTACCTGGAAGGACCTCTTTCTTGCTTACTATTATCCTATTACCTAATCCCAAGCAGCAAATAAGTTTTTTTTTTTTCTACCCATTTTCAGTACCAGCATTTCATGGATGACTTCCATATAATTTCAAATTTTTCTGTTGATGAGGGCCCCGTAAATCTGAACTGATACCAAATTCACTTTCATTTTTAACACAGGCAATACAGTGACTGCTCAGGGCAGGGTAGGTCGAGTTCAAGGTGATGGATGGCATGATCAGGAATAGCTGTGTGGGATGGGTAGATCAGTTTGGTCTCAACAACCAATAATTAGAGCTTTCTTCTTCACCCCTACCTCCAATGCTCTATTTCTAGCTAGCTGAAAATGAATTTCCCTGACAGTTAAAAGTTTGCTTGTGAAATCTGATAAATTAAAATAAAATTTACAGTTCTACATGTTTATATATACATATTTGTAAGTACATACATATACACACATAAAATATAATACTATACATACAATTATTCATATATATACATATGTATTACACACACACACATATTCTATGATCTGCTTCCTGTATATTCACTGATTTCTTTTTTCTTTTTTTGTCTGTGCCATGGGACTTGTAGGATCTTAGTTCCCCAGCCAAGGATCAAACCCAGGCCGACTTTAGTGGAAGCTTGGCTTCCTAACTACACTGAACCACAAGAGAATTCCCTCCCCTGATTTTAATACAAGTCTGCTTCCCAGAGTTGGTGCAGACCAGGAAAGGAAAGAGGTAAAATGCCCCAGTGCGATAAAAAAGCCTGTTAGGAAGGAGCTTTGTCCTCTCTTTAGTACTGAGTTCAGTTTAGTTTCAGTCACTCAGTTGTGTCCAATTCTTTATGACCCCATATACTGCCCCACGCCAGGCTTCCCTGTCCATCACCAACTTCTGGAGCTTGCTCAAACCCATGTACATTGAGTTGGTGATGCCATCCAACCATCTCATCCTCTGTCATCCCCATCTCCTCTTGCCTTCAATCTTTCCTAGCATCAGTCTTTTCCAATGAGTCAGTTCTTTCCATCAGGTGGCCAGAGTATTGGAGTTTCAGCTGCAGCATCAGTCCTTCTAATGAATATTCAGGACTGTTTTTCCTTTAGGATGAACTGATTTGGTCTCCTTGCAGTCCAAGGGACTCTCAAGAGTCTTCTCCAACATTACGTTGCAAAAACATCAATTNCCATCAGGTGGCCAGAGTATTGGAGTTTCAGCTGCAGCATCAGTCCTTCTAATGAATATTCAGGACTGTTTTTCCTTTAGGATGAACTGGTTTGGTCTCCTTGCAGTCCAAGGGACTCTCAAGAGTCTTCTCCAACATTACGTTGCAAAAACATCAATTCTTCAGCACTCAGCTTTCTTTATAGCCCAACTCTCACATCCATACATGACTACTGGAAAAACTATAGCTTTGACCAAATGGACCTTTGTTGGCAAAGTAATGTCTCTGCTTTTTAATATGCTGTCTAGGTTGGTCATAGCTTTTCTTCCAAGATGTCTTTTTAATTTCATGGCTGCGGTCACCATCTTCAGTGATTTTGGAGCCCAGGAAAATAAAGTCTGTCACTGTTTCAATTGTTTCCTCATCTATTTGCCATGAAGTGATGGGACCAGATACTATGATCCTAGTTTTTTGAATGTTGAGTTTAAGCCAGCTTTTTCACTCTCCTCCTTCACCTTGTGGCTCAGACAGTAAAGCGTCTGCCTACAATGTGAGACACCGGCTTCGAACCCTGGGTCAGGAAGATCCTCTGGAGAAGGAAATGGCAACCCACTCCAGTACTCTTGCCTGGTAAATCCCATGGATGGAAGAGCCTGGTAGGCTACAGTCCATGGAGTCTCAAAGAGTTGGACACGACTGAGCGATTCACTTCACTTCGTTTCCTTCACTTTCATCAAGAGGCTCTTCAGTTCTTCATTTTCTGCCATAAGGGTGGTGTCATCTGCATATCTGAGGTTGTACGATTTATACAAAATAAGAAAATAGATTTCATCCTCCTGAATTGAATCAGAGTAACCTCCAACTTATATCAACCCCCAACNTTTCATCAAGAGGCTCTTCAGTTCTTCATTTTCTGCCATAAGGGTGGTGTCATCTGCATATCTGAGGTTGTACGATTTATACAAAATAAGAAAATAGATTTCATCCTCCTGAATTGAATCAGAGTAACCTCCAACTTATATCAACCCCCAACTCATACCATTTTCTTTGGACCTTCATGATAACCTTGTGAGGTAGCTAGGTCTGAATGAAGAAAGAGATCTAGAAAGTCACCCAGCTACCAGGTTGTGGCAAGAGAATTCAACTGCTACCTTAAGAAAGAAACAGTCACATGACTGCGTGTCTCTCATTATGCACCTATGCGTTTGGTCTTGTAGATGAGGAAACAGAGGTTCCAGAGCTGGTCTCTGAAGTGCCCTCTGGTTTGTGGTCTGAGCTGGCTCTACTGAGAACGTGGACAGGTTTCCATCACACGGCGGTGCTTCTTTTTGCTCCACTGTGAGCGTTACCACTCTGGTGAGACAGTTTTAGCTATGGCTTGCATGTCTGTCATTCTCCGTCCCTTGGAAAAACCTATTTCATGGTCCAGTAGAGCAGAATTTTATCCAGTAGCACTTTGACTTGGTGCCTTCAAAGTGTGGTCCCACCCTCCAGCTGGGTTTGGGGCAGTAATGCTTAACAGTCTGGTAGTTAAATCAGAAACAATAATAACACAACAGTCCGGTTTGGTCCAACACTCCAATGATTCCCAAACCTCATGCTCTAAGTGGAAGAGGTGGGAGGGGACGGATGAGTCTGTGATTCTGTAGAATTCCTGCCATGTTCTTCTATAGCCAGACAGAGCAAGAAATCCCATTTAGCCATGACCCCAAAGCCATGATCCCACTCTGTGGTTGAACAAACTTGTGCTTCACTGACAGCCTCCCAAGGTCCAATGCTGACAGGCTGGGAATAACTGAAACAATTAATTCTAAAATGATCTCCAAGATAAATCTCTTTTTGTCCAAAAATTCTAGGCTGCTTTAATATCTGGAGTGTGTGGTATTTGGGTTTTTCTTCTGACATTAAACAACAAACTTCAGTCCCAGGGCTCCAGGGTCTCCAGAAATGGAGGCTCCTAACTTGTGTGTGTCCCCCTTTCCAGGTTAGCCCCGGCGTGGGTGCCCCAGTGTGATGAGGCAGTGGGCTTGCAGACTTCAGTACCCTCATACGCTCTGACAGGGGTGGCTTGGTTCGCGGGTCACATCAGGATAATGCAAACTGAGCTATGCGTTTACTGTAATTCTAATCAGATGACTCTGTAATTGGAAGAACACCAGTGGCATTCTGTCTTTGGCATCTTCTCCATTAAATGACTGAACGAGGGCCCGGGGACCTTTGCTTGCCCCAAACGTGGGTCCTGATGGAGATGTTGGAATCTGGGTACTATGTTCCGTTCTCCTTTTGTTGGTGAGATGCGAAATCAGTCTGGAATTGGCGCATCGTGTGTATAGCAGTCATTTCCCTTCTCCTCTTAGTCGTATCTGGCCAATTGCATTTCTAGCAGTAAAGAACAAGTGGGATAGTGTGTATATATGGAAGGACAGTGGGGAAAGTATCTGTGCACAAGCTTCAGTGCCGTGACTGAATATTTTCGGTGAACATTTCCAAGTCTAGATTGTGTTCACGTTTGGTCATGGTTGTCTAAAATCACGAGAATAATAGTCTGAATTTCTTAATCTTTCTGGATACATCTGCTAGAAACATTAAAGACAAATGTATTGAGGAAGCAGATTGTAGTAGGAACTTCGCAAAATATTGGATCACTTGGGGAAATATAGAAATGAGTCAGATCTAAACCCTGGCCTTGAAGAGCTCGTGTTTGGAGAGAGCTATAAGTCAAGCTCATAACAATTATAATCCAAGATAGAAAGTACACCTTCTGCGGCATTGCGACTTAGAGGAAGGAGATGGGAATATCTGGCTTGGCTTCTTGGAGGAGGAGGAGGGTTTTGAGCCACATTTCAAAGCATGGGAGGTTACCTGGTTCAGGGAAAAAACCAGGGGAAGAGAGTTACAGGAGCAAAGGTGAAAGGTGAAATGTGAGGATGTGGGTATTGGTGAGGGTTGTCTTTAAGCAGGGTGACTTGGACTTTACCAGGGTCAGCAATCTGGATCAGATTCTTTATGTCAGTATTTATCAAGCCTCCTATGCAGACACATGGGGATCTTATTAAAATCAGATTCTGAAGCTGAGGGGGCCTGAAATTCTGCATTTGGAAAAAAAAAAAAAACTCTGAAGTGCTGCTGATGCTGCTGGTCTGAGGATCACTTTAAGCAATGAGGAACCACTGAGGATTTTTTAAATTTTCTTAAAAAATTTATTTTATCCGCCACAGGTATGGCAAAACCAATACAATATTGTAAAGTAATTAACCGCCAATTAAAATAAATAAATTTATATTAAAAAAATAATAAGAAATTTTAAAAAAGAAAAAAATTTCTTTTATGTTGGAGTACGGTTGATTAACAGTGTTATGTTAGCTTCAGATATGCAGCAAAGATCACTGAGGGAAGTAAGGAACAGTAGGGAAGGAGTTGCTGCTATAACCAGTCTTATACATCCCTTTAAGGAGACATTTTCAGGTTGTCATACACACACACACACACACAAACACACACGACTGGTACAGCAAGCAAGATTCAGGTGAATGTTTGCATTCTGTTCTTCTTTCCTCAATTGCACTAACTCAAAAATCCAGTTAGAGGGTGAAAGCGGACAAGGGGTGGAAAGCTATTCAAGACTTGGATTCAAGAAACCAGGTGCGACACAAGTCACAATATAAAGCTGTTTTGGTTTCAGAAGTGGTTTCTTCTCCTAAACTGATTGTTGAAGGAAAGAAGTGAGCTGATGATTGCATTTGTATTTGAAACCAGTTGAAATCCTGGCCCTCTGGCTTGGTCATTAATATATTTTGTAATATGATAATACTTTCAATATACTATGGATGAAAGAATAGAGATCAGAGTCAGAAGATCTGACCTTAATCCTCTAACTTTTCAGAGTATCCCATGAAGGTCCTCATCTAGAACATTTAAGAATCAACCTCTAACTGGCCAGCTCTCAGTTCTTCATAAAAACCAAATAAGCCAATGCATCCGAAGGGGCTTCTTAGAGTGACAAGCGCGCTTGCAGGTGAAGCACCTGCCAGGTGTAAGGGCTGCCTCTTATCACTACAGATGGAGACGTTAGTCTTTTCTCTGCTCTTGGGAATCGCTGGTGGAATGACTTAGCATCTGTGGGGAGGGGCCTACGGCAGCCTCAGGGGCAAGGCCCCAGGCAGTAGGATGTGGGAGGTCGCCTGTGGAGTTTGCCTCCTGTGTCACAGCAGGATGCACCTGCAGCTAGCGGGTCAGACTTGCCCTCGCATCTGGCTGTATAGCTTCCTGTGATCTCTAGGGAAGTGTCATCAGCTGCTATATTGCCGTGCAAAGCATCCTCTGGGAGTGACGTTGAGGCCAGACTCAGGTGCTTGGGAGCTTCTGCCTGAGTTATGTTTTATGTTCTCTGCTGCCTAAGGAAGGTTTTCCTGGCTTCAAACCCAAACCCGGTAACACTGGCAGATGGGGATATTTGTTGAGTAAGGGCAGAGTCAAGAGCATTAAGCCTCCAAGGGCTCAGAGAAAACAGGCAGGACATCAAGAAACAGCCTCTGGGCCAGACAGAGAGGAAGGTAAACAGGTGGCATTCACGGTATGTGAGGAGAGGGGACGATGACTCCTGAGAGTCAGACCTGCAAAGTCAATAGCCTGGACCAGAGAGTTCATTTTTAGGGAGGATTCTGCTGCATTTCAGCTTGATAGCATTGGGTGTTTTCNGTGGAAAGCTATTCAAGACTTGGATTCAAGAAACCAGGTGCGACACAAGTCACAATATAAAGCTGTTTTGGTTTCAGAAGTGGTTTCTTCTCCTAAACTGATTGTTGAAGGAAAGAAGTGAGCTGATGATTGCATTTGTATTTGAAACCAGTTGAAATCCTGGCCCTCTGGCTTGGTCATTAATATATTTTGTAATATGATAATACTTTCAATATACTATGGATGAAAGAATAGAGATCAGAGTCAGAAGATCTGACCTTAATCCTCTAACTTTTCAGAGTATCCCATGAAGGTCCTCATCTAGAACATTTAAGAATCAACCTCTAACTGGCCAGCTCTCAGTTCTTCATAAAAACCAAATAAGCCAATGCATCCGAAGGGGCTTCTTAGAGTGACAAGCGCGCTTGCAGGTGAAGCACCTGCCAGGTGTAAGGGCTGCCTCTTATCACTACAGATGGAGACGTTAGTCTTTTCTCTGCTCTTGGGAATCGCTGGTGGAATGACTTAGCATCTGTGGGGAGGGGCCTACGGCAGCCTCAGGGGCAAGGCCCCAGGCAGTAGGATGTGGGAGGTCGCCTGTGGAGTTTGCCTCCTGTGTCACAGCAGGATGCACCTGCAGCTAGCGGGTCAGACTTGCCCTCGCATCTGGCTGTATAGCTTCCTGTGATCTCTAGGGAAGTGTCATCAGCTGCTATATTGCCGTGCAAAGCATCCTCTGGGAGTGACGTTGAGGCCAGACTCAGGTGCTTGGGAGCTTCTGCCTGAGTTATGTTTTATGTTCTCTGCTGCCTAAGGAAGGTTTTCCTGGCTTCAAACCCAAACCCGGTAACACTGGCAGATGGGGATATTTGTTGAGTAAGGGCAGAGTCAAGAGCATTAAGCCTCCAAGGGCTCAGAGAAAACAGGCAGGACATCAAGAAACAGCCTCTGGGCCAGACAGAGAGGAAGGTAAACAGGTGGCATTCACGGTATGTGAGGAGAGGGGACGATGACTCCTGAGAGTCAGACCTGCAAAGTCAATAGCCTGGACCAGAGAGTTCATTTTTAGGGAGGATTCTGCTGCATTTCAGCTTGATAGCATTGGGTGTTTTCAAAGCAACAGACAGATAACTATGGAGGTCAGGTTCGATCTGCTTATTTTGCACTTGAGGCAGCTGAGGTATTTGGCAGGGGCTTGCCCTGGTTACACTCTAAATGAACAGAAGACCTGAGGGTGCATGCCAGGTCTTGTCATTACCTATTGTTGATTGAAAAGGACCATCATTTTTGCCTCTCTTTGACCTCAGTTTCTTCATTTGGAAAAAGAGGGGCTTGGAAGAGCTGCTCTCTCCCGTCTATAATCTTCTAGCTCCAATATTTGATGAGTCCCAGGGACCCAGACTCAATCCCAGCCCAGGACCTCACCCCCTCCAGGTTGTGCTCTGAGGAATCACACCCTCCCCCCTTATTCTCCCTCGGGAATCTGCAATAATGTTTCATCCCTGTTCGCAGACTCACTTTCACAAGAGGAAATCAATAGATTCTTCAAGCGGTTGGACCACAGGATGATGCTGGGCCTATTTTGTCAACCAGGTGGCTCTGCTGAGGGAAGTTGTATGAGTCATTGTCGGCCAGAAATGTAAATCTGGCCTGAGGCTTCCCTTGCAGCAAAATTTAGGTCAGTAATAATAGTGAGCGTCTGTGCGGCACGTTACAGTTACAAATCGCTTTACATACCTCATTTGTTTATCACAACTATTCAGAGATGTCGGTGTTATTGTTGTGCCCATTTTGCAGATGAGGAAAATAGGCCCCAGAGGTATGGTAACTTTCCTAAGGTGACAGGAAGTGTGAGTGGTCGACCTGGGACTTAGTTGTCTCTTAGGACTTAGTTAAGTCTTTGGACTTTACAATCCATGTTCCATGTACCACCTCTCTTTATCAGGCTTCTGACTGCCAACTCAGCTTCCAAGGAACTAAACAACAGCAAGGAAGGTCAGTCTGCTTTGTGTCATTTCCGTGGGGAAGCAATGGTTGTAGAACACCAGTGTGGGTATTACAGTCATGGCAACAGGCCCAGGAACAGACCTTCCATTTCTCAAATGGAAGACCAAGTCTCCTGATTTCCAAACCAAGGTCTTTTTTTTTTTTTTCTATTTTGTGAAATATGAAACATAATTCAAACACTTAGAAAGAGGATGATGACGACTATAACAGTGCAATAAACTTTCTTGAGTGCATGTGTGTGCTGAATCACTTCAGTTGGGTTCAACCCTTTGCCACCCTATGGACTACAGCCTGCCAGGCTCCTCTGTCCATGGGATTCTCCAGGCAAGAATATTGGAGTAAGTTGTCATGCCCTTCTCCAGGGTAATCTTTCTGACCAAGGGATTGAACCTGCATCTCCTGCACTGGTAGGTGGATTCTTCATCACTAGGGCCATTTGGGAAGCCCATTACCCAAATATTTCTAATTGTATCCACTTCTGAGCTTATAGTGGAATTGTGTACTCCCTGGCCCCCTTGAGCCGGGGAGGATTGTACGATTAGTTCTGGCTAATTAGCTGTGAGAAGAGATGACCATGTCACCTCTGGTCTGGAGCGTGTGATTGTTCTTTCTCTCCCTTGACATGGCTGCCGGTAAGAGGTGGTGGCTGCTCTGTCTGCCTTGGTCCATGAATGACAACCAGAATCAGAGCCCCTCGGCCAACCTACCATGAATGAGCAAAAAAAGCCAAATCTCTGTTGTCTGAAGAGTCTATGATTCAGACTTTTGTTACCGTAGCAAAACCTAACCTATCCTGACCTTTATGTTCATCTTTCCACCTCCCTGACTTTGAAGGCATGCTTCAGCTTTTAAAAGGAACAAACATTACCCAAAACAACGGAGTCTCTTTCTAATTTACCTTTTCCAGCCCTTTTCCTTGACCCCCCCAAACAACCACCATCCAAAGATGGGATGCCTTTGTCCTATTCGTGTTGGGTACACTTATTCCATAAACATGTGTCCAAGACAACATATGGTGTTGATTCATGTTTTTTTCACGTGAATAATGTAGTAATACTGACTTATTCTACAAAGTGCTTTTTTCATTCAATATTATTATTTTAAATAAATTGATACTGATACATAGTTTATTCACTTTAACTTCTACATTGCTTTTTCTTAAATGTGTTACAATTTATTAAGCCCATTTTCTTAATAATGGGCTTTAAAATTTCTATTCCTTCACTTCACATTGTCAGACTTCAAGAATTTTAGCTAATCTGATGGATGCGAGATGGCATCTCCTAATTTTTAAATCTGTATTTCTTTATTAGTGAAGTTAAGCATTTTACCGTATGCTGAGAATCATTTCTCTTTCCACATTTGCATGTTCAGTTCATACAGTCTGCCAATGTATCTCGATCGCTTTCATTCTTCTTATGGATGTATAGGATTTCTCTGCTGCATTCAGGGTATTAATTCTTTGTCAGTTACATATGTTGAATCTNGGCAAGCCACTCCAATATTCTTGCTTGGGAAATCCCATGGACAGAGGAGCCTGGTGGGCCACGGTCCATCAGTCCATGGGCCACAGTCCATGGGGTCTCAAAGAGCTGAACACAACTGAGCACAGCGTACACATACAGGTCTTCTCTGATCACCCCGGGGGGAGCTGACCTCCCTGAAGTCTGCATCCACATGGCATTTTGTACCTTTGTTAATATGGCACATACCACATATGCCAGAAACGCCTGCTTACTTGTTTATCTTCCTTTGTGGAGTTTGGCTTTCTTGAAGGTGGTTTTTCTGGCTTTTTCCTCTATATTTCCCCACCAAGAATTCAGTAGATTCTCAGTAAACACAGGCTAAGTACAGCAAGGGTACAGCGTGTGCTTTTATCTGATTCCACCTTGTGGCATGACTGTGAGCAGGTCACATGTGTCTGAGTCTTAGTTTCCTGCTCTGTAAAGTGGGAGCAGGGAGGATAAATGAGGTAAAGGGCCTCCACGAAGTTTTCTGGCTCTGTCATCTATGACTTGAACATTCTGGTCTAGAAGAAAACTGAGAGTTCATTATAATTCAGTAAAGACCAGGGTACTGTTCTAATTTACATGTATTAAAGGGCCCCATAGATACTTTCCACCTCTAGTCTGTCACCTTTACAAATTAGAATTGTGCAAATTATCTGACTGAAGCTTCAAGAGGCTTGTGATTGATTACAGGAAGTATATACATTTTATCTTCCCTGAGGAATAAAACTGTTGAACTAAGAGATTCTTTGAAAGGAATTTCTGACTGTATCTTGTGATGACTTTTGTCAGCCTGGGTGCTGGGAGGGGTCATTGCATGGCTGTGCATGTCACCCCAGCATCTCTCTTCCCATGGATGCAGGCTGCATGCATATGTCAGTTCCAGTAGTTTCTGACCCACAGACCAACACTTTTCCTACACCATTTCTCCACCCCTCGAGTTAAAGGTTTGAAATTCCCCCTGCTTGAATAGTATTGAGTGGCTCTCATATTTATAAGATGCTGGGTACTCGGTCGCTTCATTCGTGTCTAACTCTTTGCGATGCTGTGGATTGTAGCCCATGGGGTTCCTCTATCCATGGGATTTTCCTGGGAAGAATACTGGAGTGGGTTGCCATTTCCTCCTTTAGGCGATCTTCCTGATGCAGGGATCAAACCTGCATCTCCTGTGTCTCTTGCCCTGTAGGCAGATTCTTTACCACTGAGCCACCATGGAAGTACTTATAAGATGCTAATAATACACAATTTCAATCTTGTCCCGCCTACGAAGAGAGGCAGGACAAAGGTTATTATTGACCCATTTTGCAGATGGAGCTAAGACTTAGACAGGTGAAGTGACTTCAGAAGCTGCATGATTAAGAACTTCTGAGTCTGGCCTAGGGAAAGCCATTTAGTCCCACTGTTTTAAATTTCATGGACTGCTTTAAAGATTGTTTACATGGCTGTTTTCTTGACTGGTTGCCCTGAGGCTTATTATTTGGTGAAACCAGAAGCAGGTGAATTCCAGTAGAAGGAAAAAAGGGATCCTAACCAACTTCTGATTTTGTGGCATCAAGAGGCTGTGTTCATTAGGAGGAGGGAAGTCAGATGAGCTAGGGCTGTCCACTGGTGGTTTCTATCATTAGAATCTTACTTTGCCAGTGAAGCAGTTGTTGCAACCCAGGAGGGCCTCCCTCTGAAAGCCTGAGAAGACTCAGATGTAGGGCAGGATGAGGGGACATCTTAGGGGTGTGGGGTCTTAGTGTTCTCCCTTTATTTTTCAAATCAAGCTCAAGGGGGTATAACTTGCTAGTTGTATCTGTGAAATGGAGATGATACATCCTTCCCAGCTTACATCAGGGGGTGATTGTGAGGGTCACATATTATCTGGAGGTGACAGTGTTCTGGAAACTCAAAGTGCTAGATGAAAATCAGGCAGCCTCATTCCACTTCCATAACTACAAATGGTCTTAGTGGAGGGATGGGAGCTCAGACCAGTGTTCTTTTCCTAAAAGTGGTTGCAAGATTCATTATGCAAGAGAACACATAACATAAAGTATGAATAACCACAGTTCTTGTCAGAACACTGGAGAGAATTAAGTTAGGTAATGATGTAAGGGCATTTTAAAATGGTAACAACTGCTATTGTTGTGACATTCTTGTTCCTCAAAGGTTAAAAGGTAGTTCTTAATAACCTGAATGGAATTTACCCAAACCCTCTGTGGTGTTATTTATGTTGTAGCCCTGCCTCATCCTGGGACTAGTTTTACTTGGCTGAGAAGTAACAAAATGGGCTGGGATGGAACTCCTCAGATTTTATTTCTCATATACCTTTTGGATGCTCTTTCTGAGTCAATGACTCTACCTTTTATAACAATCTATAGGTTTCTGGTCCCTTTGGCTCTAACTGATCCCTGAGGACTAATTCCTTTCAGAAGACGGTTTGTTTGTTTGTTTCCTTTCTTTTACCTGGAGAAAAAAAATAGTTATTCTTATAAATTGTAAAGGAAAACTCCTTGGGAGCCTAAAAAATACTTGAAGTGAATAGGGTGCAAACTTAGCTTAATAATATCAAAGGAAATCATACATGCTTTTTATTTCCTAAGAGAAGTAGAGGCACCTGATGATATGGGATATGCACTGAGGATATTAAATTGTCAGAGAAAGCAATGGCACCCCACTCCAATACTCTTGCCTGTCGCTAAGAGTCAGACACGACTGAGCAACTTCACTTTCACTTCACTTTCATGCATTGGAGAAGGAAATGGCAACCCACTCCAGTGTTCTTGCCTAGAGAATCCCAGGGATGGGGTAGCTTGGGGGGCTGCCATCTATAGGGTCGCATAGAGTCGGACACGACTGAAGCGACTTAGCAGCAGCAGCAGCAGCAGCATATTAAATTGTAAATAAAAAATTAAAGCCATAAAAATAGCAAGAAGACAAATATGTTAATTATAAGGCTTTCTCAGTACATTATTGCAATTGAATGTTAAATATATCTCTGAGCTTCCTGGAAGTCCAGGCAAAAAGTAAACAAGATGACTTACATTATGTTCTTTTTTTGATTGAAGGGAGTGTCTTGATTGTTTGAATTTTTTTCTGGTACTAATGTTGAAACCAAATTTCATACCAAGTAATCCTCAAGGGTAATGAATCTCTTTAGCAAGAGTTTTACGTCTAATGTAGGAAAGTTCTTCTTGTATCGCCCTCTTGGTCCCCCTTTTGAGTTCAGAGACTCATATTAACTAGTGCCTAAATTTCTTCCCCTAGATATTCCAAAGTCACCTCCAACTGAACATATACCAAACTGAACTTCTTTCTGAAATTAGTTCATTCTCCTGGGTTCATTAATTCTGTTAAAGCAGCACATACAGAAGCTGTCCTTGCCATAGAATCTAAGGACTGAAGCTTCAGCTTAAACATCTTATGGCCTAATTCTTACATCCGTACATGACTACTGGAAAAACCATAGCCTTAACTATATGGACCTTTGTCTGCAAAGTGACGTCTCTGCTTTTTTTAATATGTTGTCTAGGTCTGTCATAGCGTTCCTTCCAAGGAGCAAGTGTCTTAATTTCATGGCTCCCATCACTTCCATCATTTGTTTAGATGACTCTAAGCCTAACCTCCAGCCTGTACCCAATCTATCCTACAGACTCTCTCTTGATTTTGTTTAAAATCCACCCTCTGGATTTGTTTAAATCCATCATCACTAGTTTAGGTCTCACCTGGGCTACGGCAATGGCTTTTTAATTTGCTTTTTATGATTTCAACCTGTTTTGCACACTGCCTCTCTAGAAACGGATCTATAATAGTGCAAACCGAATCCTTCTGCAAGTTTTCCAAAGGCTGTGCACGGCCTTCATGGTGAGATCTATACTCCAGGCTTGGCAGGTGAGTGTCCAGCCTCATCTGCTGGTGTACCTCTTACAAATTCTCTATCACAGTCTACTTGTCCCCTCAGCACACATCATGCTCCTGCCTCTGTGCTTTGCACCACCTGTTCCTTCTGCCTAGAGATCCCGCCCATTTTGCAAACTTGGCACCCTCCATTCTGGAAAGCATTTCTCATCCCCTCTCAACCTCCACCACAGTTAGGTGCTTGCTGCTCTGGAGACCCCACGACCTAGCATACCTCAGTTATACTAATACCTGGTGCTGTAACCACTGGCTTTCTTTCTGAATCCTCCAAGAACTTTCACTCTTCTTGGAGCAACAGTGGTGGCGTTTGTTTTCTTGGGCTCCAAAATCACTACAGATGGTAATGGGAATCATGAAATTATAAGACACTCACTCCTTGGAAGGAAAGCTATGACAAACCTAGANACCTGGTGCTGTAACCACTGGCTTTCTTTCTGAATCCTCCAAGAACTTTCACTCTTCTTGGAGCAACAGTGGTGGCGTTTGTTTTCTTGGGCTCCAAAATCACTACAGATGGTAATGGGAATCATGAAATTATAAGACACTCACTCCTTGGAAGGAAAGCTATGACAAACCTAGACAATGTATTAAAAAGCAGAGACGTCACTTGGTGGGCTTCCCTGATAGCTCAGTTTGTAAAGAATCCTCCTGCAGTGCAGGAGACCTCGGTTTGATTCCTGGCTTGGGAAGATCCGCTGGAGGAGGGATAGGCTACCCACTCCAGTATTCTTGGGTTTCCCTTGTGGCTCAGTTGGTAAAGAATCTGCCTGCAATACAGGAGACCTGGGTTCAATCCCTGGGTTGGGAAGATCCCCTGGAGAAGGGAAAGGCTACCCATTCCAGTGTTCTGGTTTGGAGAATTCCATGAACTATATAGTCCATGGCGTCACTAAGAGTCAGATGCGACTGAATTCCTTTCCCTTTCAGTTTGCTGACAAAGGTCCATATAGTTAAAGCTATGGTTTTTCCAGTAGTCATGTACAGATGTAAAAATTAGACCATAAGATGCTTAAGTTGAAGCTCCAATCCTTTGGCTGCCTGATGCAAAGAGCTGAATCATTGAAAAAGACCCTGATGCTGGGAAAGAATGAAGGCAAGAGATGGGGGCAATAGAGTATGAGATGGTTGGATGGCATCACCAACTCAAAGGACATGAGTCTGAGCAAACTCCAGGAGATAGTGAAGGACAGGGAAGCCTGGTGTGCTTCTGTCCATGGGGTCGAAAAGAGTCTACATGACTTAGCAACTGAAAAACAACAAATGAAAGAAATGGAATCTCATTCATCCGCAGTTTCCAGCTCTATATGTGTGTCTGACGTAATTGGAGCCTGATAAGTATTTGTTGACCAAATGAGTGGAAGAAAAGATGGAACGCTGTTTGACATGCCCCAGTGAGGTCAAGTTTAGGATGTGTTCACTAGCGGTACAGGGATCCACAGAGCTTTTTCTTTAAGATCTAGAGGAGGGGGTGGAGAGACAGTGCTTTAGGGAAACCCCCCCTGAAGGCCTCTCTCTGTGTCAGCCTTTGGTAGCAGCTGGTGGCTGACAATGAATGGTCTTGTTTGCAGAGACCTCGGTGACTGATACCCTGTGTGCCAACCAGACAAATCTATATGTCTTGATCATCCTGCATGTGGGTGGATGGGTAGAGGCAGTACTATTCTATTAAGAGAAGAGAGAAGCCTGGGCAGGTCATGAATTATGGTGGTGTCTTCCTGGGTTTCCCTCAAGAAGTATTACTTTCCATCTATGCCCTGGCACAGCATGGATTGAGCCCTTTCCTTGCTCCACTCCATTGAGTTTTGCACCATGTACCATTTTGTCATATGCATCTGTATTAACAGGGACACTTTATAAAATGCACATTTCCCCAGGCCCCCTCATCTGCTCAGAGATGGTCTCCCAGTTGGCTGGGGAAATCTATCAAGCAGGCTCTATTGCCTAGCTCTTCACTGACCCTGTCCCAGCTTTAGGTTGACAGAGCTTGGGCTCAATCTTGTTTTTAAACTCCATGGGTCATTTGGTGTGAAGGTCTGTGGGCACAAGTAATTTCCAATGTCCCTGGGCCCAGCACAGCAGAGTTTAACCACCTCACAGTCCTGGGGGCTGCCTCTTCATGTCACACGGATCCTGCCTGGGAGCAGCTCTACTCCAAGGAAGGGATTTGAGCTCCTGTGCAGCGCTTTTCCAGTGTGGTGTTGGTTGATAATTCTTATGAATAGCCATGACCAGTAATCCATTTTTGGAAGTTAATCTTAATCACTCAAAGCCCAGTAGGATTGTGCTGTTCTCAAAACACTCGCACTGGTGTGATTGCCTTTGATCTCACCGTAGCCTTATGAGGCAAGCAAACTAGGGCTGTTCCCATTTTACAGATGTAGAAACTGAGACTCAGGGAAGGCAGGTGACTCATAAAAGTTCACACAGATGAGATTGCTAACACCTGGTCTCAAGTTTCCTGACTCCATCTTCATGCTGTGTTCCGTTTTACCTTGCTTGCTGATCTATTGTTAGATTTGCAAGTTGAAGAAAAGGAACATTACTTAGGATGATAGAATGGTATTTTAGGCCTCAACAATGTCCATAAAGAAACCCACAATTGAGATTTGCTGTAAAAATGCTAAGTACAAATTTAAATAAAAAGTTTCCTCTTTGAATTACTGGAGGAACAGACACTGTGACTAGATGTTAAAACTTGAACCTTGTGTATTAAGAAGGGTTCCAAAGTCCATCACACCAACCTCAGCACTGAGCAAAGTTTCTGCCATATGACGCAGCCGGCTTGCATTCAGTAGGGAGAGCCAGTTGCGGGCATCTTTTCCTCACTTCGTGGTTTAGTGATGTCGCATTGGCAGCTTGAAATCAGCGTGGCGCTAGAATTTACCCCACGGAAGTCAGCGAGTGCTACCATTCCGGGCTTCGTCATCCCAGAGAACCAGTTGTTAAACATTTACCATCACACCACTGTTCCAGCCAGCAGTGACTGGCACACACTAAGTGAAAGTTCTTCTCTGTCGTCTGTGTGGGACAATCTTCAGTTTTCCATTCTAACCACAAGCTGTACCCCATTCATGGACTATGCCGTTCCTTAAACAGGGGATTCTTTCCAACTGAGCTTGCAAAACCAAGGCGGATGGGCTTCTACCAATAGTCCTTCATATGTGTATAGTTTGCAGATCGTTTGCATACCCCTCACTACCTCACAGCTTTCTGTGGTCTGTGGGGCAGATGCCTTCTCCTTTCAGTAGAAAGGAAGGCCCTGAAGATCCCACGAAGGATGTGACCACTCGCGATGTCACAGGCCTAATGAGTGCAGACAGGAGCTTGAATCCTTCTTGTTCTGTGCTCCTTCCCCTGGTACCAGGCGCCCTCCTTCACCTAGGATACTTGGAATACCTGTAGCTCAGGCTGCCGTCTTGGTCATGGAGAAGGGATGCCTAGATGCAGTCTAGGGTGTAACATGTCTCTTAGCCTTTGGCAGGAAAGGACGAACAGGCTAGCTTGGGAGTTTCTGCAAATAACAGCTTGCCCCACTTTACTGGCCTCATGCAAGGGCAGAAGTTTACTTTCACTCCCCCTTAGCCTTGGTCCTCTCTTTGATTCCTTTAAAAACTATTCTGGAGACTTTGTGTCTTCAGGTCCTGCTCTCAGCAGAAATTTGGAGCCTCCTGAGTGACCAGCATTAATGCCCCACTTCCCCTCTTGCACAACTCCCAGCTTCTCGACTGCCCAGTGATGGAATTATTGATTGGTAAGCATTTCACAACACATTTTCAAAACATGCTGAAGGTCAAGAATTAATGACTCATGGGCAGTCACATTTCTGCCTGCCATGGCCATTCTATGTTATATTAGTGAGGTTGGTGAATATAAGACCAGGGAGAAACCGAGATAAAAGTCAACTCTGGCCAGCTCTGGCCAGCAGGACTATTTAGTGGCTGAAAAAAAATAATTCTTGGTCTTTTCCTTAGTGCGTGTTCTGTGGAATCACTTGATTTTTAATACCAGGTATCTTGAAGAATATAAGATGAAACTGAAGGATTTCAGGACTGATTTTGCCACCAACTTATCCCAGTAGGTCAGAGTACCAGGGAAGTACTCAGCTGAAGAAAAAGGCCAGGGTGATATCTGGAGGAGGCGGGTGTGGTGGGGGTTGCTGGGACTTTGCTGCTCTGTCAGTCTGTGATTGTACAGCAGTCCTTTAGACTTTTAGAGAGATAACCCCTGATCCTATCTTGTAGATAATTATTCATCTCTTTGGAAAAGTGAACGGTGTTAGTCACTCAGTTGTGTCTGACTTTTTGTGACCCATGGACTGTTGTGTGTGTGCTAAGTCGCTTCAGTCATGTCCTATTCTTTGCAAGCCCATGGACGGTAGCCCACCAGGCCGCTCTGTCCATGGGATTCTCCAGGCAAAAATTCAAGAGTGGGTTGCCATGCCCTCCTCCAGGGGATCTTCCTGATCTGTGTCTCACATTGAACCTGTGTCTCATGTCTCCTGCACTGGCAGGCGGGTTCTTTACCACTCGTGCAACCCGGGAAGCCCATGGCCTATTGTCCACAGCCTTTTTTTTTCAGGTAAAAATATTGGAGTGGGTAGCCTTTCCCTTCTCCAGGGGATCTTCCCCACCCAGGGTTCAAATCCTGGTCTCTCGTATTGCAGGCAGATTCTTTACCAGCTGAACCACCAGGGGAGCCCATTCACCTCTTTCTTTGAGGTCAATAGGAAGTCCTCTTGGAATATTGCGGAAGAGTTCCTAGCACCGAGAGTTCCAGACCAACTGGTTCACTCTCAACTTGGCCACCTATGATTTGCGTACACTAACAAGTTGCTAAACCTGTTAGAGCTTTAGTTTCCTCACCTGTGAAATGAAGACAATGACGAAGGTCTCCCTGCAGAGGGTTGTTTCAAAGATCAAGTGATAAAATGTATGCAAACTTTTTGGCTACAAGTCTGATTCTCCATGGGCTGTTTTAAAGATTTGGGGGCAAAGAGTAGCAAGGGGATATTTTTTTCTTTTTGATATGAAAATTTTTTCTCACCTTTTTTCCCCGCTAAAGTAATCTAATTTGCAGAATTAGAATTTTTGAATGCCTTTTCAGGAACAATTATGGAACTGAAAATTTCTTCATCATTCTCCTGTAGGTGTTCATACTCTAAATATCTGGAAGGTCCTTTAATCATCACAGAAATAAGTGTTATGTAGTTGAAGTAATTAGTGGTGTTTGCACTCCAGTACTCTTGCCTGGAAAATCCCATGGGCGGAGGAGCCTGGTGGGCTGCAGTCCATGGGGTCACGAAGAGTTGGATACGATTGAGTGACTACACCTTCACTTTTCACTTTCACGCATTGGAGAAGGAAATGGCAGCCCACTCCAGTGTTCTTGCCTGGAGAATCCCAGGGATGGGGGAGCCTGATGGGCTGCCGTCTCTGGGGTCGCACAGAGTCGGACACGACTGAAGCGACTTAGCAGCAGCAGCAGCAGCTCCTTTACTTACCAGCATAGCCCCTCCCCACCCATACACTCACATAGTGCCCCCCGCCCCCTCCAAGCTCATGTGGGCAGCATCGCTCCCCTCACCCCTGACTAGAGGAACAAACCAGTAAAAAAAGGAAGTAAATTCACTTATGTAAAGTACATTCTGGATGAAGAAAGGCGAGCATGTCTTTGTCTTCTCTTCAGGGCATATCAGGACTTATAGAGAACTTGGCAATCTTCCACTCTTACCTCTGCACTGTAAAAAAGAGCCACGAGGCTCAGAACTGAGAAATGACTTCACCAGGGTCACATGGCGTGCTTGGGGCAGAATCAGGATTCAAGTCCCCATCCCCTGACTTCCTACTACACCAGATGTGGAGAGGACACAGAGACCATAAAAGTAGAAAGAAAAGAATGCATTCTGGTTGGATATCTTGGGCTTCTGGTTTTCAAGGACAGTTGTACGATCAGTGGCAACGATGCCTCAAAAGCTATGGTGATTAGCTTGAATGAACTTCTGTAACCAACTCTTATCACAGCACGTGATGCGTCAAACACCCGCTAGATCTGAACACTGGCACCAAAGCTGATTTCATGGTCAAAGAAAAGAGGAGGGAAAAGACACTCGGCTGAACAAAGCTGGCAGACTTTTCACTAGAAAATTCAGAGGTAATTTCTGTAGGAACAGGAACACATTTCCAAAGGCTTTTAAAATGTCTTTACATGTGAGAGGGTGAATTTACCAATTTATGAGGTGAAGGCCACTGAGGACTGTTTGGTGCCTAAGGCCTCTTCCAGACTGGTCCCTTCTACTTGCCTTGGTCAGAGTCCTAGAAGCCTCAGGATGGGCAGGTTCAGAGGTTTGCCCTGAGGTTGCTGATTTCCATCTAGGCTCCCACACAAACATATTCCAAAGCACTCGGGCTTCTCCATGGAATCTCTTCTTATTACCAGATGAAGTCAGAGGGGCAGGGGCCATCTGTCTCTCAAGCAGAGTCTACCCATACAAAGTGGATTCTTTAGCCTGTTTCAGAGGTCGACCTACATCAACAGAACAGGCAGTGATAAAACACAAGGTCACTTCCCTTTGGCAACCTACAAATATTTGAACTGCAAGATCTGTTCATTTGTTGACTCTTCTAATAATTCTAATTGGGAAGCATTGGCTTAGGATCCCCGTGGGATGTGCAGCTTGCTGGACCTCAGTTTCCTCACTTGTAGGATGCTACTCATTGTCTGCCTTGTGGACCTTGCTATTTGTTTCAGGAATCATTTGAATGACACATGGAAGTGCTGTTTCAACCCTAAAGGCTGCTGTGAGAGTGAAGGATTATTGCTACCACTCTGTATCCAACAATGTGCTAGGCACCAGGGGGATTACAAAAGAAACATAAAAGATGATCCCTGCATTCCAGGAACCTATAACCCTGTATTAGGAAACAAGACAATTCATTTGGGTATCCAAATGAAATATGTAAAACACCTCAAGGCTCTATTAACTGCTTAAATGATGGGTAAAGACTCTAAGATTTGTAGGAGCTCAGAGAAGCTGAGATCATCAGCCAGGCTGGAGATGTTGGGAATGATTCCTGGAGGAGGTAAGGCTCGAGTTGGGTGATGAAGTAGACAAAGAAGACAGAAAATCTCAACATCAGGGGGGGCATAAAGGAGTCAAATAGTGGAAGACTTTCTTGGTAGATCAATCTACATGGCGTTAGAGTCACCATCAAGCTTGAGTTATGGATTTAAGGATTTGAGAGAGTTATTGGAAAGGGAAAGTCAGGAGAGTTTTTAGGTCAATAATAAGCCATTCTAATGATTTAGGAGGACTCACATATGAAAGATGGACTTGTGGGGAGATACAGGAGAGAAGAGGGATGAAAGGGGAGTCCAGACTCAGGATGCTGTGGTTTGGACCAGACCAACAGAAACAGTAAGAGAAGGAATTACATGTAAGTGAAAGAGTTCTGCTTGTAATGGGAGAACAAAGTCACCTCCTTTGCTTGTGTCTCAACTCTGGGATTTGAGTTAAATTGGGCAAGGAGGAGCAAGAAATAGGGAGCATCTCTATGTGAACACTGGAAGATTCCAGAAAACCCAAAATGGTCTCACAGTGTCTATTTGTCTCTGCATAAAAAAAGGGTTTGGAGTTACTGGCTGATCCAAAGAAAGACAGATTTTAGGAGCTGGCCAAAATCATAAAGTTCACCTGTTCACACCTGTTGCCAATTTCAGAACTTCTGCTCCAATATCGCCAGGAAATATCCATCCATTCTCTTCTTAAACTTCTCTAATGAAGAGCATTCACTAGTGCTTGAGGAAGACCTGTAGTTGGTTATATCTGTGCTTCACAATTTTTATTTATTTATTTATTTATTTTTGGTATCTATTTTATTTTTACTATATTTTACTTTACATTACTGTATTGGTTTTGTCATACATTGACATGAATCCGTCTCAGGTGTACATGAGTTCCCAATCTTGAACCCCCTCCCCCTCACCTCCCACCCCGTATCAACTCTCTGGATCATTCCCGTGCACCAGTCCCAAGCATCCTGTAGACTGGCGATTCGTTTCTTACACAATAGTATACGTTACTTTTGTGAATTTCCATAACTGATTCTCTTATTTGTCCCCAGAGGCATCCAGAACTTTTTACATTCCTTTTATGTCTTCTTGATTCAGTCATTTAATTGCAGAAGCAGGGCCTACCTTCTAAGTTTTCCTTGTTACTAACATTTATAAATTACCTTTTAAACTAAAAAGTGAAGTGGCACAAAATCTCATTACTTCTATTTTTGGTTATCACTTGACCCCAAGAAAAGAAACTTTGACTCTGGACTTTACAGAAAAAAATAAATAAATAAAAGAAAGAGAAAATTTAGGATCCTTCTTATCCTTCTTCTTTACTTCGACCGGGGTGTTTTATCTGCCTTGTACAAAAGTCAGGTCCCACAAAATAGATGTTTTCAGCTCTTTACTTTTTCACCTGAGCGGCTGGATATATTTCCAGGGATTTGGTATCAGAAATCAAATCCCAGAAGTTTAACTCAATTCAGGAGTCCTGCCAAGCAGAGGGTGAAGTCAGGTCAGTTAGAGGGGGCAGCAAACATGAAGCTTTTAAAAAGCTGCCGATGTATATTTCTTTACCAGCTGAGCCACCAGGGCTGTATATTTGCAGCAGAAAACAGCTTTAGTCGGTAGCAGTTGTTATTAATAAAACCTGAAACAAAATAAATCATTGCCATCACCATCGCCATCATCATCATCAACACCAACCAGGCAAACCCTCAACCGTCTTCACTGACACAAAAGGAAGATTGGTATAAACACACTACTGTCCTCTTATGGCCTTTCTTGTTGTCTAAGCAAGTTATGTTGACATGGTCTCTTGTAGGCTATGTTGCAGAAAAACTTCAGTATTTGCTTGAAAAGTTTAGGGCATAAAGGATCATCTTAACAGAACATAGAAAATGCTCCATCAGATCAAACCCAACAAGTAAACAAACAGAAGCAGGTCAGTTCTCTTTTTGGCACTGAGCGGGACCATATGCTTCCAGAGATGATAATTTAAAAATAGCCTGTCACACAGCTCACATTGTCACCCCGGGACATGGTGGGGGTGGGAAGTATTGCCTCACTCTTAATGATAGTGACCCTTCACATTTATCCCAACTTTTCAAGGCAACTCGCAGTACTTTCTAGTTATTAATTTTGCTTAAAAAAAAAAAAAGTTGAATTCTCTGGAGTCCCTAAAAGTTGATTAGGAGCTGGTACGAGTCTTCCCACTTTACAGAGAAGATGACTGAGGTATTGAAAGATAAAGTTACTAAGTCAGGATTACGGGGTGACTCAGGGATTAGTCTTGTGCTGTTCGAAGCATGCTGGGCTGACAACTGCAGCAACATCCTGGGCTGTGAGAGCCACGAGTTCATAGGATATTGCACAAAAAAGAGAGCCAGTTGCTTCCCATTGCTTCTGTTTTGAAATGTACTTGCCTTTCATTGTTAGCATTTCATCACTTTCCAAGTTTAAGGCAAATGGCTTACTAGCCATGGGGACCTATATTTGCAGACCGATGTACAGAGGCACGACTATAATCTCCACACTTTCTGGCAACTGAGATGATTTTATACTCCTCATTTCATCAGATCCGTGTAATGATCTGTAACTTAGGTAGGGCCAGAGGTTTAAGGGAGCAAAGGCTCAGGGTGTGAGGGAACTTTCTCACCTTGTGAGTACAACAGACACCGATGGAAATCCAAGTCTTTTCTCTGCATGTGTGGGGTGTTTTCCTGCCCCATGCCTTCCTCTAGGTCTAAGCCAAGTGGTGAGACTTGGCTGCAGACTGTGAGTTACTAGGAAAAACATCCCCTTCTGTGCTCAGGTTTGACTCTTCCCTCCGTCTCCTAGTTTAATACCCAATACTCAGTTTCTAATTGGTTGCATGACCTTGAAGAGGGGATTCTAGATGTGGCAAAAAACCAAAGGAAGCCAGTAATGAACTCCCTTTTCCGGGGGAAGGAAATTTCTCGACATACTGAGAGGTCCAGGCAGATGGTCTGGATACATGTGGAGTTCACCGATGTGTTCACTGAGCAGCCTTAACCCTATTCCAACTGTCACTCCCTCTGCTCTGTATCGTAACCGCTCTCTTTCCAACACCCTAAATTCCCTTGCTGCTTTCCCCTTCACTGGGCAAAACCCCCATCCTGGTGAAATGTGATTATCTTCTCGGTCCTCCTTTGCTTGCAACTAAGCAACAGAATGCTGTTAAGAACACTGTGGATCAAGTGGTCACTTTAAATTTATGACCACAAACCCTCAGTGGATCCTACCAGCGTGCCCTCTGACACTTCTAGCAAATTTACTTTATCAGGCCCTGGATTGATTTTTTCATACCTTTATCTCCCTCTGACATCTCCACTGGGCTGCACCCTCTGTGGACCTCAGGATGATGACATTCCTTCTTTGCTATCAGAGGAAATCACTGTGTCTTTCCACTACCAACTCCTTAACTCTCCTGCATCTGGACCTGCATACACTGCCTCCTCCTTTTTAAGTGGAAGGAGTGTCACAGCCTCTTAAGTTCACTTCTTCCATGTGTCCTCTGATGTTATCTCCTTTCATGTACTTCTTTCCTGCAACACTATTTTCTCTTATTTTGTTACATCCATTCCATTAGCAAACAAATATGTTTTGATAACAACAATTAAAAAACAGCAACTCCCCCTTGACCCTACATATCCCCATTGCTGCCATCCTGTTTCTCTGATGCCTTCACAAAAAAACTTTAAAAAAGTAAAATCTGTATTTCCTGTCTCCTCTGATCAGCTCCCATTCTTTCCTCAACAATGCTCCAAATTTCTTCGGACCCTGTACTTAACAGCCCTTATCAGGGTCACCAATGGTGGATGCATCCAAAGCCAAAATATATTCAACTAACTGGATTATTCGATAGAATGCGCCATGGTTGATCCTCTGATTTTGAACGTTTTCTTCCCTAGCTTTCTGGGATTCCATACTCATCTCCTTTGCCCTTAGCTTTTTGTCTCCTTGTCTGGCTCTTTCTCCTCTGTATCAAATTTTGGAGTGCTCAGAGGTTTTTGTTTCAATTCTGTCTCTACTCATCCTAGATAAGCTCCATGAGTCCCAAAGCTTTAATATACTATCTATATGCAGATGACTTCAAGTTTCTCTCTCCACCTGACTTCTCCCTTGAGTTCCAGACTTGATAACTTTAATTGTGTATCTATCTAATAGGTATTTCACACAAAACATGACCCAAACCAAACAACTGATTTATCCCTCTCTCCTCCTCCTATTCCTCCTTCCCAAGTCTTCCCTGTCATGGGAAGTGGTTTGAGCCTTCTAGCTGCTATTTGTTCAGGGTAAATACTTGAATCATTCTAGTAATTTTCCTGACTTCCTTCAAACCCAGTATTTAATCCATTAGCAAGTTACATTGACCTTTACGTCTAAAATAGGTTTTAATTCAGACTATTTTTCATTATCTCCACATCAACAATCTTATTCCAACTACCATCATATCCTTTCCCCAGACTCTTGTGCCCCTGGGAATTTTCTGTGCAGTCACCAGAATGATGTTTCGAGAATCACAAATTATGTCACCTGTCTGCCAACTCCTCTTACTATGACTTGTAAAACCATACAGGTCCAGTCCTCTGACTTCTGTCTTATTGTTCAGTTGCCAATTTGTGTCCAACTTTCTGTGACCCCATGAGCTGCAGGCTTCCCTGTCCTTCACTATTTCCCTGAGTTTGCTCAAACTCATGTCCAATTGAGTCTCATTCTCTGTTGCTCCCTTCTCCTTTTGCCCTCAGTGTTTCCCAGCATCAGGGTGTTTTCCAATGCGTTGGCTCTTTGCATCAGGTGGCCAAAGTATTGGAGCTTCAGCTTCGGCTTCAGTCCTTTCAGTGAATGTTCAGGGTTGGTTTTCTTTAGGATTGACAGGTTTGATCTCATTGTTGTCCAAGGGACTCCCAACAGTCTTCTCCAGCACCAGAGTTTGAAAGCATCAATTCTTTAGCTCTCAGCCTTCCTTATGGTCCAACTTTCACATCTGTACATGACTACTGGAAAAACCATAGCTTTGACTGTATGGACCTTTGTCAACAAAATTACGTTTAGCATCATCTCCTTTTAATCTCAACCTCATCTACAGTGTTCACTGGGTTTTTTCTCCCTCAGNATGGTCCAACTTTCACATCTGTACATGACTACTGGAAAAACCATAGCTTTGACTGTATGGACCTTTGTCAACAAAATTACGTTTAGCATCATCTCCTTTTAATCTCAACCTCATCTACAGTGTTCACTGGGTTTTTTCTCCCTCAGACTTGCCAACGCTCCCCAACCTGAGGACCTTTGCACGTGCTTTTCCCTTCTGCTAGACGCTCTTCTTGCACACTTTCAATGACTGCTTCATCTTATCATTCAGGCCTCAGCACCAATCTTGTCATTCCCTGGGAGCCAACTCACCCGAGCCGTGTTGCTAAGGTGATCCCCTCCAGGACCAAGAAAATAAGTATCCTCTCTACTTCCCCACCCCCAAACAAGTATTTTCATTTAGGTTGAATCTGGACGAATTATACTCTCAACTTTTATGTGAGTGGGTATAAAAATTAACATTGAAATTTGTGCCTACTCTGTCCCTTGTGGTTTAAAAGGCATGATTTAACAGTGTCATTCAGTGATCTTTCTGTGAAGCCCCATCAGATGAATTCTTTTAGGCCTAAGGGCTAAAATGTCTGTTTCCCCTGAGGAACTGCTAATGGGACATTGACTTGGTTTTTTTTTTTTTTTTTTTGGCTTTGCTAACACAAAGCTCAGAGCCATAATCATGGCTGAATTATTGCCAATGTGTAGAACTATAGGACCTGGTTACCTGTATAGACAGCAGCATTCAATAGAACTTTCTACAATCATGGAAATATTCTGCAATGTCCAATAAGTAGCCATCAGCTACATGGAGTNTTTTTTTTTTTTTTTTTGGCTTTGCTAACACAAAGCTCAGAGCCATAATCATGGCTGAATTATTGCCAATGTGTAGAACTATAGGACCTGGTTACCTGTATAGACAGCAGCATTCAATAGAACTTTCTACAATCATGGAAATATTCTGCAATGTCCAATAAGTAGCCATCAGCTACATGGAGTTACTGGGCACTTGAAAGGTGGCTAGTGGCCCTGGAAAAGAAATGCAAAAAAGCAAAATGGCTGTCTGGGGAAGCCTTACAAATAGCTGTGAAAAGAAGAGAAGCGAAAAGCAAAGGAGAAAAGGAAAGATATAAGCTTCTGAATGCAGAGTTCCAAAGAATAGCAAAAAGAGATAAGAAAGCCTTCTTCAGCAATCAATGNAGATGAGAAGTCCCCCAGGTCCCTGGTAACTTCCTCAAGGGAAAGAAAGAAAACACACAGCTAGCTTTTCAATCTTAAGTTGGAAATAAAAACAAACATTTGGGTTACTGTTGTGCAGAGCTGCCGAGTAGTCATGGAGGGCAAAGAAGAGCTGGTTTGCACAAGGTGATTGCTCAACGGAAAGCTCTTGCCTGCAGAGGTGTGTCCGGGAAGATACAAGCAGAAGTCAACGTGGCTGTTTTCAGAGCTGCCTGTTGGAAGGCAGGCCTTGCCCTCATAGAAGAGAGAGTTAACATGGACGAGTGGGATGAAAACTGCTGAATTGTGACTAGGTTAGGAGGATTGGAGAACTTTCTAGGCTCTCAGCCAGCCCTAGGCTTCTAGTGGAAGCATTTCACAATCTCCTCCTTTCTCTGCGGGTTATGTCCTCGGATTGAACAGTCTTTGGGGGCTTTTCGGGTAAGTGGAAAGTGCCTGGACTCAGGGCCAGAGCTCTGCATTCCATTCTTGTCTCCATCACTGCCCGGTGGGACGACCCTTCCTCTCAGGGCTAGAGTTAGACTAGGTGTCATGATCCCTGGGGTGCTCTCCAAGTCTAGACTCCTGGGGGTGGGGGCAGTCAGCCTGTTTCTGCACACTGGGATTCAGAAGAAACAGTTACTGAGAATGAACTGACCTACAGCCCAGAGCCGCTGAGCTCTGTGATCAGGTTTTAGCTCTGGCCATGATGGCAACACAGGGAATTTCAAATGAGGTCAGCTTGGGGCAGAGGTAACTGCGGTTGCCAGCCAAGGCTTGCAATTCAGATGAACCAGAAAGCCTGGACCCCTCTGCATTCACCCACGGTGAGGTGAGGAGCTCCTTGTAACTAGGAAAATTTTCCTAACCAATTCCATGTATAAGGACAGCATCTTCCCTTTCAGCTTGGAAAAAGAGCATAAGCCATAGGTCATTTCCCCGCCTCTAGCATTCTCCTTCCCCAAGTCTTATAAAATAGGACCTCTTCCTGCTCCTTCTTCCATTTCCCAAGAAGTGTCTCAGTGACAAATTCAGCACTTTCTCTCTCATACACGCTTCCCCAGTTCTTTCTGGTAACCAAGAACAACACTGGTCCAGACTCTGGGAAGTAGGGTGTTGGGGCATGAGGGCAGAGTTCACCAAGCTGACCTGTTGGTCCCTTTGGTTGCCCAGGCGGTGCTGCATGTCCCTGCAGGCAGAGTCCCATGGTGAGTGGCTCTCTCTCATTTCTAAAAAAGGACCCATTGCTCCCAAGCCGCCCGGGATCACCATTAACTTCCTCTGTCCTTGCATCCAGGGTCCAGAGGAACATTCAAATAACAGACACGTAGCACCTATGAAAGGCTAGAATCCATTTTTAGATGAAACCTAGAACTCAGAGGAAGATCAGTTTCTGCTTTCAAGGAGGGAAACAGGATAATTGGAAATATCTCTGTAAAACTATGTAGAACATGGGGACAGCCATCAGACAGAGACGCTTCAAAAGAAAAAGAACTAGTACTCAGTTAGGAAATCATGGAAGGCTGTGTGGCAGAAATGACTTAAGATAGACCAATCATCAACATCATTATGACCATGGCTATGATTATAGTTACATTTTATCCTATTCTTCCTGTGTTCTAGGCTCCTGTGCTAAGTATTATCTTAGTTCCTCTTCATGAAAGCCCTTCACTCTTAGCATCACTTTGTAAATGAAGAACATGAGGTTCAGAGAGGTTAAGTTAACTTTCCCAAGGGCACCCTGCAGGTAAATTATTGGAGCCCATGGTTTCCACAGAGGTATAGTGATGAGGTCTTCCTAGTGGAGGATAAAGAATGGCTGCTTGGGATGGAAAAGCAGAGCATAATTTGCTGGGAAGCTGTAGGAGTTAAGATCAGTGGGACTTGAGGGTCAGTTAGGAGTTAGTCTACTTTGTTCTAGCAGCTGCAGGGAGGCCGGAGGTGTTTCAGCAGGACATGGTTTAAAGAGAAGCTGGCTGCAATTTAGTGGGGAGAGCAGGGGAGCCAGCAGTAGGACTGGAGAAGAAGGGGCTGAGCTGAGAGAAGAGCGTGATGAGGGAGTGAGTTAGGGTGGTGGAGATCAGAGAAAGGGGTGAGGGGTGAGAGGAGCAAACTGAGTCTGAGCCCCTCTCCACCCATTCCCCTGCTCTCAGCATCAATGGCACAGCACCCAGAGAAGGATATGAGGACAGCTTACTCTGCTGAGGATCCACAGGAGTCTGGGGTGCCTTCCTGTCACTCAAGTCTTACGTCAGGCACCAGTGAGGTGGCTGGTCCTCTTTCCTCATCTTCAGTGAGCCGTGCCTCCCCTGAATTATAACCTTTTGCACAAGTTCAAGGGCTTCCCCTGTGTCTCAGTAGTAAAGGAATCCATTTGCAATGCAGGAGATGCAGGAGATGCGGGTTGGATCCTTGGGTCAGGAAGATCCCTTGGATGAGGGCATGGCAACCCACTCCAGCATTCTTGCCTTAAAAATCCCACGGACAGAGGAGCCTGGAGGGCTACAGTCCATGGGTCGCAAAGAATCGGACACAGCTGAAGTGACTGANTGCAGGAGATGCGGGTTGGATCCTTGGGTCAGGAAGATCCCTTGGATGAGGGCATGGCAACCCACTCCAGCATTCTTGCCTTAAAAATCCCACGGACAGAGGAGCCTGGAGGGCTACAGTCCATGGGTCGCAAAGAATCGGACACAGCTGAAGTGACTGAACACACACGCGTGTACACATTCAGTCTGTATATATAATACCTTTCCCCTCACTCTCTTCTCCCCACTCTCAGAGCCCCAAGCAGCAGAACCAAATGAATCACAGGGCTTTTTAAATAGAATCAGGGTCCAAAAGAGAACACCTGGGTGGAACAAAAAAGTGTGTTCGGTGAGTCCTCAGCCAGTTTCAAGAGATCAAAGAGGAGGCGGATCAGAGAGTAAGGGGGTAGGGGGAGGGGGGAGGTAGGACAAGGGGAGGTTCCTGCATTATCTAACAAAAGCCAGAGCGCAGACTCGATTTCACTCCAAGCAGCCTCCTGCAATGGCTTGACCCAGGTCAATACAAGAACGAAAGCTGCAGAGTGTTTTGCCTCAGCCAGGCCAGTGTGGCCACTGGTGGTCATGCTCTTCCTTCCAAACAGCTGCTTTGGAACCTCAGACAGCAGCTCGGAGTGGGATTTCCAGGCCTCATCATCCTAGCAAGGAAAGCAGTCGACTTGACAATGAGAGACAGGGGAACTTAGACACAAGTGGGGCTTCCCAGGTGGTGCTAATGGTAAAGAACCTACTTGCCAGTGCAAGAGATGTAAGAGATGCGAGTTTGATCCCTGGGTCGGGAAGATCCCCTGGGGCAGGGCGTGGCAACCCACTCCAATATTCTTGCCTGGAGAATCCCTTGGACAGAGGAGCCAAGTGGACTAGAGTTCATACTGTCACAGAGAGTCGGACACGACTGAAGCGACTTAGCATACAGGCAAGCAGACGTAAGTTAATCCAACCTATGTGTGCCCAGAGTGGCCTTGTGACTCACTGTCGCTCACAGTCACCTGTCTTCCCAGTTTGTTTTACAAACCTACAGTGCTTATGTGCCAGGCACTGTTCTAAGCACTTCATGAGTTATTAACTTACTCAGTTCTCACAACATTCCGTAAGTTATGAACCTCTACCCTGTCTGACTGATGAAGAAACTGAGGTGCAGAGACATGAAGCAACTCGACCAGGGCCTCACAGTAATTCATATGGTCAGGATTGAGCCTGAGCAGTTCAAACAGTGACAGGGTCTGAACTCTGAAGCCCTGAACTCTGTTGCTCTTTATTCTGATTTCCACTAAGCCTCTAGCACTCCTACAAAAGAGGGAGATCAGAGCAAAGCATTTCTAAAGTTGCACCGAGCTCTAACACTTTGTGATTCAGTGGAATCAGTAAGTGGTTAGGGCTCAGGCTGTGAGCTTTCAGTGAGCTGTTAAATACGCTTTGGTGTGACACAAATACCCATGTGTGTGCATTTCACCGAGTTCTGGCCATAGGCTGGCCACCACCCCGGCTGTGACTCAGTGAATCTGCTGGCCCACTGCAGGGCCCCAGATCTTCACATCAGGGACTCAGAGATTCTGCACCTCTTCGCAAAGCTCTAGCCAATGGAATTGTGAAAACAGCACTCAATCTAGGCAAATAAGTGCGATGGGGAAGGAACTAGAGATTAGGGCTGCAGGGGTACAGTGATTCAGTGAGATAAGGCCGGAAGGAAACACTTGGCCCTGAGTGCTCGCCAGGGAGGTAGACCAGAGGCTTCGGTTTCCTAAGGCAGATGATTGGTTGCTGGCCACGGGGTTACTTGAGTGGAAGAAATATGACCTCTCTAGAGGCCCAAGTGAGAAAGGTTCTGTATGGTAATACAATCTCAATTTCCCAGTTTGTTTAAACATTCAAATGGGATTATCACGAAATTCACATTGTGGATATTCCCGTGGGGAGGTAGTAGGTAGAATGGAAAGAGCACTGGCCTGGTGTTGAGACATCTGAGTTCCAGACCCGCATCTGCCCCTAGCTAGGTGAGAGGCCATAGATGAGTCACATCCCATCTTGGCCTCAGTTTACCTATAAAAACTGTCAGCGAGTAGGGACTTCTTTGGAGGTCCAAGGATTAAGAATCTGCCTTCCAAAGCAGGGGATACGGGTTTGATCCCTGGCTGAAGAAATAATCGCACGTGCGGAGAGGCAACTAAGCCCGCGCATGAAAGATCCTGAATGACACAGCTAAGGCCCCATGCAGCCCACTCCCCAGATTAA
Source organism: Neotragus moschatus (assembly GCA_006410615.1). Taxonomy (NCBI): domain Eukaryota; kingdom Metazoa; phylum Chordata; class Mammalia; order Artiodactyla; family Bovidae; genus Neotragus; species Neotragus moschatus. The sequence continues at coordinate 1,944,525 of SJYA01000115.1, forward strand.
AATTAATAAATAAATATTTGAAAAACAAGCAAACAGACAGAGTTTCTTGAGTCCTTGGCATGCTGAGAACTGTCCTCAGAGCTTGACATGTGCTCCTCTTTCTAATTCTTATAGTGGTGCCATGAGAGACACACTATAGTTGCTTTTATAAGCCAGAGGAGGAAGGAGAGACTCGGAGAGGTGAAGGAACTCATGCAGGGTCACACACTGAGAAGGGAGCTGAGAGCTGCTCCTAAAGCGTCTAGCTGTGTGCTTAGCTGCTCTGTCGTGTCTGACTCTCTGAGACCCCACGGACTGTAGCCCTCCAGGCTCCTCTGTCCAGTATTCTCTGAGCAGGAATATGCAGTGGGTTGCCATGCCCTCCTTCAGGGAAATCCTCACAACCCAGGGATCAAACCCAGGTCTCCCGCATTGCAGGCAGATTCTTCACTGTCTGAGCTACTAGGGAAGCCCAAGAATACTGGAGTGGGTAGCCTATCCCTTCTCCAGGGGAATTTCTCCATTAGGAATCAAACCAGGGTCTCCTGCATTGCAGGTCGATTCTTTACCAGCTAAGCTACCTGGGAACCCAGGTACCTAGCTACCTTTCACATTTAGAGACATACGCTCTACTTCCCTTGTCTTTATAGAGAGGGGTGGGCTTTCTGGATGGACTACATACAGTCCTATTTAAGATATTTGTGATGAAGGCCACCTTCTAGGAGCAGAAGATGGCTTTGCTCAGCTTCAGACTCTGGACCGAGCCCATCTTTGCTCATGACTTTGTTTCTAAGGAGTTTGGAAGATTCCATCAACCTCCCCTGGACCATCAACTCTGGGTGCACAGGGCTCCACCACTGCATCCCTGGTGATAAACAATGTGCCTGATCCACAGGAGGTGCTCAGTGGCATTTGTCTAATGAACGTAGGGACGAGTTACCAACCCTGGCTTAGCAGAGGAGCAGCTAAGGAACGGGCACTGTGGGAGAAGGACAGAACCAGCTCAGTGGAATGTGAGGGATCCAGACAGTCTGAAAGCTAAAGATCTTAACACATGAAGAGGTGAGATTTGAGCTTTCGGATAGAAAGCCGCAGTGTAGCATGGGATCCTGTTGTAATGAACAAACTCTTCATTGAGGAGTCCACACGTGGACGTGTCTACCCCATAGGGTCTGGCTGCTAATGAATCACCTTGAGAGTGGAACCTGGTTCTGCCAGCCCTCAGGGAGGCCTTGGCAGGCCCTTCAGCCTCTGGGCTGGGCTTGCATCCTCTATCCAATTCCTCCTCCAGCCAATTGAGGTTTGGACTAAGCCTTCAGCCTCATAAGACCCCACCTGAGCTTTTCTTCTTGCAAAGGGAACATATAGGCCCCTTCCCAGCCACCTTCTGTCCATCACAACTTGCCTGTCCTGTGTTCTGGTGCCTTCAGGATTTTGTCCTCCACTAGGCGACATTTATCCTTAGCTACTGTGATGAACACATCTGCTGATGTTCACTTATGTATTCATGTGTTTTACCCTGCTAAAATCATTGCATTTCACCAGGCCCTTGAAGATATAGTTACTGATGGGACTTTTCAGCTCTAGAGAGGTATGCGGGGCACAAATTGTTATTAATTACAATTGTAACAACTACCAGTACAATGGGCAAAACACGTTGTTGTCCTTTATCTCATCTGATTGTCAGGTGCAAGAGCAGCTTGGAGGGGTACCACAGGCTTGTGAGAGGAAGCCTGTGTGGCCAGCTCTGCCACTAACTGTGGGACCTTCCTCTCAGTGTCTTCTTTTCATAGGAGAGAAGGTTGATGAAACGATTCTAGGGCTCCCTTGTCTTTAACCTTACTCAAAGCTAGGCCTTAGGGGCTTGTTTTACAGAGAACAAGTGAGGTTTTGGTTTAGGCAGTGTGGGATCCACGGCATTCTTCTGTGGCTTCTTCTATGGCCTTCTGACACATGCAACACCCCAGTGTATAAAGTACCAGCCCATCCTGAGACAGGCAGCACGGGGCTTCTTATTTTTATATCCATTTTACAGACAAGGACACAGAGACTCAGAGAGATTTAATGAATTGTCTGGAGTCACACCAAGCAAGATGAAGGAACCGGGATTTAAACTCAGCCCCCAGGATGGCCAACCTTGCCTGTGGTGTTAGTAATGTCTCTTGGGAGCACTTGGTCTAGTTTTTCTTGTGCTCCCCTGAGATTTAGGGCCAGATTGGCTCCCAGAGAGCTGCAGCTGGGCTCTGGCGTGACTTTGCTCTGAGACAATTGGGCTACTGATTCTCCCTCTAACCCCAGCCCCTCCACCAATTTCTTGCCTAGGAAAGCTGCCAGCAGCTGCCAACAGCTCTGTGCTGGGTGTTCTCTGTGTGACCCTCCACGTCTATGCTCCTTCCCTCCTGTCCTGCCTCTCCAGGAGGCGGACTGCTGAGGAGCTTAGTAGGTTACTCTGCCCTCTGGCTTCTGGTTGGATTCAGTTGGGTGAGCAGAGGGTAGGAGAAGGGAGGGTGGTTCTTTCTCAGCCCCCTCTCTACAGGCTGTAGGTCGGCAATGGTTGCATGCATTTGTCAAAGTCCCCAGCGTCAGCTGGGCAGCCCTCTCCTCTCCTCAACGTTGCCTAGCTCACCAGGTTCTGGTAACTGCTCTCCACCTCCCCGTTCACCTTTTCAACCTGAGGACCAGTAACAACTCCCAGTTATTGTTATCCCAGGATGCATCGTCATCTCTTGGGTTTCCTTAGCCTTGCCTACACCTTCGTGAGCTATTCTTTAATTAATCTCTCTTTGGTAACCCTCCTTTGAGTGGGTCCTCCGCTTCCTCCCTGGACCATGACTGATATAGGCTGCTTGTTTCCTCCTTGTCTCTAGTCTTCCATTCTTAAAAGCACGGCTAACCCCAGACTTTTTACATGAAGGTCTGCCGATATTGTTCCTTGAAGGGTTTAACCAGAAAACAAAACCAAGCTAAAGAGAAAAGCAAAAGGTTGGGGTTGCCAGGTAAAGGGCAGTGAAGTTGGGCTTGGGAGGCTAAAGACTCAAGTTAGCTGCTATCTAGCTCCGTCATCCTGCTCGGCACCTGGGCCTTCTGATCAATAGAAGGAAGAATCATTTTTGCCTTACCTTTCTCATGAGCCTTTTGGGCAGACCAAATGAGCTGATGCCAGTGAAGTACTCTGAAATGCTGAAGCCCTTTCAGAGCATTAGGTATTACTGTTGTTTTTATTAGACACAACATGAGGACAAAATCCTCAAAAGGCCATATGCTGCATTTTCCAGGGCACTCAGATTTCCCTGTCGCCTCCGTGCCTCCTGGATTAGGACACCTGGCATTTGCAGAATCCAAGACTGATGTCCAGGGAGTGTTGGCCAGGCCTAGACCCACATAATCAAAGCTAAAAATACCCTTGACCTCAGTGGGAGCATTTCAGTCCTGACGGGGACAGACATAAGGGACAGAGACCATGAGGGAAATGACTTCCATCATTCAGGGGCTGGGATTAGGAGAGGGCAGGGAGAAGGTGGCTGTCACAGGCCACCCTTGTCAAGGGCCAGTGGGAACGCTGTCTTGATCACTCTCCCTCTCTGTTGCTCTGTCTGTCCCTGAAGAAGATTAACCTGAACCTTTTGTACTTCCCTGTTAGAATGAAGGTTACACCTTAAAGCTCTTCCTCATGGGCAAGCCTCCTAGGAATGTTCCCAGCCTGCCTGGTGGGAATGCCAGACACCTCCAGCCAGAGGAAAGTTAAGAGGTGGATCCTTGCTGTGGAATTGACTGCAGAAGCTGACTTCCATCCGAGAAGGAGGTGCTTGGGTTGATTTTTCTGGGAATGAGGAGCAGGGATTCTCATCATCTATCTGTTCTAGAGATCAGTGGTTTTCAAAAAATAATATTAAGAGATCTGCTGCTGCTAAGTCGCTTCAGTCGTGTCCGACTCTCTGCGACCCCATAGACGGCAGCCCCCCAGGCTCCCCTGTCCCTGGGACTCTCTAGACAAGAGCACTGGAGTGGGTTGCCATCTCCTTCTGCAATTAAGAGCTCTAGATTATTGCTATTTAAAGTGTGGCCCATGGATCGCCAGCATGAGCATCGACCAGGAGCTGTTAGAAATGCAGAATTTCAGGTCCCAACCCAGACCTCTAGATCAGAATCTGCCTCTTAACCAGATCCACTATGGATTCATGTGCACATTAAAGTCTGAGAAGCACGGCTCTAGAATCCCTCTGAAGAACCTGAGGCAGTCATCGAAAGATGACTTCCAGTTGTCCTCATGGGGTCCCATAAAAGATAACATTTGAAAGAGAAGTTTCACTTGTGTTTAACAAAAGAAGAAAAGGCTGGTCTTTCCCTTTCTTTGATAGGAAGTGCTCCCTGTCTCTCTTTCTGAAGTCAGTTCCCACCCAGCCTTGCCTATCAGCTCCTCAGATGCCTGGTACAAGCCTGGCGTGGGGGTGGCTCCATCACTGGGGGGCTGTATGAGGGGACTAATGGGAATCAGATTGTTTCTCAGCTGCTGCTTGGCTCTGGGATTCTAGCCTTCACAGGGCTGCCTGGTAAGGCACTGAGGACTGAAAAAGAACTTGCCAGAACCTGGGAGTTTAGGACTCGGCTGAGTTTTTTGAAAAGGGAGGACGGAAGGGTGCGGAGCTGATGCCTCTGTAGGTGGAATTACCCGGGGAGCTTAGTGTTTGTTGTATGAGGAACAGCCTGGCAGGAGCTGAGAAGAGAGAAGTCGGCCTCCAGCTGGGATCTGGGCACAGCCCCATGGCAGCAGGTTTTCAGGATTTCCAGAGGGAGTGCTTGGCGGCCCGCAGTCTCAGTTTGCTGCAATTATAAATATCTGTGATTTGCATTCCCTTCACATCCTCCCCTGGAGCTGCTCAGCATATTCTGCCATTGCTCTCTGTCCTGCTCACCTTCACACAGGACCCTCCCTGCAACGGTCAAGGCTTTCAGGTCACAGCAGGGGAGACTGAGGCTCAACAAAGCCACCCAAGAGACCACCTACATCTGGGCTGACTCGGGGAAGAACCTAGCACCTTAGGGCAGCCTCAGAATCCTTCACACACCAGCCCCAGACTTTCTGTCCTCAACTCAAGCCCCTTCTCATCCTGCATTTTACCTTCAGTCCAGACCCCACATCCCACTGGTCTTCCCGAACACCCGAGCCCTCGCCTTGTGCAGATGAGTTTCCTTCTCTATTCTCACCAGACAGATAACCAGACACAGACCTGTGTGCCTCTCTCAGTGGTACAGCTGTCCTTCCTTGATTGGAGCCTCCCTGACTCCCCGCGCTTACCAGCCCTCAAAACCAGGGAGTCAGAATGTGCTTCAGCCCCCTCAACCCCAGCCCAGCGCCATCCTCAGATAATACTTGCATAATGATGAGTGAACTGGAAGACAAAAACACTCAAGTTGGTGGATGAAGCAGGGAGAGAGTATTTTATAGACCCTCATGGCTGAAATGAGCATGCTCTTCAGTGGTTCCGATGCTTTGCAGGAGCTCATGTGAGAAAGATTTGGAGCAGAAGTTGCAAATGAAAGAAATCTCCCTGTGGCATAGCGATGCCTTAGGTACAAACCTGACGCTAACTTGTGACTCAAGATACTTGAGTTATCTAAGTCCCAGTGTTTGTTTTCACCTGAAAATGGACACTCTAAGATTATTTATACCTAGTGTCATTGGGACCCATGCCAGTAGTCTTGCCTGGAAAATCCCATGGGCTGAGGAGCCTGGTAGGCTGCAGTCCATGAGGTCGCAAAGAGTCAGACATGACTGAGCAACTTCACTTTCACTTTTCACTTTCACGCATTGGAGAAGGAAATGGCAACCCACTCCAGTGTTCTTGCCTGGAGGATTCCAGGGAAGGGGGAGCCTGGTGGGCTGCTGTCTATGGGGTCGCACAGAGTCGGACACGACTGAAGTGACTTAGCCCCAGCAGCAGCAGTGTCATCGGAAAGACAAAGTAGGGTGAGGTACATGTGGAATGTTTATTGGAGGGTAGGCACCTCCTATACTCTTGACACTTGTCTATTACTGGCTCCTAGGAGAACTCTTTCTTTCTTCCCCTATCCTGGAGCCCAATAATGCCCAAGGAAGAGACGAGAAAGGTGATAGGCAATCCCGAATTTGAAACTTCAACATTCATTTCAGCTCATGAATGCTCTGGATCTTGGAAACGGATTTTCCAGGATTCTAAGCACAATGGTTTAAAAAATAGAGTCTCATCCAGCCCACACTAAGCCCTTCATTGCAATCATGTAGCTATTCACCAGTGATTTAGCAACTGAGTGAGTCCAGTGGTCTCCATTCTGGGCCAGTGGTCTCCATTCTGGCTCCCATTTGGAGAACCAGGGATGTGGGGCTGAAGAAGGACTGGCCAGGGATCCTTGGACCCTGAGTTTGTCCTCTGACCCACTTTGGGACCATGGACCATGAAGTCCCTCATTTTGGGCCTCAGTTTCCCATCTGTCAAATGAGACTGGACTAGATGCTCCACAGGGCCAATCATCTTAGGTTCACGTGGAAAATAGGAGCCTCCACAGCCTCCACTCTCTAAGCATCCCTGTTCATTTCTTCTCACTCTGCCCACCTGTGCTGTGGAGTGGGGTCTGATTTGAGTGAAAACAAGCCCCTGAGGTGGTGCTCTGTCTATTCAGAGCGCTTCCATACTCACTTACCTTACTCTAGCTTCACAGATAGTTCAATGGGGGCAGATAAGATGGATGTCATAATCCCTATTTTATAGACAACAAAACTGAGGCTCAGAGGAAGGAAAGGACCCCAAGGCATATTGCTGAGTAGATAAAGCAGTGCCTTTGCCTTCCCACTTCTGATTTTCTCTGCCAGGGACTCCCAGGACTGGTGGTGGTTACACTGCTCTGTTGGTTCCTTGGGCCCATGGGAGCCTCTCTTAGTTCCTCCTGATCTCCCTCCCCTGCCCAGGCTCTGCCATCTGGGTCCTTGCGTGGCCTCCCAGTAAAAGAGGTTAAGCCTTTTTTAACCTCTTAATCTGGTGAAGCTCAGTCCCGGTTGAGTAGACAAGACGAAGCCCCATGAGGGTTCATTTCACCCACTCTGCTCTTTGGTCCTGTGCCTAAGTCCTCCTCTAGGTTTCACCTTCTGACTGAACCTCCTCGTGAGGGCACAGAGATGTGGGCTGTTGTTCTCTGCCTCTGCAGATGAGGGTGCTGAGGATGGGAGCAACCTAGGCCAAGTGGAACAGTGAGACTTCTGAGCTGCGCGGTTGACCTGCTCTGATGGATTGAAGACAAGTAATTGGGCAGAAAGTTACGCACTTGGAAGATCAAAAGATAAGCTTCCAAAGAGGGGGCAGGGCAAATCGTGTGATGCCTGCAGTGAAAAGGGGTATATGAGTGACTGTGGAGAATTAGTCAAGGAGATTTGGAGGCATTAGGCGGGACTGTAGACAGACTTCTCACACCCTTCCCTTCCCCCCATCTTCACCGCCACCAGCCTCTCACTTCTCACCCAGGAGGCTGCAAGTGCCTGGTCTTGCCGCACCAGCCTTCTCCTGCTCCGTTCCAGCCCCACGTGCATCCCGGCCTGCCTGTCGAGCCACAGTCCTCTGAGCTCTGTCTGAGCTCACTGCCCGGCCGAGCACACGCACTCTTCTCCGTCTGTACTTTTCCACCTCTGGACATTAGTTGTGTTTTTTTCCTGCAGCTCAACTCTGTGAGTGCAAATCCCACTTCACTCTTGCAGGTTCACATTAAGGCCACCCCTCACTCTGTGACATCTTTCCTTGTCCTTTCTCTCTCCCCTCCGGAGAGAGTGATCTCTCACGCTTTGAGTGTATTGAATACCTGATGGCTCCACCTCTTCTTTTAGACTTTTATTGCCATTTATCTGGTACGATACATGATTTCTGTGAGTGTCTAGTTTCTCTTGCTAGACTGAGATCACCTCGCTGTTGGGAGAGAGATGACTTTCAAGTTTTTATCCTCATGTCTCGGTTGCTATTTAGTTATCGGATGAATTAATAAAGACATAAGTGAACCAGTGCTTGTTGGGACAGGAAACAGAACTCTACCACCCAAGCTACAAATCAAGTTAACCATAAACCCCAAATTAACCTGAGAATGTCCTTTTGAGGCACGTGTGGAGGGAAATGCAAATAAATACATTCAAAGAAAGGCAGATCAGAAAGGAAAGAGCCTGGCACAAGAGAGCAACCCAGGGGACCAAATGGACAGGTACAAGGGAGATGAGAATGTTTGTTTCTTTGCTTGGTAACAGGAGAAGTCAACAGAAGCTGAAAGAAGTACCATAGGGTGGGACCCAAGGAATCATAAGGCTCCCATTTAACCATTGAATAGCCCTATATGTCCTCCCCATGATAGAAACTAAAGAGTGCTGAGCACATTAAGGGGGCATCAAAAGTTACTGAATTCACCTACATTTAGTACTTATCTTAAGTCAGTGGAAAGTATCAACATGGGCAAGACGTAAGTCTTGTTCCCAAAGAGTTCACAGTCTACTCAGGAAAAGATGACATGGTTCCAAGTAATCATGATGAACCACATGGGCTGGGAAGATCTGCTGAGGAAGGGATAGGCTACCCACTGCTGGGAAGCCCAGAAATATTCTTGGGCTTCCCTGTGGCTCAGCTGGTAAAGAATCCACCTGCAACATGGGAGACCTGGGTTCAGTCCCTGGGTTGGGAAGATCCTCTGAAGAAGGGAAAGGCTACCCACTTCAGTATTCTGGCCTGGAGAATTTCCTGGACTGTATAGTCCATGAGGTTGCAAAGACTTGGACACGACTGAGTGACTTTCACTCAATTACTCAGGTATGGTCACATGTGTATGTATATATAGCAATGTATCACACATGGGCTGTGGGACTGTGGAAAATGCAACAAGTAACTCTAAGTAAGGGAAAAGGGAGACAAGGACAAATATAAGGGAAGATGTTATGGAGAGCGTGTTTGGGAAGCAGAGGCTGTGAGAATGGGCTGGCTTTCCACTGGACTCCAGAAATGGTCTGTGAGAAGGGATCGAAGTATGAGTTAACATCGTGAGATTATCCGAGGAAGGCAAATGTGATTGGGTCAGGGCAGAGGGGACTGTTATGCCCAGATAGGCAGCAACCAGGGCTGTCTTCTCCAAGGACAATGGGTATTGACTGACCAGTGTGTATGTCTCAGAATGACAAAGAAGCCCACAGTGCTTTATGTATGTGTGTGTGTGTGTGTGTATGTGTGTGTGTATGTGTATGTGTGCGTGTATGTGTGTGGTGTGCAGGAACACTCAGCAAAACTATAAAATGGAAAACCTTACTAAAATGGGAAAGTAATTCCTCCTTCACCAGGACAAGTCCTACCTGTGCAGGTGAAAGGCAGGACTGAGTTCCCGAGGGAGGTGGGTGTTGGAGAAGGAGCCTTACCTTGGCCACTCTCGGTTAGGGAAAGTGAAAGTCTGAGAAGAACGTGAGGAAGGAGGGCCTTCTCCCTTTGGGCTGAACTCGCTTATTCATAGCCTCATCTGCATAGGGAAATTAGAGCGGTCAGCAGTGCAGGACCAGCTGTGGTTGTGCAGCTGCGTGGAGAGACACTCCGGCAGCAAACACCCTGGCAGCGCGGCAGGGGTGGGGAGTCCCCAAAGCCACTCCAGGCCGCCAGCACACGTGCTGTTTGGAAGGGCGAGCAGGAAAAAGTAGGGATACTATGATGGGAAACTCAGAGAAAAGGGGCCCTAGGGCCATTTCAGCTAACTCCTTTATTTTACACCTGGGAAAACTCAAGAAGGGCAATAGGCCTATCCATGGTCTGTCCTTCAGTCAGCCACTGTCGGGACCTTGGCCAGCACCCACATCCTCTAACAGGGCAGGAGCTACATGCGTCCTGTCCTCTTTCAAGACTAGGGTGGAGGAGAGGGAACGAAAAGGAAAATACCTGGGTGAAGAGCCCCTGGGCACCCTCACAAGACACATTGGCATTCATCCCTGATCAGCTGTTTTCTGCCAGTCAGCGTCCGTCTTTATCCCATACACCTTTCAAGCTACCAGGTTCCCAGAGCCACAGGAATTTAGGGGACACGATGCCTTCTGTAAGAAAGTCATTCACAATTTCCGTGAAGTTTGAAAGATGTTTCTGTTTGTTTGTTTGCGTTTATTAGAATCCTTTTGAATCTCTTCAATGTTGCTTTCGTGGGTAGAGAACTTATAGTCACCAATTATAGCTGAAGGTTTTGAGTGGCAGAAAGACGATCATTGAGACATTCATGTTTATTCTACCAATTTTACTTTATGTTTCGAGGACATTAACCCCAATTTTATTTTTGGTTTTTACGATAATTAAGCTGAGAGGCAGTTATGCTCTACTGACAAGAGCATTAACCTTGACTTCAGAAATTCTGGGTTCAAATGCCAGCTCTGCTGTTTCCTAACTTTTAAAAAACTTTTGTTAATTTCTCTCTTTGAGCCTCCATTTCTTCATCTGAAAACAGGGATGTCAATAATTTGTTAATGACTTATAATATTACTGCTTATTTTAAAAATTTTAACAGATATTTATTGAGTCTCTATTATGTGCCAGGTGATGTTCATGAGACTTAGATAAAAATGAACAAGATGTAAAATTCCTGTTCCCTCAGACTTTATAATAGAGCTGAAATGTGATAACCTGTTTTTAAAAAGCTTAGCACAATTCCAAGTGTGTTGTAGCTGCTTGGGCTTCCCTGGTAGTTCAGCTGATAAGGAATCTGCTTGCAATGCAGGAGACTCCTGTTCAATTCTTGGGCCAGGAAGATCTCCTGGAAGAGGGATAGGTTACCCACTCCAGTATTCTTGGGATTTTCTGGTGGCTCAGACAGTAAAGAATCTGCCTGCAATTCAGGAGACCTGTGCTGGGAAGATCTGAAACTAAATTCTTAACTTTTTTTTTCCTGTTTGCTTTCTACTTAATAACTTTTCCCTGGCTACTAATAAGCAGTTTAGCTGAAAATAAACAAAAGTCTGATGATATTTGCTCTAATTTTATATGAACTTGCTTTCAAGAAATGGGAGGCTGACAATAATTATAGTGTCCAATAATTAAGGTCAATGAAATTTCCATCCAGTTGTATTGGTCCATCTTTCAGTTCAGTTCAGTTCAGTCGCTCAGTCGTGTCCGACTCTTTGCGACCCCATGAATTGCAGCACACCAGGCCTCCCTGTCCATCACCAACTCCCGGAGTTCACTCAGACTCATGGCCATCAAGTCAGTGATGCCATCCAGCCATCTCATCCTCTGTCGTCCCNACAGCATGTAACCAATGGACTTATCTGTAAATAAAACTGAGTTTTCCAAAAAAAAAAAAAAAAAAAGAATGCTAGAATCTAGGTCTCCTGATTTCCAATCCGATACGTATTCCTTTAACCTTCTCAAAACTGGAAATGCCACATTATACTCTTCCTTTAGAATTTTTAAAGTGCCCCCCCAAATTTCTGCCTAAATATGATTTCTGATCATGATGTTGACTTCAACAAATAGGAATAAGAGCTGGATTTTAACACCAGGAGGCAAATAAAAAGGAAGAGTTTTCAGATTTGTTGTTCAGCATCTCAAAGGCAGAGATTGAGCCAAAACAAGCATAGTAAGTAGAGATAAGTTTTGTTTAAACCTAAGAAAATACTTTTTGGATGTACAGAGCTCTCAACAGCTGGAATCTTCTACCTAGGTAGAGAGTGAGCTCTTCACAATTGGGCACGATCAAGTGGATGCCCATGAGGTGGTAAGTTAGGCCAGGTCAACTTAAGTGCTCACACATTTTTAATAAACCCATGTGGAATTTATGAATCCTCATAATATTTAAATGGGCTTCCCAGGTGGCACTAGTGGTAAAGGACCTGCCTGCAAAGGCAGGAGGTATAGGTGTAAGAGAAGTGGGCTTGATCCTTGTGTCAGAAAGATCCCCTGGAGGAGGACATGGCATGCCAGTATTCTTGCCTGGAGAATCCCATGGACAGAGAAGCCTGGTGGGCTACAGTCCATAGGCTCGCAGAGTCAGACACAACTGAAGCGACTTAGAATGAGAACAAGACAGATGATGGTATTTAAATAATCCCTTCTTAAATCCATCCTAACCAATGACTACCTCTGGGCTCATTGAGTTACCACCTACTATAAAAAGTATACTTCCTTTCATTTTCACTGACTCTAACTCTTGCAAACTTTGGGTTAAGGGGAGGTTGGGATAGTTCTGTCTTTCTGAGACTTACTGATTAAGTACACAATTCCATTCTATCAAGCATTATAGTATCTTCTCTCAGCCTTCTCTTTTTTTGATTGGGGGATATCTAACTTTTTAAAGTCTATCTTTTTTACCAACAAGCTCCATCATTTTGATGATGTGACTAGCCCCCTGCCCTTCCCCCAGCTCCGCTGAAGTTGTCTTGAAGACACGTAAATAGAACTGTCGTGTTTTTCTTGAGCCCACACACCGGTATCATTTGATCATAGGATAATGTCTTTCTGTTGGCTTCCATACTCATTCTGATGAAACCCACATGCCCCCGCTTAAGCTACTGGAGTTCAGATTTGTCATCAGTGATCTCAATTTCTGCCCTGCCAGTTACTAACTATATGACCTTGAACATGTCACTCATTTTCCTTTGGAAAATGGGGAAAACAATACTCTGAAAAAATTTGGTAAGAAACAAGAAAAAGAAGGTCCATGCAAATAGCTTGGACAGAACCTGGTACAGCATCTATGCTCAGTACTCATTTATAGAAGTGAGATGAAATAAACTTAAATACATTTCCTGATTTGTGATACATTGTGCATGTATGCTAAGTCACTTCAGTCTGTCCAACTCTGTGCAACCCTATGGACTGTAACCCTCCAGGCTCCTCTGTCCATGGGATTCTCCAGGCAGGAATACTGGAGGGGGTTGCCATGTACTCCTCCTGAGATACATTAGTGTCCATCATTTTATAAAGAGAGATTAAGAAATAATTTATCTAAGAGCATTGCTTTATATTTTCCCACACTGAACCTCAGCTGTTACATTTCCCCCTCATTCTCATCAGATCTTTATGCCCCTGAGACTTAAAGTCAGGGAACTCCAGTTTGAATTCTTTCTCTATGATTTATTAACTCTACAATTTTGGTTGATAAACATTTCTGTTTCCTCAAATGTCGCATTGAGATAAACGCAGACAATTCACCTTGAAAGGCTTTGAACCCGAATAGACTCTGGGTTCAAATCTAAGGTTCACCCATGCAGACCATGAACACTGCGACCATAGGCAAGTTGCCTAACCTTGCTCAGTTTCCTAACAGGCAGAGAGAAAAACTCACACCCACCTCAAAGAGTCTTGGTCGTAATTCAATGAGGCAACCTGTACAGAGTCTAATGTAGCCCTGGTCACACGCAGTGGGTTCTCAACGGCTAGTTGCCTCCTTCCTCATGCCACAGAGCTGTCTAGACACTCTGTAACTTCTGAAGATGTGTGCAGATGTTAGAAGGTATTGTGTGTGGTGCTAGTTCCTTGCCCAGAAACAATATCATGTGATGAAAAGTGTACTGGATTTGGAGTCCAACTGGGATTCAAGTGTTTGTAAGGTTTGGAAAGACATTCTGTTCCCTGAAGCGTGGCTTTCTGGTCTCAGAGTGGGGACAGACCTCGCTCTGCTCAGCTTCAGGTGCATCTTGAGCATCTGATGAAATATTAATGGTGAAACCATTAAGGTAGTCTGAAAGTGAGGCACCATGATGACTGGAAAGGCTCAGTGACGTTTGCAAAAGTGAAGAGATCACTACTTTATATTCTTTCTTTCATGTCTTTTATTGAAGGATGAATTAAACCCCAGTTCCGGGTGATTTTTTGATTTCTGGAGATTTCTTGGTTAATAGTCTCTTTTTGGAGAGATTTTAACAATATTGCTATTATTACTTCCATGATCTTTATGAAAGATGGCATAGTATCGTGCCAAGCCATTCTGGAATCAAGGTGCTCTCTGACATAAAAATCCAGTCACAGAGAGCTTGAATCTATGAAAACTGAAAGCATTGAATTTCCATAGTCCCCTGCTGAAAACCTAGAGAACACTGGTTTGTTAAAGTCCTTCTGCTTTTTCTCCTGGTAAGTTACGGTTTTACAGTTTCCAGATCCCACTCGTTCTTGTGAATTCCAGACACGATAATGAAGTTTAGTAGTTCATACTTCCCAGGTGGGAAATCTATCCGCAGTGCGGCATTCCTTCCGGTTCAGTGACCGTTTATAATGACTGGATGTGCATTCTGGACAATAGCACGCCAATTCTACCCATGACTTACTCCAGAATTCTAGAGTAGATGCTTTATGGCCCAGAGGGCTTATTCATTTAGTTTGTCCATTCCATTTAGTTGGTGAGGGAATGGACAGAAGTTCATAGCATGGAGCCCTGAAATGAGAGGCAAGAGATTTGAACTCTTGCCCCCCGTATGCTACTAACTTATTGGAAAAAACTGAGCAAGTCACTTCTCTCTGTGGCTCAGCATCCCCACCTGCCACCAGAAGGGGCTAGATGAAATGATCTCTAATGCCTCTTCCAGTTTTGTCATTTTGCGATTCTAAAATACGCTGTCGTTGATCGTCTTTCCTGGCAAGGTCATTGAGGGGCAAAGCTGTGGTAGCTGAAACATCTGATAACACATTTCCCTTTCCTTGCCAGCTACTCAGAAGCTCCCCTTCAAATAAACTTTAGATGAACATTCTTGGAATAAACCTATCAGACCTGTAGAACTCAGCAACAAGAAATGGCAACTTAGACCAGACAAGGGTTCAAAGTAGATGATGGGAAAATCATATGCATTGATTTTCTATTAGTCAAGTAGCTTGTAAAAATACTCGTAAATGAAATTTAGAGAAACAAGGAAAAGAGGAGTGATTACACAGCTTGCTTCATAATGCTGGCACTGGGATTATATCTTCACTAAGGCCTTGTACAGAGGAAAGGGACTTAAACAGGGCAGTCCCCTGGGTTCATCCCGACAACATTCTCTTGCTGTGTGACCTTGCACAGGTGCAGCTCCATATTTGAGCTCTTGTTTCTTCCACCTGGTGATGAGCACCTTGGGTTAAGGCAGTGGTTCTCAAAATGTAAGGTGCATATGAATCATCTAAAGATCTTTCTAAAACACAGATTCTGATTCTGTAAATCCAGAGTGGGGCCTAGCATCCTGCAGGTCTAATAAGCTCCTCAGTGAAGCAGCTGCTGCTTGTCCTTCCCTCATTGAGAAGCAAGGCACTACATCATTTTTAAGGTCCTTTTCCACTGTGAACTCTCCATGATAGGTGAGAAGCAGAATAGCAAAGACTCTCTAGTTGGTCTCCTATCTGTATTAAAGTATCTCTTTTAAAAGAGAGATGAGAACAGAATTCCTAAACCTAGGCTTAAGTAAGATGGAAGGTGGACATGGGTGGGATTATTTGCTTTGAAGCCCAAGACAATCTGAAAAGATATAAAGGCTTGAAAGGAAAGCAAAGAAGAGAGGCAGACCGTGTGCTTGAGGCAGATAGAAAAGTCAGGGAACAACTGTCCCTAGGAAGCACAGGTGATGGTCACAGAAATGTAATAAAGATCTTGATGCTAATTCCACTGTGAGCCATGGTTGGCCCTGGGTTTAGAGATATCATCTTGTGTACCCTCACAGCATTCCTGCAAAGCTGCAGGAGAATGGCAGGACTCTCCTCATCCTCAAGCAGAACTAGAGAAAGAAGGGCTCGAGGCAGAACCCCAAGGGGAGACTGGGTGGCAGAGCTTTGGCTTTGACACCCCGGTGATGAGCCTGGCACACCCGTCTCTGTACGTGCTTGGACATAGCCCGCTAGGCTCTCCCCATGTCATCTCTCTGGAGCCGCCCGTGGGCAGCGGTGTGGGGGAAGGAAAGTGTCTCAGCAGAACCTTGGTTTCACTTCCTGCCTTGAACACAGAGAGTCATTATATAAATATCAACCTCAGCAGCTGCTACTCTCACCCCACTTCTNCTAGGCTCTCCCCATGTCATCTCTCTGGAGCCGCCCGTGGGCAGCGGTGTGGGGGAAGGAAAGTGTCTCAGCAGAACCTTGGTTTCACTTCCTGCCTTGAACACAGAGAGTCATTATATAAATATCAACCTCAGCAGCTGCTACTCTCACCCCACTTCTCGCTATTACTCCCGAGCCCCAGCTCACAGGCAGGGCGCCTGCAGCCTCTCACTTTCCCCTGGCCCCACAGCCTTGCACCAGGCTGGCCAGGTGGGTGCCTGGGGCAGAAATGAATCACAACCTCTCTCTGGCCCTCCAGCCAGCCATGTCCAGTGGCCCGCACCTCACTGAGCAGGGGAGGTTGTCCTGACCAGTGGCCCACGGTAATCAAATTAAACCTCGTTTACAGATGTGACAGGCCGCCAGCCCATCCACAGGGGCCACAGAGTGCACCGTCAGCACTCGCGCTGGTCGAGGAGGGGCACACTCACATACGTGTGCTCTCTTCTATGCAGTGAACTAAAGTCACTCGACCTTTCAGACCTGTTTTAAGTCAGGAAGGCAGTGTAGCATGGTAGAAAGAAAAGTCTGGAATGAGAGATCAGAAATGAGCTCAAGCCTCCACTCCACTATAAATATTAGCAGAATAAACTCTCTGCTAAGCTTCAAATGTAAGAAATTCCCGTCTAAACACTGGCTCATCACTGTTGACTTATTTTATTTCTGAAGCTATAATTAAAAAAAAAGTATTACAAAAATCCCTGGCAGGTACATGTAATCTCCTCGATCCTAAATTTCTCCATCTCTAAAACACTGACGTGAGCCCTGCTTTTTCTCTCCAGGGTTGTTACAAAGATCATG
This sequence comes from Neotragus moschatus, assembly GCA_006410615.1. Lineage (NCBI taxonomy): Eukaryota > Metazoa > Chordata > Mammalia > Artiodactyla > Bovidae > Neotragus > Neotragus moschatus. Next base: position 1,961,318 of record SJYA01000115.1, read on the forward strand.
CAAGACCCGTGATGTCTCCCTCTCTGTCTGAGCACTGACTGACATGTAATAGAGTGTGTGTTTGTGTGTGTGTGTGTGTGTATAAAAGAGGTTAGCGAATTCAAGGATGGTATTCCAAGCTGTTTTATTCAATTCACTCTCTGAGTCATGTCCAGCTCTTTGTGACCCCATGGACTGGAGCAAGCCAGGCTTCTGTATCCATCACCAACTCCCGGAGTTTACCCAAACTCATGTCCATAGAGTCAATGATGCCATCCAACCATCTCATCTTCTTTCGTCCCCTTCTCCTCCTGCCTTCAGTCTTTACCAGCATCAGGGTCTTTTCCAATGAGTCAGTTTTTTTGCATCTGGTGGCCAAAGTATTGGAGTTTCAGCTTCAGCATCAGTCCTTCCAACGAATATTCAGGACTGACTTCCTTTAGGATTGACTGGTTTGATCTTCTTGCAGTCCAAGGGACTCTCAAGAGTCTTCTCCAACACCACAGTTCAAAAGCATCAACTCTTCAGTGCTCAGCTTTCTTTATAGTCTAGCTCTCACATCCATACATGACTATTGGACAAACCATATCTTTAACTAGATTGACCTTTATTGGCAAAGTCATCCATACATGACTACTGGAAAAATCATACCTTTGACTAGACAGAACTTTGGTTTAGTTATTGACATCTTAAGGGCGTGCTACAGTCCATCGGGTCGGAAAGAGTTGGCCAGGACTGAGTGACTGCACCAACAATGTCAGAGCCATGGCCATCTTAGAGGCAGGAAGGCCTAGGCAGAGCCCAGCAATAGGGCTTCACTGGGCTCTCGAAATGATTGATGGAAAGCAGTGTTTGGGAATCTCACCACTTACATGTTACTCAGCAGATCAAATGTGATCAGAGTACCATGCTCCTTCTCCCCCTTGACCCCTTTATGACCTGACTGGATATTTGTGATTTATTTACTAAGTGATAAAAACAGATTACTAGGCAATTGATTCAATATGAATCCATTAAACAAATTATATATATGCTTTGAAAAAAAAAACTGAAAAGTTGATGCTCACAAAAATATACTGGTAATCTCTGGATGGTGATATTTGGAGAGGTTAAAATTTCTTTCTCCATGCTTTGTGGAGAAATGGCCCCTTGTGGAATGATTGGCCCCTTAAAGGATGGAGGTTTAGTGCTGTTAGCTTTTCTTCTTCCCTTAAGCACACGTGAGGTATTGAGTGGAGAGAAATGAAAGGTGAGGGAGCTGTAGCAAGTTACCATGGATCCAAGCAGAGTGAGGGTCTGGAGGTTTTTCCTTTAAATTTGTTTCTTAAGAGTGATTGGTTGACTCCTATGTTTGCCGTTCATTAATTCATCCATCCATCCTGTCATCGTTCATTCACTTGCTCATCAAGGAGTGATGTCATTGCTGACGCCTGTAGAGGAAGGCATGGGCTAGTTGTCAGAACACAGAGGTTTAAATCCTGCTACCATTCTTCTAAGGCCATGAGCTCTTGGCCCTTTGGATCATCTGAGGCTCCCCAGTCTGAAAAATGGAACTCATAGTGAACAAGAAAACCCTTTGAGAACTTCACAGTGCTGAGCAGAGAAGAGTTTCTGTGAAATCAAAACACCATGCCAGCAGCACAGGAGAGATGGGTAAATCATATGGAACCTGCACTTTTTGGAATCTGACTCTAGATAGTCTCCTGGCTTAATGCCGAGTCTAGCAGTATGGGGCCTGGAGAGACTCTCTGAGCTGGAGTCCAGGAAGCCTGGCTTCCAGGTTAGTCTGAGCTCTGACATGCTGTATGATGATGAGCCACTCAATTTCCCCCTCCAGACTCCAGATTTTCCACCTGTCCTATAAAGGGATTGTTAAGCTTAGGTATCTCTAAGGCACCTTGCAGCTTGGACACTCTGTGAAATGAGTGAAATCAAGGAAAAATAGGAAACATGTTAAGATACCCATCATGAACCAATATGTACCATATACTAGTTTCTGTTTCGGCAACAAAGGCATGGGAACATTCTAGGCAGTGATGGTCTCCCAGAGGGCAAGTCTTGGGTCTGCGGATGTTGATTTTCCATGGCATCTCTGCCTCTTTGCTTAGCTTCCATCTCTCTGGGAGAAAGAGGGAGCGCAAACTCTTCTCCAAGATGACTGGGAGTCCACCTGTGACTCCCGAATAAACATGATGGGCAGGACTATTTACAACGTTAGCCATGTTTCCAAGCTGTTTCTCAAACCTATGACTTGATGGGAGCCCCAGCTTGGAAATTTGGAGCCCTGTGTCTAGGGCTAGCTTATCCCATGACTGATCAGCAGCATTCATTTATTCATCACTCATTTCCTCAGGAAGCATTTATGGAGCACCTACTATGTGTGTTAGGTTCTGGATTAGACACTGGAGACAATGAGTAGAACATAGTTTACTAGACTTTGTGTTTCCTGAAAGCAAGGGTCCTGTCCTTAGTTCAGTTCAGTCGCTCAGTCGTGTCTGACTCTTTTCGATCCCATGAACCACAGCATGCCAGGCCTCCCTGTCCATCACCAACTCCCGGAGTCCATCCAAACTCATGTCCATTGAGTTGGTGATGCCATCCAATCATCTCATCCTCTGTCGTCCCCTTCTCCTGCTTTCAATCATTCCCAGCATCAGGGTCTTTTCCAATGAGTCAGTTCTTCACATCGGGTGGCCAAAGTATTGGAGTTTCAGCTTCAACATCAGTCCTTCCAATGAACACCCAGGACTGATCTCCTTCAGGATGGACTGGTTGGATCTCCTTGCAGTCCAAGGGACTCTCAAGAGTCTTCTGCAACACCACAATTCAAAAGCATCAATTCTTTGGCGCTCAGCTTTCTTTAAAGTCCAACTCTNCAGCTTCAACATCAGTCCTTCCAATGAACACCCAGGACTGATCTCCTTCAGGATGGACTGGTTGGATCTCCTTGCAGTCCAAGGGACTCTCAAGAGTCTTCTGCAACACCACAATTCAAAAGCATCAATTCTTTGGCGCTCAGCTTTCTTTAAAGTCCAACTCTCACATCCGTACATGACTACTGGAAAAACCATGGCCTTGATTAGACAGACCTTTGTTAACAAAGTAATGTCTCTGCTTTTTAATATGCTGTCCGGGTTGGTCATAACTTTCCTTCCAAGGAGTAAGTGCCTTTTAATTTCATGGATTCACTCACCATCCACAGTGATTTTGGAACCCCCCAAAATAAAGTCAGCCACTGTTTCCACTGTTTCCCCATCTATTTCCCATGAAGTGATGGGACCAGATGCCATGATCTTCGTTTTCTGAATGTTGAGCTTTAAGCCAACTTTTGCACTCTCCTCTTTCATTTTCATCAAGAGGCTCTTTAGTTCTTCTTCACTTTCTACCATAAGGGTGGTGTCATCTTGATTCCAGCTTGTGCTTCTTCCACCCCAGCGTATCTCATGATGTACTCTGCATATAAGTTAAATAAGCAGGGTGACAATATACAGCCTTGACGTATTCCTTTTCCTATTTGGAACCAGTCTGTTGTTCCATGTCCAGTTCTAACTGTTGCTTCCTGACCTGCATACAGATTTCTCAAGAGGCAGGTCAGGTGGTCTGGTATTCCCATCTCTTTCAGAATTTTCCACAGTTTATTGTGATCCACACAGTCAAAGGCTTTGGCATAGTCAATAATGCAGAAATAGATGTTTTCCTGGAACTCTCTTGCTTTTTCCATGATCCAGTGGATGTTGGCAATTTGATCTCTGGTTCCTCTGCCTTTTCTAAAACCAGCTTGAACATCTGGAAGTCCTCATTTCTCCTGGGCCTAAATATGACCCTGCCTTAAGGACCACCTAAACTAGAGGGATCTTTGGACAAGCAATTTCCTTCCTCGCAGCTCCATGTCCTCACTTGTAAAACAGTTTTGGGGAAGTGGACTTTATGATCTCCACAATCCCGTCTAACCTGGGTGTTCTGTTCTGTGGTTGCGTTACCTGGTGGCCTGCAGTGAGAAAGGTTTGCATACAGAGATGGAGCAAAGGTCACAGAACAATCTGCAGCAGAGATGAAATGAAACCGCAGAGTCTCCAGGGAGTGCGTGGAGCTCGTCAACCCTCTTCACCACTGAGACAAGACAAAGCCTGATCCAGGCATGCAGTCAGAGTACTGAGGCTCTGCAGGACACCACTCTGGGTCTCCAGGGACCCTGCCTTCAGGGCAGGGGTGAGGTTTATCTGGCTACAGCCTGGACAGTGTCCCAGCCAGCACTCTGGGCAAGACTGAGAGCCAGATATTGAAGCGGAATACATTCAGGACAGAGAACCAGGATCTCTGAGTTCCTGTCACAGTCTCCCTCCCCCTGCTTTTACCTGTATCACCAAAACTCTCCGGGGATGGTGACACCTACCTCCCATATTACTGTGATGATTAAATGTGAGAACACATATGAAAGGTCTTCGTAAATTCTGAAGTGCTTTATACATGGAAAATAAGAGTTAATATTCATGAAAGAGGGAGAAATAAAAGGGCACCTTAAACAATGAATTGATATCCCCTAAGTGTGTGCCAGGCACTGAAGTAAGCACTTCATTAAAGCCAACTCATTTAAACCCCACAATATGGGGTGGAGGTTAATGTTCCCATTCTACAGATGAGGAAATGGAGTCCCTGGGAGTATAAGGAACTAGGTCAGAATCACCCCACCAGGAAGTGACAAAGCAAGGACTCACAGCAAGGGAGTCACCAATGTGACCTTCTGCCTCCCTGCACGGAAAAATGTTTTCTAACTCAAGTTAATTCTAGCCAACAAACCTGGCCTGAGAGCTGGACTGAACACTGGGCACATGAGAATGAGGACACAGGAGCATAGCAAATGAGGAAGTACTCCGAGGAATAAGGAAATAGACACTACAAATACGATTGGTATCGGAATAATGTAAAGAAAAATGTGGAGATGGAAAAGATGAAGAGGCTTTGCATTTATCACCCTAGGAACAAGGTAGTGGATAAAGAGTCATTCAAGGTGAGGCTGAAAAGGTGAGGTGTTGGAGCCTGATGGTGAAAGATCTTGGAGGCCAGGCTACAGTGATCAGAGTTTAGCCTAGAACTGATAGAGCATGATGAAGGTTTCAGAGGAAGCGAGCAATGCATCAAAAGTGGAATTTTAAGAAAGTTAAACTAACAAAAGGGAAGAAACCCGTTCATCTTTGACTTCCACTGTTACCATAGTCTGTGTCCTGGTAAAGATGAAGTTAGATGAAAGTTTATCTTTCAAGTTGGACCCCTCTCAGGGAAAAAGGGGGTTGAACTTTCAGGTATTTGGTACATCACTGATACTCAAAATGGTGACGAGTGGAGAGGTGTTCCCAGAAGACTGGGTAGACAGGATGCTAGAAGTGACGTGTCTCCATCCCATGCTTGACTCTCCCACTTCATTGTTGAGGAGGTGATCCTGCCTCTGGTAGACCCCTCAGGTGATGGGGAATTCTCACCCCAGAAAGTAGCCTGCTCTATCCTTGGACAGCTCCTCCTGCTAGAATGAGTCGGCTTTGTTTTATTCAAACCTAAGAATGTCTTTGCCTGGAGAATCCTGTGAACAGAGGAGCCTAGCAGGCTACAGTCCATAGGGTTGCACAGAGTTGGACACAACTGGAAGCTACTTAGCATGCACACAAGCAAGAATATCTTTATCTCAGTATCACCGTGTTGTTCATCCCTTTGGGCCTAAAACCTGCATTAGGTGACAGTAATGTGCCTGCAGTGTGGGAAACCTGGATTCGATCCCTGGGTTGGGAAGATCCCCTGGAGAAGGGAAAGGCTACCTGCTCTAGTATTCTGGCCTGGAGAATTCCATGGACTGCAGTCCATGGGATCGCAAAGAGTCGGACACGACTGAGCGACTTTCACTTTCACTTCACACTTTCACTAAGGGAAGTTTATGGGGGTTCGAAGGGGCTGGATCTGGGAGGCTCAGGACTATCTAGAGAGACAGACAAACTTAGCATTTTGGGGGAAGAAGTCCAGCCAAGTTGGGGAGACACAGAGCTTAGAGCTGGAAGGAAAGAAGGAGCTACTGTTTATGGGACTCTGTAGCTGAAGGCCAAGTGCTGGGCTTCCAGAATCACTTTGCTAGTCAAGAAATAGGTGAAGTGTCCTAAATGAATCTCAACTCTAATTCCTCTTAAGAAGCCTCTGTCTCTTTTCAATGAATTACTGGAGAGACCTCCCAGACCATTCCTGCAACCAGTACCTACTGGGTGCCAGGCAGTGAGATTTACAAGTGGGCTAGGCATGCCTACTCTTCTGAGAGGCTTACACTCTAAGGGGCAGATGAAGGGGATGAAGAAGTGAGCAAATAAAAAATTATATAAAGAATCTGCAATGTATTCAAAAGTGGTCAGCAGCCCAAGTTCCATGAGTCAGAACTATGTTTTGGTTTGTAACACTGGATTCTCAGTGCCTAGAATTAGGCCTGGCATGTTCTCAATAAATATCAATCAAATGAATAAATGAGTGAGTGAATAAATAAGTGTTTGATAGCTTCTGATCTAAAACCATAATAAAGGTCTTCTGAGCTTCAATTTAATACTTTATTCACTGCAGTCTGGTGATCTTTAGGTCTATAAGGTCCCCTGGGAAGTTTGTCTTGGCAGGTGGATATTAACCAGTTGAAGACAGGCAAATGGCATCTACCACTTTCTATGACAATGCTGTCCATCCCATGTGGCTGGTCCCTGGTCCACATGTCGAGTCAACAGGAGTCTGACTTGTTGAGTGAACTTGGGCAAGTCACTTAACCTCTTACACTTCCGTTTCTTTTCTGTGAAAGAAAGAGAGCACCGCATTCTGGTTCACATTAGTTAGTAAATAATTTCATTCCAAGAAAGAGCTTGACCTTGTTGAGAAAGGAACCAAATGGAAGGCAGGCTTTTTTCCTAAAGCAACTCGATCTTATCAGAGCATTCAGACACAAAGGTTAGCCTCCGGGAGCTGCTGACATTAGAGGGGTATTTGAATCTGTGAACTTTTGGCTTAAAAGTAAGAGTTCAACTCTCCTCTGATTCTCTCTGGTGTTGCAATGTTGGCCAAAGGTGGCTGCCGTGCTGTGCGTACAACCGGAAACCCCAAATTGGGTTTGCATCTCTCTGGCCGAGCAAGGTGCCTTCCCCAGCCTCACCTCCAGATGTTCCATGGGGGTTTGAGGTGTGGAGGAGGAGTTAACGGAGCTTGGTGTCTCTCTTATTGAGGTGAGTCTGTGCACTCGCAGGCACAAGAGAAAGCTGGGGGTGGGGGTGTCCCAGCCTGCTTCTGTAAATGGGTGCCACTGACAGCCACAGGGCGCTGTAGCCAGAAGGAAAATATGCTTCTGTAATCACGAGCTAAAGGTTTCCNCTACAGCCTGGACAGTGTCCCAGCCAGCACTCTGGGCAAGACTGAGAGCCAGATATTGAAGCGGAATACATTCAGGACAGAGAACCAGGATCTCTGAGTTCCTGTCACAGTCTCCCTCCCCCTGCTTTTACCTGTATCACCAAAACTCTCCGGGGATGGTGACACCTACCTCCCATATTACTGTGATGATTAAATGTGAGAACACATATGAAAGGTCTTCGTAAATTCTGAAGTGCTTTATACATGGAAAATAAGAGTTAATATTCATGAAAGAGGGAGAAATAAAAGGGCACCTTAAACAATGAATTGATATCCCCTAAGTGTGTGCCAGGCACTGAAGTAAGCACTTCATTAAAGCCAACTCATTTAAACCCCACAATATGGGGTGGAGGTTAATGTTCCCATTCTACAGATGAGGAAATGGAGTCCCTGGGAGTATAAGTAACTAGGTCAGAATCACCCCACCAGGAAGTGACAAAGCAAGGACTCACAGCAAGGGAGTCACCAATGTGACCTTCTGCCTCCCTGCACGGAAAAATGTTTTCTAACTCAAGTTAATTCTAGCCAACAAACCTGGCCTGAGAGCTGGACTGAACACTGGGCACATGAGAATGAGGACACAGGAGCATAGCAAATGAGGAAGTACTCCGAGGAATAAGGAAATAGACACTACAAATACGATTGGTATCGGAATAATGTAAAGAAAAATGTGGAGATGGAAAAGATGAAGAGGCTTTGCATTTATCACCCTAGGAACAAGGTAGTGGATAAAGAGTCATTCAAGGTGAGGCTGAAAAGGTGAGGTGTTGGAGCCTGATGGTGAAAGATCTTGGAGGCCAGGCTACAGTGATCAGAGTTTAGCCTAGAACTGACAGAGCATGATGAAGGTTTCAGAGGAAGCGAGCAATGCATCAAAAGTGGAATTTTAAGAAAGTTAAACTAACAAAAGGGAAGAAACCCGTTCATCTTTGACTTCCACTGTTACCATAGTCTGTGTCCTGGTAAAGATGAAGTTAGATGAAAGTTTATCTTTCAAGTTGGACCCCTCTCAGGGAAAAAGGGGGTTGAACTTTCAGGTATTTGGTACATCACTGATACTCAAAATGGTGACGAGTGGAGAGGTGTTCCCAGAAGACTGGGTAGACAGGATGCTAGAAGTGACGTGTCTCCATCCCATGCTTGACTCTCCCACTTCATTGTTGAGGAGGTGATCCTGCCTCTGGTAGACCCCTCAGGTGATGGGGAATTCTCACCCCAGAAAGTAGCCTGCTCTATCCTTGGACAGCTCCTCCTGCTAGAATGAGTCGGCTTTGTTTTATTCAAACCTAAGAATGTCTTTGCCTGGAGAATCCTGTGAACAGAGGAGCCTAGCAGGCTACAGTCCATAGGGTTGCACAGAGTTGGACACAACTGGAAGCTACTTAGCATACACGCAAGCAAGAATATCTTTATCTCAGTATCACCGTGTTGTTCATCCCTTTGGGCCTAAAACCTGCATTAGGTGACAGTAATGTGCCTGCAGTGTGGGAAACCTGGATTCGATCCCTGGGTTGGGAAGATCCCCTGGAGAAGGGAAAGGCTACCTGCTCTAGTATTCTGGCCTGGAGAATTCCATGGACTGCAGTCCATGGGATCGCAAAGAGTCGGACACGACTGAGCGACTTTCACTTTCACTTCACACTTTCACTAAGGGAAGTTTATGGGGGTTCGAAGGGGCTGGATCTGGGAGGCTCAGGACTATCTAGAGAGACAGACAAACTTAGCATTTTGGGGGAAGAAGTCCAGCCAAGTTGGGGAGACACAGAGCTTAGAGCTGGAAGGAAAGAAGGAGCTACTGTTTATGGGACTCTGTAGCTGAAGGCCAAGTGCTGGGCTTCCAGAATCACTTTGCTAGTCAAGAAATAGGTGAAGTGTCCTAAATGAATCTCAACTCTAATTCCTCTTAAGAAGCCTCTGTCTCTTTTCAATGAATTACTGGAGAGACCTCCCAGACCATTCCTGCAACCAGTACCTACTGGGTGCCAGGCAGTGAGATTTACAAGTGGGCTAGGCATGCCTACTCTTCTGAGAGGCTTACACTCTAAGGGGCAGATGAAGGGGATGAAGAAGTGAGCAAATAAAAAATTATATAAAGAATCTGCAATGTATTCAAAAGTGGTCAGCAGCCCAAGTTCCATGAGTCAGAACTATGTTTTGGTTTGTAACACTGGATTCTCAGTGCCTAGAATTAGGCCTGGCATGTTCTCAATAAATATCAATCAAATGAATAAATGAGTGAGTGAATAAATAAGTGTTTGATAGCTTCTGATCTAAAACCATAATAAAGGTCTTCTGAGCTTCAATTTAATACTTTATTCACTGCAGTCTGGTGATCTTTAGGTCTATAAGGTCCCCTGGGAAGTTTGTCTTGGCAGGTGGATATTAACCAGTTGAAGACAGGCAAATGGCATCTACCACTTTCTATGACAATGCTGTCCATCCCATGTGGCTGGTCCCTGGTCCACATGTCGAGTCAACAGGAGTCTGACTTGTTGAGTGAACTTGGGCAAGTCACTTAACCTCTTACACTTCCGTTTCTTTTCTGTGAAAGAAAGAGAGCACCGCATTCTGGTTCACATTAGTTAGTAAATAATTTCATTCCAAGAAAGAGCTTGACCTTGTTGAGAAAGGAACCAAATGGAAGGCAGGCTTTTTTCCTAAAGCAACTCGATCTTATCAGAGCATTCAGACACAAAGGTTAGCCTCCGGGAGCTGCTGACATTAGAGGGGTATTTGAATCTGTGAACTTTTGGCTTAAAAGTAAGAGTTCAACTCTCCTCTGATTCTCTCTGGTGTTGCAATGTTGGCCAAAGGTGGCTGCCGTGCTGTGCGTACAACCGGAAACCCCAAATTGGGTTTGCATCTCTCTGGCCGAGCAAGGTGCCTTCCCCAGCCTCACCTCCAGATGTTCCATGGGGGTTTGAGGTGTGGAGGAGGAGTTAACGGAGCTTGGTGTCTCTCTTATTGAGGTGAGTCTGTGCACTCGCAGGCACAAGAGAAAGCTGGGGGTGGGTGTCCCAGCCTGCTTCTGTAAATGGGTGCCACTGACAGCCACAGGGCGCTGTAGCCAGAAGGAAAATATGCTTCTGTAATCACGAGCTAAAGGTTTCCCCCACCTTCCCTCTGAGAAAGTTTGGAGGCTATTTCTTTTTCAGCAAGCTGCCAAGCTTTTCCCCACATCAGTATTATTACAATGACTTTTACAAACTCGCCCGCCTGCTTTTTAATAAGCAGGTCTTTGCATTGATGGTACATGTGCAAGGTCTGACCTTTTCATAGGAAAAAACATTCATAACCGAAGCCTATATATAGAAGCTGAAGACGGGAGCAGATAAAGATGTAGGTCATATGACTTTTTGTGTGTGTGAAGCATAATGCAAGAGGGACCCAGCAGACAATTCAGAACTCATGAAATACTGCCACTGGCTTAAGCCTTCCTAATATTTATCAAAGGCTTTCAATAATGACTTTGTTTTCAACTGGGAGCTGTAATGCCACCTTCCATCCCTGAATACAATACTTTTTTTCTCCACAGAGGAACTTTATTTAAAAATGCATTTCACTATCTGGTTAACCCTTAACAATTCTTGTTCAAGGAAAGAACAGTGACCATAAAAGTGTATCTAGTGAACAAATATTTCACGTAATATGATTGGTAATCCAAATACCTGATGTGCGTCAGAGGGAGACATTTCCGCAGGCTCATGATTAGCTAAGTGAGCAGAAACCAAATTCCTCAGCATTCAAGACTAACGTGATTGAGAGGTTGTTTGCCTTTCCAACAATCTCTCCAGCACCCCTGTTTATACACCTTGCTCCACCAAATCTTCGGCTCCTCCGTCTTCATGTTCCTTCATCCTTGCCTTTGTTCCCTTTCTTCTCCTTTCTTGGCACCTTCCTTTCTGGACACCTCTGTATGTACAGGTCTGTTCTGACAGTTAGGGCTCAACTGCAGTTGCCTCCAAGAACTCTTCCTTCTCTCCCTTCCCAAGCTCTTTGTTCTTTTATGATCTGATCAGTACTCACTGTGGATTATGCTTCCAGTATATCCCATTCTTTTAGGCTATAAATTCTTTGAGAGCAGGGTAAGAGTCATGTCTGAGGTATTCGGAACCTCCTTAGCATGAAACTCTGAAGTTCATGTTTCACAGATAGTACTCATAAAACACATTCCTGCAAAATGTTTATTGAGTGCATGAATTTGGCATGGGGCGCTGATGGCGATTTGTGGGGTGTTTGTGTAGAGCTACTGTGCTAAGCATTATCTCATTTGAGCATCACGTATAAACCCACAAAGCTATTGTTAGTGTGCCACCATCCACAGCTGAAAAAACTAAAGCTCAAAGGAGTTTTAAACCTCACCCAACATCACATAGCTGGCAGAATGGTAGACCAGGATTCAAACTCAGATCTGTTTGGCCCAGAGGTTTGCTAACTTGTTCTAGATTTACAAGAGTGGATTATTAAATTATCAGGAATTTGGCAAAGTGATGGAAAGCACAGTTCTGATTAAAAATTAAATCACATAAACATGTAAATAAATAACATTAAAAACAATGGTAGAAAATACTCAAAACTCATCACTTCCTATTTAGTTTATGAAATGTTATTATCATATATGTTCTTGAGGTTGTTAATTTTGCTTTTATCCATATGTTAGAATCATCACCTACTGCTGTGCTTCTCTTCCAAATGATACATTCAACAATGTTGCACTGGTAGCTTGAGAGTGGTCTAGGTGGGAACACCTCTACCAAGGATATTGGAAAACACAACTAGTGGGACTTGCCCCTTACCACCCCCATCCCACTTAAAGCCAGTTGTTACACATTTACAAACACAACACTAGTCTGGCCCCAAAGTGAGACAGATGCTTCAGTAAATAATATGCTTTAGATCCAATACTCATACAGATTCTTGTTTCTAGACTTTAACTTTCACTCAGTAGGGCCTAACTTTGAACCATCACAGATAAACTGCTTTCTGGTGTTAGAAAATCGACACTTACCTGGCTCCTATGGGCCTCAGAATTAGAATAAAAGTAACTCTTAGTAGTTATTTTTTTGCCTATATCCATGTATCCTAAGCCGCTAACACAAATTTAATTATGCCTTTCATCACATCCTCTACCCAGGAACACATGATGAATCTCACAAACTAAAGTGGGAATTCTAAAATATGGATATAAATTTATTTCCCCAAATTTACATGAATACAAAACCCGTTGCTTGATCTACATATTCTTAGAAGCTAGATTTCACGTACAATTTCCACACTATATATTTTGTGTGGTTCCCATGAAATGAGATCTGCCCTTTGAGCCACAGGTTTTGGGACGGGTACTAATTCCTTAACTCTAGAGCATGTGTTAGCATTGCTGGAACTCAGTTTCCTCATCCGTACAACAAGGAATTTGATTTAGATGTCCTTATGGATCCTTCTGGTTCTAACTTTCTAAATGACACTACACGTCGCTTCTCTTCTCTAGGGCTCAGTTTGTGCATCTGTAACCAACAGTGGGTTGAAATGGGTAGTTCTAATGCCCTTTGCAGCTCCATCAGCTTGTGGACCCATGGGAAAAGCCCTGTCTTCCACCTCATGTGTCATGCCTACTGGATACCATCACACCTTACTTAGCTCTAGGAAAATGCCAGGTCACCTGGGACACCCAGAACTCGAGAGTGCCAAGAGAGGACTCAGAGATGGAGTTGCTTTTCTCACTGGGAGCTCTAACTACCACAGGACCAGGCTGCCATAGCCCTCAAAACAAAGGGAAATGTGTAGGCGGAGGGAGCGCCTCTGTTGTTTTCTTTTAGATGGTCTAGAAGTGAGGGTGAAATATCTGTACAAGGGTTTTGATTTGACACTCCAGCTGGGTCTGCAGTGAGGAGGGTGGGGGTGAGGGAGGCGCAAGACGTAAGACGGGTGACACTTTCTGCTGTACCGGGGAGACGGGGGTGACGGTGGAAAGGAAGGGAGAGGATTATGCAGGAACTACTGGGGTGATGCTCAGGGTGAGCAGAGCACTCAGCCAGCGTGTCTCAGTCTCTGCCCTTACCTGCTGACCCTGAACCTACAGTTCATTTGTATCTCTATGGAAAATCAAAAACTGTTCGTAACCCCTCATCTACATCATCTCCATCCTCATCCTCCCCCACAAAACCCGTATGCTTTTCAGGTTATAAGCACTTTGACATCTAAAATCTCTTCTGACCCACAAGACAACTCAACGAAATAGGTATCATTGCCTGGACTCTTCAGAGGAAGAGTCGGAGGTTCAGAAAGGGAACTGAAGTTATTTAAGATCACCTAGGTTGTAGGGCTGAGACTGGAACAGAGTCCATTCTTTGAACTTCAAGTCCATATGTTTCCAGCTCCCAAATGGCTGCAAGGGTTGGAGTAAATGTAATCCTTGAAGTCAAGACTGTTAGTTGAAACCACATGTCTCCGAGTGGCTGCTTTCCTGAGGACTCCCAGAACCACACTCAGGAATGGAGGGATTGATCCATTCATGAGCTCAGTGAATCCTTGAAGTGGAGGGCACTCTGCACATCCAATGCCCAGACTCTTCAAATTTCACATGGGGAAAGTGCAGCCCTCAGAGACATGTGCATGTTCAAAGTCAGGTAAAGAGCAACGGACAAGGCTAAGATTTCACCTGCTGGTCATTGCCATCTGCTCAGTCACTGCTCTCTTTTAATGGCTTTTTAGCTACCAGCAACATTACAAGATCATGGCTACTCTAAAAGCCTCCACCATCACTGTGAGGTAAAGTAACATTTTCTTCCAGCAGGGACATGGGCAGAAGAACTGTGGATGGAGGGAGGCCAACATACTCCGATCTCAGCTGTCATTTTGAATTTGATCTCCTCTGTGCCAGAAATCGGACTTATTGCTGGTGAGAATGGTGACTCACGCTCTTTTGATGCCAACCAACTAATTTATCCTGCTGTGGTTTGGTAGGTACAAACATTTAGTATGTGATCAAAAATAGAGACCCACCCTCTCCCACCATGCAGGCCCTTAAGATTGGTCTTGCCTAAGCCTGAGGATGTCCTTGAACTCCAATCAAACTTTTACCTCAAATGTAATTTGTTTTATTTTAGGAATCACTGAACCTTGTAACCCAGTCATGAAGGATAGCAAACTGTATCAATAAAAGGGAAGAGTCTCATCTAAGAGTTCCCTGTCTTAAGTGTATTCTCTTTTTCTTTATTATTAAATTGATTCGGTACCTTTGGCAGCTCATTTCCTCTCTCTGAGCCTCATAATCCCTATGTGCTAAATGAGAGAGTTAAAGTGGGTGGCTTTGGGGGATTATCTATTTTAAGGAGCTTCTTGATGGGCTGCCGTCTATGGGGTCTCACAGAGTCGGATATGACTAAAGCGACTTAGCAGCAGTAGCAGTTTCTTATAAGATCACACTTTTATCAGAGGCATCTCGTTACATCTCAGTGTTCCTATATGGTCTTGAGATGCTTTGGAGGTGAGGTTTAACCTGTGTTCTAGATGGGATTCTGCTCTATTTCTAAAAGGATAAGGAAAGGTAATAAGAATGGTATCAATTTAACCTGTAAAAAGTTAACTTCAGGATGAGCAATGGAGGTGTACACAACAAACTTCAGAACTTGACATGACTTAAGCTTTCTTGCTCTCATTACAGTGTTTCTTTTAAAACCTACTTTTCAGGCCAAATGGACAGGGCACCCACCATAACCATTCAAGAGGTGAAGATGAATTCAGAGGAAATCTCTACAGGGATTAAAAACAAGTAACATGTTTTATTTTAATAGTCACAGATCGTTGTCTCAAAATTTAGCCAGCTTTGGTCCTGGAGAGCTGTCTGTATCAATTTTCCAACACGATTGTGCAAACTCAGGTCTGAAACTTGGGTTTCTTCATTCACTTTTTCAACTAGTATCTCCTAAAGTGCCTAGGCAGTGCCAGGCACTTTTGCCATGGCTGTGGGAAAACAAGGATAATTTTAATACTACCCTGATCATAAGGACCTTAGAGTCTTCCCAGAGAAGATTTAACAGGCACACAGATTACTGTAGCTTAAGGCAGTGGCTTCAATGCCATGAGAAAGCTGGAGGCAGTTGAGAGGAGAGAGATTCCATCTCACTGAAAGCTCCTCCCATAGGAAGTGGCCTCTCCAGTCTTGATGGTTGTCAGGCAAGATTTTAATTCATTGTTAATAAGCCAGTGATTGGAAGCCTATTTCTCTGTGATTCTTTTTTTTTTCATCTGTAGAATGTGATAAGAATAGTATCAACCTCATTGACTTGTGAGTAATATGTGATTTCACGTGTATTAAAGCTCTTAGAAAATTTCCTGGAACATTGTAAGTGCTCAAAACATTCATCATTTTTATTCTTAGCATCAGAGTAAAATTACCCCAAAGTTTCTTGCAGTCTCAAAAGAGAGATCCATGGAGGGAAGACTCATGCGCATAGACTTCTTTGTATGTTACAGTGAAACCTACTCAGGTCTTCACAGGTGTCCAGGCTGTGTAGCTCAGAAGGGTGCCATCACTTTCTCCCTCTCCCCTAAACTCATCCTTCTGTCTCTCATGCGTTTGCACACACACACACACACACACACACACACACAAATGCACAACTGTTTCTGTCTGTAGAAGTTGGACTGTTTATCAAAAGCCCCAGATGTAGGAGTGTTTCAAATAATTTTTGGAAACTGAAATGATTTCAGAGATAATAAGCATCAAGACTGTGGGTGTAAAATAAAAACAATAGGTGAGTTCATAGTGAAATCTTTACATTGAGGAGAGATGGGTTTTCCTTTTTGCTGTCTTTTTTCCCAAAAGCATCGTCATTTATGTGGTTTGAAAGTGATCTTTCCTCTGGAAATTAGACATTGTGATACACAACACAAAGATGTAGCTGATTAATTATATGAACATCTCAATCTCTTTTGAGCGCAGCTTCGTCCTCCTTCAGGCATGGCAGCCTACGAGAATGAATTTGCTTTGAGTCATATATTTTACATAAACCAAAGAGGTTACCCCGAAGATGAACTGTCTGGCTTACTCTTCCCTACCCCCACCGCGTCCCACACACCATCGCAGGAAGGTATTAGCAGTTTCAAAACTTGAACTTTCTCTCAAGCATTTCTTTACTTGAACCAATCAGGATTTCTACATTAAAAAAATTATTGTCACAGTGCTGTGTGTAATGAATGACTATGGGCATGTTGTTCTTTTAGATGTAAAGCTAATGAGAAAATATTTCTCATTTACCATCAGTGTGGCAAATACTGGGGAGAGGTACTGCTGTCCTGGATATTCAGCAGTGGTTTTTGTCTCTCTGGTCACATTGCGAACAGGGACAAGCAGTTGCAAGAGGCTGACCATGATGGGGTACTGAAGTTCCCGTAGTTTACCCCGCATCTCTTCTATTTTACAGATGGAGAGATCGAGGGCCAAAAAGAGAAAGCAACTTGCAGAAGGTCACAGAGGGGTTAGAACCCAGAACTTTTGAATCGCAGTCCAGGATTCTAACAATAGAACAAAAGATTAACACTAGCCCACAACCACAGTGCTCTCATAAAGTGTAATGACATGATACAATAATATCTGACTTGAATGGTTGTTATGGGGGTAAATGAGATAACAAATGTGAAATATTCATGTAAAATCTTCGAGTGCTACCTAGGTGGTGGATAAAGAGTGCAGAACATCTATACAAGTCAAGGGAGAAATGAGGATTATTTTCTTCCTGCAAATAAAACAGAAGTAGTCCCAAGGTCATTTTAAATGTGTTTNACTTGAATGGTTGTTATGGGGGTAAATGAGATAACAAATGTGAAATATTCATGTAAAATCTTCGAGTGCTACCTAGGTGGTGGATAAAGAGTGCAGAACATCTATACAAGTCAAGGGAGAAATGAGGATTATTTTCTTCCTGCAAATAAAACAGAAGTAGTCCCAAGGTCATTTTAAATGTGTTTGCCTGATGCCTTCTTTTAGCTTGAAGTTTCCTTCGCATAGTTCAGCATGAGGGAGTTTCATGTCGTTCTAGACGAAAGATAATTTGTCTGTCTCTCATATAACTAGCAATCTCTAACCAAGCACAAATGTGGCTGAGGTCAAAAGCAGAAACACTACCCTAAACTTGAAAATGGCATTTGCAGACTTAAGCCTAGAGCAGGAATTCTTCACTGAAAGTGGAGGCTCCTCAGTCAAACAAGTAAATAGGACCTTTGGCACCACAAAGACTTCCTCTAGAGCGAGGAAGATGGGAAGGGACGGCAGAAGGTTACTTCACAAGAAGTTGGGCTCGAGAATAGAAGTACATGCTGTTCATGAGACTGTTCTGATAGGGATTTAAGACAAGTCGAGTCACCTGTGAGGCTGGCAGCAACTCACCGGATGCTTGCGGAAGCACGATCGGAATTGTTTGGCGCCAGCCACAACAGGAAGTTCCCATGAGACAGAGTGTGGTTTAGAACTTTCGGACCATCTAAAAACTGTTCACATAGAGCCAGACTGCCTTTGAGAAGAGAGCACATGATTCTAGAAGCCGTTCTACAGGGGCTGTGGAAAGGGTGCTGAAAAGAGGCTGTAGACCAGACAAAGCCCCCTGTACTATGCCACCCTCTAAGAGTCTCTCTGAAAGTCTAGAATTCCTTTTTTTCCATAGAGGGAGGATGCTGAAAGAGCCACGGGAGTTAGAATGGCAATCGCCAGGACGGAAAATCTTTAAGCGGCCTCACCTTTCTTCTCCCATAAAAAGCGAGTGATGACATCCTGCTCTCAGGGAAATGAAAGGGCAGTAACTTTCCAAAGCAATCAAAGGTGCTGCCTCTAGTCCTATATTCAGGCCACATGTGGAAGGGCTTGCTTTCAGGTGGATTGTGGGCTGTTTTTTTTTTTTTCCCAACTCAAAGTTTTCTGTGGCTGAAATGATGTGATCCAGATTGTAAAGTGGAGTTGCTCTATGCTAGGTGGTACCTGGCTTGGAGGGTCGCCTTCCATGGCCTAGCAAATACAGTTCTGAGGTCGAGGGCAGCAGGAGGTGGTAGTGGTACTGGGGTGTTGTAAGATTTTTCTTGGAATTTGTGATGCTGCTTTAAAAGACCAATGGGATTATCAGAGAATGTCCTGCTGTTTATCACAATGGATTGGATCCATAGCACACTGATTACATGAGATCCGTGTTCTAGGGCCAACTTAGAGGAATGTTGCACATTCCATAGCCCCCCTCCCCATGTAGATTTGCATGTAAAGGCTCTGAGAAGGGCCAGAGCAAAGCAACCTGTTTCATTTTGAATAATCCTTTTTTTTTTTTTTTCTAACTTATTTGACCATGGTAACCATTTTTACTTAACACTACAGTCATCCTGGATGCTTATGCTCCGTAGAAAATCCTGTGGGTAACATTTTTGGTTAATTCCATGGATTCAGTAGTCACTGACACAAGGACCCACAGAATGTTAGCACTGAAAGCAACACAGGATTCAATGCCTTCTTCTACTTTTTAAATAAAGAAAGCAGAGACTTAGATGTTTGTACCAAAGTAATGAACAACAGCCATTAATCCTGACCTATAAGAACCTAAAATTCTAAAATGTCAACAAATGACTGTGTAACATTAGGTCATGGACTGTGATGTAATATTATATTATATATAAGGTTAAATGGGAGTTTCAAGAATACANTAATGAACAACAGCCATTAATCCTGACCTATAAGAACCTAAAATTCTAAAATGTCAACAAATGACTGTGTAACATTAGGTCATGGACTGTGATGTAATATTATATTATATATAAGGTTAAATGGGAGTTTCAAGAATACAGGAGTTGGAATGAATAGAACTGGTTTCTAATCTGAGGTATCTGCTTTTTTCATTCTATGGCATGGGCCCATCACTTTTATTAGCACTGGGTACTCTATTCTGTCTAAATTGGGGAAGATAAAGCTTGTCTGGCTAATTTCACAAGTTCTGGTGAGAATGAAGATAGAAAAAGGATGTGAAAGTGATTTATAAATTGAAAGGTACTGTGTAAATGGTAGAGATCCTTTATCCCCCTAACAGGTTGATGTATCAGTTGACATTGGGAGGCATTGCCATTGTGTACATTTTCCATCGATTTCCTGTTTCTTGAAGATTGCTTATATCTCACCATACACTCCATCTTTTAACTGCTTTCCCAGGTTAGTGAGATGACCTCTGTGTGGAAGCTCTCTGCAAAGTCACGGAGTCAGTTGCCCCCCTGGAATGAAACATGGAACCTAGGACCTTAACTCACACCCAGTCAAGCTGACTTGCAAGGGAAAGCAGAAAGCTATGGGCAGGGACAAACCCTCATAAACACCTGTGAAGGACATAGAGGCCTCTAAATTCTGTGTTGTCAAGACTGAACAAAAGAAAAGGAAGAAATCAACAACGTTAGTACCAAGAGAAAAGAGTGACAGAGACAGAAAGACTCGGTTCATGAAGCCTGGGTATCTTATCTCTGGAATGTTATTGATAATCTGAGTATAGTGTGAGATCTTAAGTGAAATGAATTGGTGGTTTCAGTTCCGGATATAGTATGCAAAGAAAAAAAAAATTGCTCTTTGAAATTCAGAGCTTCCTCGTCTGGGCTTCAGGAAGCCACATGCCTGAAGCTGAGTGTGGAAACTGACTCATTTCTAGCCCTTTGAGATTAGCCTTTCCAGCCCCCAGACTGTGGGCAGTATCTGAGGCCTATTTGGTCCAGCCAAGCCTGGAGAACGAGATCAGAAAGGAAAGTGTTGGATACACACCTCTTTTCGGGTGCTCGGCCTCCCAGAAGGTTCTAGGCACAGTGGCCCTTCTGGACAAACTACTCCCAAAGCTCTTCAACTTGCAGTTGGTAGTGGGTGGGTGGCCTGAAGTGGGAGGAAACAACAATTCAAAAGCAGTAACTACATAATTTTTAAGGAGACATTAAAGCAGGTTGTCTGGCTGACCCACTTGGTGGACCAACTTGACTGTGAGGTTATGAATGGAAAGGATGTCATATGTTTCCATACCAACCAGCCCTCGGAAGCAATGAGTCATTCTCCATGACTTCCCCGACCGTCTGTGGATCTGGTGTGCTATGGGCCACTCAGGGACAGGGGAGCCCCAGAGGTATTTAAAATAACTTCTAGGAAGAGAAAAGCATGTTAAAAATCACACTTTCCCATTTCTTCTTTACACCTCCAACATGATAGCACATGGTGTGTCAGTTAAGCTGAAGCATGGAACCCCAGGCATGACAGGAGGGAATTCAGATTTTCTAAAAGGGTCATTCCAAACTTGACCCTTTAGACCTTAAATCAGACTGCCTGCAGATCATCTCAGTGAGAGAAATAGCCACTCAGAGGACCTTTTACTTCAATCTGATCGACGCATTAAAAACACCTGAACAATGTGTTTGACGATAATATGAAGAATGCTGGTTTAAATGAGAAGCTAGTGAGAGGCAAGATGTTATTGGGGAACAGGGACCAACAAAAGACCTGGCTGAGGGTCAGAAGATCAGAGTTTACTAACTCCATGACTTCTGGAAATCCACTTAATCTCTCCAAATCTCACTTTTTCATCTATAAAGGGATAACACTAATTTAAAAATACAGCAAACATGTGAAGGCATTTGCCTTATAAATGGTAAACACTGTGCAAAGGTTCATAGTTATTACTACATATAAGCTTTTAAACATTAATGATGAATCTGTGTTAGAAGTGAAAAGTTTAGACTTCATCATAGAACAAGCATTCGTCTTCTCAATTTCTTCATCTGGAAAGCACTCATGAAACATTTTAACTCACACTGTTGATTTATTTGCATGGCACTTCCAAAAAAATATTTGAAATAGCTCTTATGATATGGAGATAACAGCCTCATCGGAAAACAGATGAAAGATTCAGACCTGGCCAGGAGAGAAGAGGACAGTGAGGAAGAAGAGAACTCAGAATTATAATGACTTTACTGAAGCATAGAGTATGATTTTTGAGCCTCCCAGCAGCTTAGACAAAGAGGGAACTTTGTAGTATTATACAGTACTTTTCATCCAGTAAAGGAAGAATAGTTATGTATGGATTGGGAGGGGGGACCAAACCCTTCTTGGCCCTAAATCCCACATGAAATGTATCATTTACATCTTTATTTAAGCAATTTGAAAAAATAAAATGAGCAGGATCTTCAAAAGCACACGGCAAAGATACCATTCCAGTCTAACCACTAAGAGATATTTCCCTTTGTGAATCAGTGCTTGCCTTCCTAGAACAAACAAACAGCAAGATGATTAATAGAAGAAGCAGGCTGCCTTTAAAAAATAGGGCAGTGAAAATCAGAATGTTTGCCCCTGGCAGGGGCTTGCCACTAACCCAGGTACTCACAGAGGCAGTCACCATTCATTAGGGGAGTCCAGTCAGCGAGGCAATCTACAAGGTGCCTTGCACAAGGTCACCTGGTGTCTCTGAAACTGACTCTGCATTCTGAGTTCCTTAATATGATTTTTTAGGTCACAGTGTTCTAGGCAAAGCTCCCTATTGATGTACATCTCTCATGCAAGATTTAGATCACCTCTTTTCGGGCAGAGCTCCATGGAAACACCGCCCATGATTTCTGAAGTGGAGACTGATTGAATCCCAGTAATGCCCAGCTGGAGTGGACAGTGAGTCTGCAGCTGACCCATTGCTGGACAGTTGGCAAGCCTGAGACTCCCAGAATATACTCGTTAGAGGCCACTATTGTTTTGATGCCACAGTAAATTCCTGTTTACCTAAGGTGGCTAGGCAATGGAAAATTCTGGTTCATGTTGCCATCTATATCATTTACTGATACTTGGTCTCCAAATAGTATATTGCAACACACTTTGCTAAACACTGAAATCATACACTGGTATGATTTAAGCTTTCTTTGATAATTCATAAGATATTTTAAGATCTATTAGCATTCAATATTATCATTCATTATTACCATTAAGATCATAACCTGATTTTCTGAGATTCTGGGTGCAGATGCAGAAGGTGTGAGAATCTGGGCTGCTTCTGTCCTAATTCCCCACCAAGCCATCGGAATTGCTGTTGTGGTTTAGTTGAGTCATTTCATCCTGAATATCAGTTTGTTGGTCGGTGAAATGATAAGCATATCAGCACAGTATCTGGTATAAGTTATTGTTTTACCAATTCTTTTTTCCTCGTGAACATCAGGATAAAAGAGAATCTGATTCATTGAATTGCCCAGTTTAGCATCTGAAAAAATTCAATTCATAGTTCATTAGTTCTGGCAGGAACCATAAATATAACATTCTTAATTCCCTGGATTCTCATAAAAGAAAACTGAGGACCCAAGAGGGAGCATGACTCTGCCATAGTCTTTTGGCTGTTAAAGGTTAGATTTGACATAGAACCCACACATCCTGGGGCTAAAGCTGGGGCTACTCCTATCAGCCTGACTCCTATAGTACGCAGAGTTTCTGCACAGCAGGAAATTGAGATGGAGGAGAAATGTCCTCTTTCTGAAGGGAGTCTGGGCACTCACCATTATCAACAGGGTTTGAAGTTCCTCAATGTCCTCTCTGTATAAAAGCCTGGCCGTGACTCTCTGACAGTTCACAGGGCAAAGGACCAATGAAGTCCCCAGCATCCAGTCAAAATGAAAACTTTTCAAAAATAGCCAAGAACTATACAAGCCCCCATATCAGCAAGAGTGATCTTATTTAAAAGCCACCGGACGAGTTTAAATTCCTAGCATCTTTCTTTGCACTGCCTGTTTTACAGCTTGATTCATCCCTGTTTCTGCCTCTTGGGTACTTTCAAAAGTAAGTTTGCACTCACTTAACTTCCAAATTAACTTATGGTAAAGTCCCTCCCTGTATAGGAAGAGGGAAGAAGGAAATGAATGATTTTAATGTTGATTGCATTTTTGAAAGGTAGGACTCAGTCCCTTTAAACTGAGCTGCTCTTTGGGTTTAGAAGTGTTTTTTCCACGGTTTCAAATACTGGCTTGTCTCTTTTCCTCTTACCAGTCTCTGCGTGCTCTCTCCTGCCTTTGATCCTGGGCCTGGAAATCGGCTGTTTGCACATGAGCGACTAGAGGGCTGAGATTTCTGTTGCCGTACAGAGTGAAGGAGGAAATGTCACAGGAGACCAGTCCTAGGATCTGAGAGCCCCAATTCCTGCTGTTACAGTGGTCAGGAAAGTACTTTTGACATCTGGCCTTCTATATCCCATCTTTTTAGCTCCAGGAGACTTATTCCCAGAGCTGTGTGTGTGTATACATCCTGATATTCCCTGTAAAAGTATTGTGTTGATGATAAATAGTAAGTGATTACATAATCTCCCAGGAATGGATTACAGAGGTTGTGTAGGGAAGAGCAAGAGTCTCCATACTGTCCCACTCAGGATCCTCTCTGGTCCCCACTGCTTCCAGGATGCATTCTAAACCTTGGGAACTGACACTCAAAGGTAGGAACAGGACCTGGCAAAAACTGGCACTGGGTAAATATTGTTTATGCATGTGTCTAAGACATGGCTGGCTCCTCTGCCCCACCTCTTCCAGCATAGTGAAGCCCCCTCTTCCTTCTCTTGGACACCTCTGCAGTAGCCAGGCACACTGCCCACCTTCCTCCACTGCCCTGACTCTGACCCCTCCGTGCGTTGTTTGGGCACTCTTCCTGAGGGACATGGTGGACTGATGCCCTTTCTGTCTGTTACTTACATCCCTTCCTTTGAAGTATTCCTTCCTTCCTTTTCTAACATTCATCCACACGAACTTCCTTTTCTCTCTGCTTCCCAAAGAACTTACCTCTCACGTCTTAAGTACACCACTGGTCTCTCTCACTCAAGTATAACCTTCTTGAAGGCAGGACCCATTTCATCCCTCCCTGCCTTCTCCAGTGATCCTGGCCAAAGGCTAAGCATGTGGCTGCCGCCCAAACAGGCTCTCTGGCTTGAACTGAATCTCTGGTCACCTTCTCTTCTAGCCTGATAGGGAGGGAATATGTGTCCTCACTCTTTTCTCCTGCATCAGAAGCTGAGTTAGGAATTATTTCTATCCTCATCTCTGACCTAAATCTACTCAAGTCTGCCCTGACATTGGCACCCACAGATGATGGGGTAAGCAAAAATAGCCCCCAGATCTGAGTAACATAGCGGCCCATGCTCTCTTCTCCAGGCCCTTGCTCAGCCCTGGAAATTTACAGGCATGTTTAGCTGCGCTATTGCTGAGCCAGCTTGAAACCTGTTCTGCTTGAGGCTTCTTCGCCTCAGCAGGTATGTCAAGGTGTGATGAGTGTTGCCAACTGGGACAGGAGGGCACCCAGCCCATGCCCAGGCTTTATTTATCCCAGTGCAGCAGGGCTCCATGGGCTTTATGATCCTTAATCATGAACCTGGGAGCCCTTTGTGTTCTCTCAAGCAGTCAAGCCAAGAAGGGTTTCTGATTTCATTGACAATAACCAGGCGTGATTTATGAACTCTCAGAACCTGAAACATTAGAGGTGGATGTAACCTTTAGAATCACCCAGTCTGATTCTTCATTTCATAAATGACAAACCAGATCAGAATTGTCTTGCTTTTAAAATGAGGTGTGGGAGGGGTAGCTTGTATTTATCCATTTAGTAATCCTTCCATCCACCTACCCTCCCTTCCTTCCAATGATCTATCTACAAACCCATTTGCTAAGTAGCCACTAGTACTAGGTGCCCAGTCCTACTAGGTTCTGGATAGAAAAGTATAACTAAGACATGGCCCCTGCTTGCCACACACACACACACAAATAATTACAAACCTATTTGATATGTTATAATACAACTGAGAACAAAATGTGTTATGAGCACGTGGAAGGCAGTGACTAATTGGCTCTGCATGGAAGAATGAGAGAAGACTTTTGAAAAGAGACATTCAAACAAAACCTTAAAGGAAGGGAAAGTGCTCCATAAAGCAGGAGGGAGGACGGAGATCACAGAGTGAGAGCAGTCTGTGCCAGTTCCCACCTCAAAGGAGTGGGCAGTGTGCCAGGAGGACAGTGAGCATCTCAGGGCTCTGGAAGAGCTGTGTGGGGGGTGGGGGGTGGGATGGGCTTGGCCTGTAGAGAAACTGATGCGGAACCTTGGGTGGAGATCTCAGTAGCTGTGCCTACTACTGGAGCTTGATTTTTGACATTTTACTAAGACTTCTTTGGCTGCAGTAAAAAGAGACAGAGACTTTTGCTGAGGGAACAATTGCAATGGCCCTGCTGCTGCTGCTAAGTCACTTCAGTCGTGTCCGACTCTGTGTGACCCCAGAGTTGGCAGCCCACCAGGCTCCCCCATCACTGTAATTCTCCAGGCAAGAACACTGGAGTGGGTTGCCATTTCCTTCTCCAGTGCATGAAAGTGAAAGGTGAAAGTGAGGTCGCTCAGTCATGTCCGACTCTTAGCGATCCCATGGACTACAGCCTGCCAGGCTCCTCCGTCCATAGGATTTTCAAGGCAAGAGTACTGGAGTGGGGTGCCATTGCCTTCTCCAATGGCCCTAGAACAGTGAAGGCAGATGCTGAGATTTCAAACAGATAAATTAGATCAGGTCGCCTCCTTGTTTACAGTCCTCTATTCTCCATCGCAGTTGTTTAGTCTCAGTCACATGCAACTCTTTTGTGACCCCATAGACTGTATGTAGCCTGCCAGGCTCCTCTGTCCATGGTACAGTATTTCCCAGGCAAGAATGCTGGAGTGGGTTGAAATTTCCTTCTCCAGAGGATCTTCCCAACCCAGGGACCAAACCCACATCTCTTATGTCTGCTACATTGACAGGCAGATTCTTTATCACTGAGCCACCAGGGAAGTTCTCTATACTCCGTGTGCTGTGTGCTGTGCTTAGTCGCTCAGTTGTGTCTGACTCTTTGCGACCCCTGGAGACTATAGCCTGCTAGGCTCCTCTTTCCTTTGGGATTCTCCAGGTAAGAATATTGGAATGTGTTGCCATGTCCCCCTCCTGGGGATCCTCCCAACCTAGGGATTGAACCCAGGCATCCCACATTGCAGGCACATTCTTTACCTTCTGAACCCCCAGCGAAGCCCAGGAATACTGGAGTGGGTAGCCTATCCCTTCGCCAGATCTTCCTGACCCAGGAACTGAACTGAGGTCTCCTGCATTGCAGGTGGATTCTTTACCAGCTGAGCTACCCTGGAAGCCCTTTCTAAACTCCATACCTGTCTACTCACCTGTCTTCATCACAAATTCTTGTGTTGTTGTTTTTTTAATAGTACTTACTACTGTATTAAATCATCTTATTTAATTGTTTGCATGTGAACTGTCTGTCTCTAATCCTAAAATAAGAGCACCACCAGATCCAGAGCTGTGTGTGTCTTAGCACTATGTCTCCAGGCTTAGCACAGCACCTGGGACATAACAGGTGCCCACAAAGTGTTTACAGAGTGATTAATGAGACCTTGACCTCAGGAAATGGTAATGAGGACAGAGAGGAGATGGCCTTTAAAGACAGAAAAACAGATCTCGCGCTGCAGAGTCGTTATGTACTTACTGAGTGAATGCTAGGTGATATTCATCAGAACGAGGATGAAGTTACGCTCTTACCTGACTGATGTTACTACCCACATCGGAGAATTTTTATGACAGGCAACCCTATCTTTCCTCTTGCCCTCTTCGCTCCATGTTTCCACAACTTACCAGTCTCTGGAATGTAGCCATGTAGGGATCCTCTCCTTGGGCTTCTGTTTTAGACCAGGCTCAGCCACTAAACTTGTGGGACAGACTACCTACTTTTTCAGCATTTCAGTTTTTTTAACTATAAAACAAGAGTGCTAGACCAGCAGCTGTAATGCTTTTTAATTTTTATGCAATTATTCTCTAGTTTCCTTAAGTTGGGCAAGAGTTCCTCTCTGTATTCTTTTTTTTTTTTTAACATATGAACAATGATGATATACAAAATCTCATAAAACAAAATACCTCTTTTATATTCCCCTGTTGTCCCTTTCCATTTCTAGCCATAAGTATTTTTACAGTCATAATCAGAGCGCATGTACAATTTTGCGTTCCACTCTTATCCTTGAACGTTATTTGTTATATGCCTTTCATGTTGTCACAAAGTCCTCCCATTTATCATTTTAATGGCTACATAATTTTCCACGGAGTTAATATATCATAAATTATTTAAGCATTCCCAAACTGTGGAGAGNTCTTGCCCTCTTCGCTCCATGTTTCCACAACTTACCAGTCTCTGGAATGTAGCCATGTAGGGATCCTCTCCTTGGGCTTCTGTTTTAGACCAGGCTCAGCCACTAAACTTGTGGGACAGACTACCTACTTTTTCAGCATTTCAGTTTTTTTAACTATAAAACAAGAGTGCTAGACCAGCAGCTGTAATGCTTTTTAATTTTTATGCAATTATTCTCTAGTTTCCTTAAGTTGGGCAAGAGTTCCTCTCTGTATTCTTTTTTTTTTTTTTAATATATGAACAATGATGATATACAAAATCTCATAAAACAAAATACCTCTTTTATATTCCCCTGTTGTCCCTTTCCATTTCTAGCCATAAGTATTTTTACAGTCATAATCAGAGCGCATGTACAATTTTGCGTTCCACTCTTATCCTTGAACGTTATTTGTTATATGCCTTTCATGTTGTCACAAAGTCCTCCCATTTATCATTTTAATGGCTACATAATTTTCCACGGAGTTAATATATCATAAATTATTTAAGCATTCCCAAACTGTGGAGAATTTGGGTTCTTTCCAGGTTTTGATATTATAAAGGACTTTGAACACACAGTTTTTCTTTTCTTTTTGGGAGTTATTTTCCTTAGGATAAATCCCTCAGAGTGGGATTATTAGATGAGTTTTATGGCTCTTGAAAAGTATTGCCAAATGGCTCTCCAAAAGGATTGTTTCAATTTGTAGTCAATTTGTGTTCCATGCACGAGTGTGCCAGTTTCACAGAAATCTTGCCAGCATGTTTTTAAAAATCAATTTCCTTTATTTTTTTTCAAGTTGAACTTGTATGAAATGGGGCTTCCAATACAGCTGGATTGTTGCTGTATTGGAACTACTGTCAGTCAGACTAAAGTTATAATCCAGGGCTTGGCAAGTAGAAGCATTCAATAACCAGTATTGCTATAGAAAGAGGGATCTCAGGAGAGCCATGCACGCTTGTCCTACCTCAAACTCAATTTTTTTTCCATCATGGTCTCCTGTTAAGCTCACTACAGATACATACTCCTTACCTTCGAGGTTTCCTCCAACCGAAGTGCCACCAAATATCCTATTCCAAGGTGGCCAAGCCTCCTTAGACTTAGAAGTCATGGGTCAAGCTCCATCCTTTGCTGATTTTCTCTTCTCTTCAATTTTCTGCCAGGAGATAGTCCTCACTAGAGATGGGACGCTGACTTCTTTCCCCTGAAAAATGCTGTTTCTAGTAATCTGAAGTCATTCTCCATAGCTTCTCATTTCTCATCTTTCCCAAGAGAGCCCATTGACTATTGCAAGATGATAAATTAGCTCCCCAGTGGTATTTTTCTTCTTCAAGTTGGATATTTTGTTTTAAATCTATCCCTTATCCCACTCATATTTTCATAGTCCTATTTGCTTTTATCTGAGTTCCAGTGTGTAAAGTTGTCCCTTTAAGTGTTGGGACTTTTAATTAATTAAAATTTACTGAGCACCTTCTGAGTGACAAGCAAAATATGAAGTTGAATAAGCCCTAGTTTCTGGCCTCAGTATGGTCAGAGTCCAGTGGATCAGAGAGGAATCCAACTGTCTAAGATTTTGATCTTAGAGAACTCTAAGGCAGCATTGAAACTCTTAGAAAGACATCCCAAAGTCTGAATTTCTGAGCTTCTCACCATGAGAAGCGTTCCAGGAAGAGTAGGAGATGCCCACCAACCAAACAGAGCTGATTCAGGGCCACATCAAGGACGGAAGCTAACACACCGAGGCAGATGCATGACTGAGGCTGCTGGCTATTTAAGGAGTTGGTGCAAGTTTAAGAAAAGCTAGTTTCTTAGGGAGGAAGAAAGGGAACCGACCATTAACCAACAAGAAGAGGAGTGGAGAAAAGTCTAATTCTGGTCATCCATTGTTGGGTGACCTGAGTTATGTCCTTCAACTTCTCTGGAAGTCAGTTTCCTCATGTATAGTAATGGGTAGGGTTGGATTATTTATTTTATCTGTATATGTCTCTTCCAACTCTGATCATTTATGATCCACAGAACAGCAAATCCTAACTTGTCTGATTCTTTCAATGACTCCTCGAATCCTCCCTCACCCATTCCAGAAAAGCACAGAAAATGAGATGACCTCTTTGGTTACCAGACAGATGTTGGCAAGCCACTTGGGATTCCATGGCCTGTGTAGCTACTGTGGTGATCATGCCTAGTTGCAGCTAAAATCTGTTGCTGGCAAGATTTGTACCCTGTTTGCTGAGCCTGGACTCTAGCTGCTGCCTCTTACTTCCTCTCATTAAGGCAAAGCACCATCTTATTTTGTTTTGTTTTCCCTGCATGTTTTGAGTTTGCTGCTTCCCAGCTCTTTTTATTAGAACAGACGTAATTAATAACTCCTGGCACATGGAGCAGCCAGATTGGACAATCTGCCTTTTGCTTTCTCGAACTGTCTTCTTCTGAACAATCTGCAAGCCTGAATTTATAGCCTGGACCCCAAAGAATCAGGAACTCACCACATTTCCAGCTTGAAAAAATAAAATTTTCTTTGTAGTTCATAGTGGAAGTTTTATTCAGTTAAGAACTGAAAGTGACACGCGGTCTCATCCTTTCTTAAACCTCTCCTGAAAATATGATTCTGTGGACGTCTTTGGTCAGCATTCTAGAATTTTCCTTTTGGGATCATCAGGAGTTGGTTCCTAAGGTCTAATCCACTCAATTTCTGTGGCAGCCCAGACCCATTACATTTAAAGAAAGTGTTAGTTGCTCAGCTATGTCTCTTTGCGATCCCATGGACTGTAGCCTGCCAAACTCCTCTGTTTACGGAATTCTCCAGGTGAGAGTACTAGAGTGTGTAGNGAACTGTCTTCTTCTGAACAATCTGCAAGCCTGAATTTATAGCCTGGACCCCAAAGAATCAGGAACTCACCACATTTCCAGCTTGAAAAAATAAAATTTTCTTTGTAGTTCATAGTGGAAGTTTTATTCAGTTAAGAACTGAAAGTGACACGCGGTCTCATCCTTTCTTAAACCTCTCCTGAAAATATGATTCTGTGGACGTCTTTGGTCAGCATTCTAGAATTTTCCTTTTGGGATCATCAGGAGTTGGTTCCTAAGGTCTAATCCACTCAATTTCTGTGGCAGCCCAGACCCATTACATTTAAAGAAAGTGTTAGTTGCTCAGCTATGTCTCTTTGCGATCCCATGGACTGTAGCCTGCCAAACTCCTCTGTTTACGGAATTCTCCAGGTGAGAGTACTAGAGTGTGTAGCCATTCCCTTCTCCAGAGGATCTTCCTGACCCAGGGATCGAACCCAGGTCTCCTGCATTGCAGGCAGATTCTCTATCATCTGAGCCACCAGGGAATCCCATTTCTCCAGTAGAGATTAAAAACAGAGTAGCCATTCTTATTTTACTTGTTATTGTGATTAGAAAATAATTATTAAATATCTTATCAGAGTCCTCTACTTGCCATCACATTTCATTGGCCTTTTCCACTTCAGGAAATGTTCCAAAATATCAGGCATATCCAGTCCTGCCATTTGGACTTTGGTTAATTTGTCCATGTTTGTTTAAATTAATAGAACCTAAATTGGACAGATGCAATTATTTAATAATATTTATCGAGCTACTACTTTTATCTTGGTGCTGTGGAAGACACAAATTTGAATAAAATAAGATTTCTGGTCTCCAGTAGCTTACAGTTTATAATCATGGTAATTATAATGCAGGGCTGAGCTATACTAACTTACAGCAGTGGCATAAATTTGTTTGCTCCATAGGATCTCCTGGGGGGAGCTTATGAAACTATTGAGGACTGTATCCTAGCCCCAAAGAAGTTCTGATTTAACTCATTCTGGAGTATATCACAGGCCTTAAGAGTTCAAAAGAATTCTCGGATTATAATGTTCAAGCCGCTTTGGGGGCCACTAGTATATCTGAAGCACTGAGATACACATACACGTGACATTGTAATAGAGAAATTGAGAAAGTCTTTACATGATAGTTTAGTACAAATTTGTACTGAGGATTCAGTTTATGGGTGAAGATCAGCTTGCTGGGTTGTAGGTGATGCAGACTAGAAGCTGGACCTCAGCTCTGTCTCTTTGTGGCTGTGTGTGCCTGGGTGACTTACCCTTTCTGAAGGACAGTCACGGGCATCCTACATGAAGGCATGTAGGGTGCATGAAGGAAATAGTGGGAGGGAAGGTGACAGGTAAGGGATGTAAGTTTTCCTTAGGAGGGGATGTGTAGGAGGGCAGGCCCAGAGGAGACACAAAGAAAGTGGTGAATGGGACACGTTATAGAGAAGACACTCTTCTTATTGTCTAAAACATCTCTCCTCTCCATCCAACCCACCCACCCAAATCAAAGCCAAATCAGTTGAGTTCTGGTTAGTCTCTCTAATAGAATTTTATACCAACAGAACACAAATCTATGGCTAAAGCTTCAGACCAGAGTCATGTCTGAGCAACCAGTTCTCATGAACAGAATATATATGTAGCTCCTTCATCAGCTGCTTCCCATTTCTCTCTCTTCCTGTTACTAAGACTCTGGCATTCCCGTTGAAAACAAACACAATGAGAAGAAGAAACTGTATCAAATATGGAACAGAACAGTTTCCCAGGTGACACAGTGGTAAAGAATCTACCTGCCAAGGCAGGAGACACAAGAGACATAGGTTTGATCCTTGAGTCAGGAAGTAAGAGTAGGAAATGGCAATCTTCTCCAGTATTCTTGTTTGGAAAATTCCATGGACAGAGGGGCCTGGTAGACTATGGCCCTTCAGGTCGCAAAGAGTCAGACACGAGTGACTGCACGCACACACATGGACAGAATTAGAAATTGAGACTGAAGAAAAAGCTGAGAACAAAATACCTCTACTCTGAAAAAATCCAGATCTGCCCAAGTTAGCATCAATTGCTTTCCATGATTCCATTGTAAAATTTGAGTAACAAGTGGTTATTACACTGAGAATGTTGGTTCCTAGGTTATGTCTTGAGGCCCATGACAGAGTTAACTGAAAACAAACCTAGCCTCTACAAGCAAAGAAATAGTTTTGTTAGAGCAAACTGATGAATTCCAATAAGAATGTCACATAAGTTGCAAATTTGTGGAGGAGAAAGCTGTAGACATTTTGTAGAACAGAATCAAGTCATAAAATACAGGGGCTAGAAAGGCCTTTGGAGTTCCTTTCATCCATCCTTCAATATGTCCAAATGAGGAGATGGGGACTCAGAGTGTTAATGTGATTTGTACAGGATCACACAGTGAAATAATTGCTGTAGAACGGAGGGAAGTGAGGTGCTGTCTCCTGGTGCTCATTTGCCATAAGATAAACAATTTCTTTGGTTTTTCAATCAGGAATAACTGGTATTTTCTGGAATTACAGCTTACCTTACAACCACTGAAACTTGTCATATCCCTATATTGTGACCACAAGATTTTGTGCCATTTTGTAAATCAACCTGATTTCTTGAGTCCAGTTTGTTACTCCAACACCATTACTTTGTCCAGTCCCCGCCCCCCCCTTTTTGCCATTTTTTAAAAATGTTAACTTTACTTTGGTATAGGCTTCCCACGTAACTCAGTGGATAAAGAATCTGCCTGCAATGCAGGAGACCTGGGTTTGATTCCTGGGTCGGAAAGATCCCCTGGAGAAGAAAATGGCAACCCACTCCAGCATTCTTGCCTGGAGAATCCCATGGACAGAAGAGCCTGGCGAGCTACAGTCCATGGGGTCACAAGAGTTGGACAATATTTAGTGCTATCTTTCTTTCTTTACTTTGATATATTAGAAGCATCAGTGCAAACTGTCTTAATTCCTTTGTAGAGTAAAAAGATAAATGATGTATATACTATTATTATCTTCGTTTTACATGAGGAAACTGAGTTTCATGGAATTGAAGAAATTGCGGCTTCCCTAGCTCATTAGTAAAGAATCTGGCTGCCAGTTTGGGAGACGCGGATTCTATCCCTGGTCCAGGAAGATCCCACACGTTGCAGAGCAACTAAGCCAGTGGATCACGATTATTGAAGCCCATACAGCCTAGAGCCCGTGTTCCACAACAAGAGAAGCCACAGCAATAAGAAGCCTGCACATAGCAACTAGAAAGTAGCCCCTACTTGCTGCACCTAGAGAAAAAGCCCGTGTGGCAACAAACACCTAGCACAGCCAAAAATAGATAAATAATATTTTTTAAAAAGAATTGAAGACATTGCTTGAATCTCATAACTGGCAAGTGGGAGGGATGAGGTTAAATCCAGGTCTGACTGATCCCACCCCTCATACTCCTTCCCTACCCTGAGTGACTCTGGGATATTTATTGCCCCGGAGTGGGAAAGATGCCCAAGGTCTGCTGAATGGCCCGAGTGTGCTGCTTTCCCACAGTGCTTTGCTGCTTTATTCTTTAGAAGTGCCTAATTATTTCACTCAGCGAAACCTCAAATCTTACTCCAAACAACTGGCTTCCAAACAATTGGCTATTTTCCCTGTTTTAAATGTTGGGGAGAGAAACTCAACTAGATATTTTTCTTTTTAACTCCAGGACTTTACGAAAACAAAAATAATCATATTACGATGTCAAAAATAAATTTTAAATGTGCAAATGTGGGGGAAAGACACCTCCTGTCTGGGAGAAGCGAAAGGAATTTAAAGAGACTCCCGTGTGTTCTTTGTGTGAAATGCAGTGGCCACAGTTCAGATTAAGATGTTAACAGGACATTAATAAGAATGAGCTGGGGGATAAACACAGGATTGCGAAATAGGTCCCTAAAGTCACGTAAGTGAGAAGCACAGTGTGTGATCAGGACTCTGCACTGTCCTGTCCCTATTGTCAGGGCTGACCCCACAGAGACAGATTCCTCCCTGCTATTGCTGCTACTGAGTCAACTGCAGTACCTTATCAGCTCCCAGCTCTGAGCCGGGTTCTTCAGCTGAGCAGAGGCACTAGTCTGTGCCCTTAAGAGCTCCAGGATGGTTGATGAATTTGGTGACAGTGAGCAAAACTTATGCCCAAGAAACTATTAGAATTCATCTTAATGGGCAGGTTAAGTTTCAGGGCTGAATGAAGTGATGCTGGACTATGGTAAAGTCTTATAGTGGACAACGTGGTAAAGTCAGTGTGGACGACAGTCAAGTCTTACAGTGATAGAGTTTGCAGAAACCTTAAGATAATAGTCTATACCTTCATTTTACATAAGAAGTTTCCAAGGAGGCTAAGAGAGGAAGGCTTGACCCAGGGCCATTGCAGTCAATTCATTGTCCTAATTATGGCTGCTTGTTAGGTAGCATATTTTGTGCCACACATTTAACATGTTCAGCCTCTTATCCAATTCATGACACTGTGATAAGGTAGTTGCCATTCCCATTTGGAGATGAGAAAACTAAAGCACCAAGTTGGGAGTTGTTTGCCTGAGATCACACAGCTAGTAAGCTATACAGGAGAGATTTGAATACTCGTATGACTGACTGTGGGGCTTCCCTGGTGACTCAGAGGTAAAGAACCCACCTGCCAATGCAGGAGCGTAGGAGATGCAGGTTCGATCCCTGGGTTGGGAAGATCCCCTGGAGGAGAGCATGGCAACCCACTCCAGTCTTCTTGCCTGGAGAATCCCACGGACAGAGGAGCCTTGTGCGTTACAGTTCACAGGGTTGCAAAGAGTCGGATATGACTGAAGCGACTTAGCATGCATGCATGCATAACTGACTTCAAAGTCCACCTTCCTTCAACCATTAACAACAGAGCTGGGAGTGGCATCCAGAGCCTGGCTCACGCTTCGGAATGCTCTTCACGCAGGTAAACTTTGAGTATATTCAGTGACTTATTCGCTTTTTTATTTTTCTGAGGACCCACTGTGACCAGATCTTAAGCTAGACCCTGAGGATATCAACAGTTAATAAGTGCAGATTCTCAGTCTCCTGGATCTTATAGAGGAGTGATTGACACTTGAACAGGAAAATTACAGTAGAGCGTGGTAAGCGTTATTGTGGAGATATAAACAAGGGCTGTGGGAGATCAAGATAGAACAAATAGTTTTGCCTGGAAGGAATGAGGGGTGACCTCACAGAGATGGTGAAATGAGAGTTGGGTCATGACATATGACTGAGTTTTCCTATCAGAGAGGGGAAGAGATACGTTCCAGAAAAGAGGAACAGCGTGTGCAAAAGCCCCAAATTGTGAAAGACGTCAGTATGTTGGGGTAAGAGGCCCAGGGCAGCTATGTGAGGTGAGGAGGCAGGAAATGAAGTCTGGAGTCAGATTGTAAAGGGTGTTATGTCCTCCCATCTAGGAATTTTGTCTCAATACTATAGGCAGTGGATCTTCCACCTGGATTCTTAGGCTGAAACATGTCTTGGATAGATTTGCTTTTTGAGAAGATAACCCAAGGAGATGTGGAGGACAGGGAGCAGCTATTTCAGTGGTCCTGCTGAAAGCTGATGAGGACTTGAGCCCAAGACATTGTGGATGGAGGGGCAGGACGAACGAGGGGTATTAAGTTCCCGAGTTGAACTCCGAGGGGTATGATGACTGGTTTGTGGTGGGAGAGGAAAGGACATGTCTGAAGATGACCTTGTGACTTCTAGCTCTAAAGGGTGGAGTGAAAATGATGCTCATAACTGGATTGAACACCAAGGATATAGAGCAGGGTTAGTAAAGCTCGGAAGAAAGGTGGGGGAAAGGGAATTCTCTTTCAAGCCTGCTGTTTTAAGCTTTTGCAAAAACACCCCACTGGAGATTCCAGGGGCATTTGGGAAGACAAATACCGTGGGTGGGAGAGGAGATGGAGCTTGGGAAGGAGGCCTCAGGAATCAATGGTACTTAACACTCTCAAATCTATTGAGCGTCCCTTGGAAGATGTTTGGCACTGAAAAAGACAAAGCCCCAAGGTAGATCATGAGTGTATCGTGTGTTCCCTCTCAGACCCAGAGTCCCTTAGGCAGAAAGGGCTCCTGCAGGGCAGGTTCTCAGGGCAGGTCACTGTGGCTTCCTCGAGGGGGATGTGGACCCATGCCTTCATTCCAAGCTCATGACAAAAGTGAAGTGAAATCGCTCAGTTGTGTCCGACTCTTTGCGACCCCAGGGACTATAGGCTACCAGGTTTCTCTGTCCATGGGATTTTCCAAGCAAGGATACTGGAGTGGGTTGCTATTTCCTTCTCCAAGGTGATAACAAAGTTGCTATTAATTTACAATTTTTTTCAAATAATTTTCTGAAATTAGTAACCTAAAAACTATGTATTGAGAGCATAATGGCTGGTGGGGCATGGAGGGATGAGTCACACACAACCTCTGTCTTCAAGGTGTTTCTGTCTAATATTAGATGGAACTAAACAGCAAATTAAGAAGCAAGTATGAAAGTGTTTTAGCAGGGCTCCTGACTTAATAGGTGGGAAATCATTTTCATTTAAGAAATGATATCCATAAGTATATGAGAGAAGGGATAAAGATGGTTCTGAGGAAGAGGAGATTCCTAGATTTATCAGAGGTATGAGGGAAGGCTTCTTGGAAGAGGTGGGATACAGGCCTGAGGTGCGGGCAGAGTGGGAGCAGGCAGAAGCGGCGGTTGTCGGGGACCCAGACACACTGTCTGATAAGAAATTATGTGCACAGGTGGGAGCAGCTGTTAAGGAAGACCCCAGGCAAGCGCAGTGGCTCTGGTCCCACAGCAATGGAGCGCGAGAACTGAGACGCGCCCCAGACACGGGGTTCACGGGCCGAGCCACCAGAAGCAGGGCTAGCTCCCAAGAAGGGCCAGAGGGCTCCAGCGCCCCCGCCCCTGCCCCCACCTTGACTCATTGTGGGACGAAGCTGTTTGAGTGCTTCATTTCCCTTGGTCAGACCAGGACGATTTGAATGCACCTGCCTCTCTTCCGTCCCCACTGCGCGGTGAGGGTGGCCGTTGTGAGAGGCAGGGAGCGTTTCCTAATTGCGGTCCTGTGGCCGGAGCGCCACGTGAGGGCTCTTGGCGGTCTCACTCAAATGAGGTGGGGGCCGGCTGACTGCTCAGCCACACTTGGAGGACGCCTTGGTTATTCCTTCTCACTAGACCTCTGGTCTGGTTTTGAAGCTGCACATTTCAGAAGCTCGTTGTTGCTCTTTAAAAAAAAAAAGGTGAGGGGAGGAAGTGGGGGTGAGGGGTGAGAGGAGTTCCACCTGCCCAGTCACTGCCGGTCTCTCTCGCTCCGGTGTCCCCGCCAATGACCTCCCAGCACCCCCTCACCACCAAATCAGACACATTTGAGATGCAGAGAGAATGTGCTCATTGAGAAAAGGAAGAAAGATGGGGGAAACAGTAAAAGCTACAAAGTAGCACATGCGTGGGGAAGGGTCTTCGGGTCCTTTCACACCAAGTGCATTCTGGGAATGTTCACTTCATTGCGCAAGGGGTCACTCTCTTTTGCTCAAGGGGTTACCCTCTTTTGCTTCAGAGGTCACCCTCTTTTGCTTCAGGGACGCAGGACCTTGGCTTTTCCATTCAGAGCACAGCTCCCACCTGCGCAGTGACCAAGAAACCACAGAAGCCTGAGCCGCCATCCGCAGAACGGTGAGACAGTTGGGGTCAGTGTTTTGCACGCAGCAATTAGAGGTGCTGACCTGTCTGAATTCTCTTGGTCTCCAGGGCACTTGATGATGATGATGAGAAGAATGATGATGAGAATAATGCCATCAATAACTCTCTGAAGTTGTGAGTCATACTGCTACAAAGCACTTTCACATTTATTGACTCATTTGCTCTCAACAGCACTGGAGATCCCAGTAGCCTTCATGGTATCCCCAAAAGATAAACGCCCCCCTCTCGCAAAGTGAACTGAAATGTGGATTCATCATTTAGAGCTGCACAGGGTAGAACTTTTCAGATTTACACTGTGGTCTTGCCCTCACCAACTGGGTGACCTTGGACAAATCACTTCACCCCTCCTAGATCTTAGCTTCTTCATATGTAAAATGTGTTAATAATAACAGTCTCAGAGGGCTATTGTAGGGATTTAAATGACTTCATGTAAATAGAAAAGGACATTATAGCCTTTACAGCATTATGCAAATATTAATTACCATCTATACCAGGGTGAGCTATTTGCAAAAAAATGAATGTAAATATAGTTTTGAGATGGCCAGCATGATGTGCCTGAGAGAGCACTTTACTTGGAATCAGAAGACACGGGTTCTATTTTGGCTTCTACACGTCAGGTGGCAGCCAAGAGTGTGGCTTTCAGGGAGACAAACACAGCCATGCACGTGATGCACTTACCAGTAAAAAACGGCTACCACCATCCACCTGCCACCGTATCACCTGTAGTAGGGTTGAATAATGGCCCCAAAGGTGCCCATACCCTAATCCCAGAAAACTCTGACTCTGTTACTTTCCATGGTAAAAGGACTTTATAGATGTGATTACATTAAGGTTCTTGAGATGGGAAGGCTATCTTGGATGATGTGAGCACAAAGGTCTTTGTAAGAGGGAGGTGGGAGAGTCAGAGTCAGACAGCTGGCTATGTGACTGTGGGAGCAGAAATTAGAGTAGTGGTCTTTGAAGATGGAGTGGGGAGACCAAAAAATGCGAATAGCCTCTATAAGCTGTAAGGGGCAAGGAAACACCTTCTCCTATAGAGCTTCCCTGGTGGCTCAGAGAGTAAAGAATCTGCTTGGGATGCAGGAGACTTAGATTTGATCCCTGAGTCAGGAAGACTTCCCTGGAGAAGGGAACGGCCACCCACTCCAGCATTCTTGTCTGGCAATTCCATGGACAGAGGAGCCTAGCAGGCAGAGTCAGACATGACTGAGCAACTAACACTTTCACTTTCACAGAGCTTCCAGAAAGAACCTTCTCTGCTAACATCTTTGAATTTAAAGCCTAGAAAAACCAACTTTGGACTTCTGGCTTGCAGAACTGTAAGGGAACAGCTTTGTGTTGTTTTAAGCCATCTGTGATGGTAATTCATTATAGCAGCAAGAGGAAACTCATACACCACTTTTACCCTGAACTCCCTAGTTCATAAGCACTGGGGCTCCTGTGTTCTTTCTCCCAGCCTGTACCTAGCATCTGAGTAGGCTAGTGGGCAGTGCTGAAGCATCCCTCCATCCACTTTCCATCTTGGATGGAACAGCGTGC
>SJYA01000115.1:2001026-2024295 GCA_006410615.1 Neotragus moschatus
GAGTTTGGGAGGGGCTGGGCTAGGCAGTTCTAGCTCAGGAGCTTTCGTGTGGTTTCAGATAGAAGCTACAGCTGGAAGAGTTGGGGAGGGGGGTATAGGAGGAGCTGGGAGCAGACTGGGCATCTCTCAGGACCCCTCTATGTGGTCTCTCTGAGAGAGGGCCACACAGCGTGGCAGCTTCAGGGCAGTTGGCTGCTTCCTTGGCAACTCAGAACTCCACACAAACCAAGAGGAAATAGCACTGTTCCCTTGAACAATGTAGCTTCAGAAATCATACACTGTCCCTTATACTGCATTGAAATGATGATCATCCAGTCTTAACCCTACTCAGATTCAAAAGAAGGCTTAGACCCCACGTTCCAATGAGAGGCGTGGCGAGTCTCCTGAAGAGCATGTGGTATGGGAGAGACTGTTGCAGTCAATCTTCAAAAACTTGCAGTCTGCCAAGGAAGGAAACCCCACAACACTATCAGAAGGAAGATTAGGGGTCTGGAATCCTGGGAGAAAAATCAGTTACTTCTACACTGAGGGCACTGACTATAAAACAGCCTCTTTTTTGACAGATGAGTCCCTTCATGAAGAGAAACTGAAGAAATATCAACAATGTCTTATAATGTAGCCAAAAAGTGTGTTAGACTAGAAATGGGATTGGGGTATTTTTAGGGAAGGTCCTGAAATTACATCTGGGCACATCAATTAGCTTGTTGAGAAGCTCACAGAGAAGATATTTATGGAAGCAAGCAGAAAGAACTCTTTACAAATGCTCAGATCATAACTTACAAACTCAATTTTTTTTAATTGAAGTATACTTGGTCTACAACGTTGTGCCAGCCTCTGCTGTACAGCAAAGTGACTCAGTTATACACATATACACATTCTTTTTTTAATATCCTTTTCCATTGTGGTTTATCACAGGATATTAATATAGTTCCCTATGCTATATAATGGGGCTTCCCTAGTGGCTCAGAGGTTAAAGTGTCTGCCTCTAATACGGAAGACCTGGGTTCGATCCCTGGGTTGGGAAGATCCCCTGGAGAAGAAAATGAACCTTTACTGTTTATCCATTCTAAATGTAAGTTTGCATCTTGTGTGTGTGTTCATGCTTAGTCGTGTCTGACTCTTTGAGACCCCATGGACTGTAGCTCACCAGTCTCCTCTGTCTGTGGGACTCTCCAGGCAAGGATACTGGAGTGGGTTGCCATTTCCTACTCAAGGGGATCTTCCTGACCCAGGGATCAAACCTGGGTCTCCTGTATTAGCAGGGGGATTCTTTTACCACTGAGTCACCTGGGAAGCCCAGTTTGCATCTACCAGTCCAGCAACCTGAAACTCCCAGTTCATCCCTCTCCATCCTCCTCTCTCCTTGGCAAACACAAGGCTGTTCTATGTCTGTGCACACTCAATTTCTTGTGTGAAAGCCTTGGCAAGCTCAGTTTTTCTATATGATTTAATTATCTGGGAACATCTTTATCTTGCCTCTGGCTTACCGGGAAGTTGATGGATTCTGGATAGAAATCAAAGACCCTTTCCCATCCAATTAGCCCTCAATAAAACTATTGTTGAAAAAGAAACATTAATGCATCTATTAAGTCACTCTTGATTTAATTAATTCTCTTTGTTTATTTATTTTCTACTATTTCATCTCGTTCAGAGTACCATAATATCTCCTGGAGCTAGCAGACATGAGGAAAGTGTCCTGTCCTCAACAGCCAAAAGTTTCCCATTCCCTAGAAAAGAGGTGAGAGGAGCAGAGAGCCAAATGTGGCTTGAGAATGGAAGCCCAGGCCCAGATTTCGCAGGACTGAGGGTACTGTGTGAGAGACTGTTGAAATCCTGCTATGCAAACGACCTGGTTTAAACCCTGCCTCAAGCAAACGGTTATTGGTGAGAGTTCTTGGGTTTCAGGAGTTAAAAGAAGCAAAGTATATGAAACACTTGGCATGCAGACAGCATTCAGAAGAGTGCACTCTTGTTATTAGGCTGTGTGTGTTTATTATCATTTAATCCTAACATTGGAGTATGAATAATGACTTCCTGTTTACAAATCACTTGGTATTTTTCATCTCATTTAACTATCAAAAATCTCACCATTCAGGCAATGTGATTTTGCCCCCCTGCTCCAGTTTTACAGATTAGCACACTGGTATTCAGGGAGGTTAAGCGATTTACCTGGGATCTCCTGGCTGATAATTGGCAGAACTGGGATGTGGAACCAGATTGCCACCCCCAAAATCGCCCTTTTCCACCCTACTGTGTTGTTTCCTAAATTGCCAAGTGACCTTGTGTAAGCATTCTATGTCCTGTCCCCTAATCTGGGCTTCGGTTTCTACATCTGCAAAGTGAGAGGGATTAAATCATGCCTGAGGTCCCCTCCAGGTCCCAGTGTCTCTGATTAAAAGCGTATGTTCAGGAATGGATCCTGTTTGCTGCTAAACTCCGAGACGCACAAGGAGCCTGGGCTCCGGGAGCTGGAGGCTGGAGCTGCGCCTAAACACAGGCTGGCTTGGCGTTCCGCTCTGTATCTGGCTGCCAAAAGGCCAGAATTCTCTAGAGAACTGGAGTTCAATCGGGCCAACTTGTGATGGCCTTAAGTTATCCTCTGACCTCGAACTTCTGATTATCTGAAGCTTATTTTTATAAGGGCTTAGGAATAGCCAGTCTGTCTCTCTGGAGACCTGCTTCCTTTCTTACTTCCATTATGCACTTCCAGCAACGGGGAGTGGGAACTAGGAGTCAGGCAATCTGTCGGTAATTTTTGCCTCTGCTGCTGCCATTCTTGTAATTCTGGGCAAGTCACATCCAAAGCAGGATTATAAAAAAGAGTTCCCCCTATTGTTGAGCATATGGTACTCTGCTCAGTGCTATGCGCCGGCCTGGTGTGGGAGGGAGGTTTAGGGGAGAATGGACACGTGTATATGTATGGCTGAGTTCCTTCACTGTTAACCTGAAACTACCACAAACAACATCGTTAATTGGCTATATCCCAATACAAAATGTTTCTGGTGTTAAAAAAAAATAAAAATTAAATTTAAAAAATAAAAGAGTTCCCCTAGTTGGAGGGTTAGTGAAGCCGTGGGGTTTCCTCTTGGGGAGGAAATGGAAGACCTAAGTTATATGAAACTTATCAGATTTTCTAATAATAATGTCTGAAATTCAAGGCTGGTCCACTTCAGTTACTTGAAAAAAAAAATTAGCTTTCCTACTGTACTACAAAGGAAATAGGCGAGAAAAATGCTTTCTGTGTCTGTCCCCAAGAGCAGTCATAGGGTTCAAAGGTAATATCAGGTTTAAAGCATAATTCTCTTTCCATCTGCATACCTCCTTCCCCATTTTTGATGGAATGTGAAGTGACTCAGGAAGTAAGTCTCTCAGAGCCATGCTGGAAGGAGTCTGTCTGCACCTTGACCCACTGTTGCTTCTCCTGGGTCAAGCATCTTGCTTTGAATCTCACCCTTCATCTGGTTTCATTCTGCAGAGACTTGGGCAGGACATCCACCTGCTCCCAGGAGAAGGGGCTTCACACTCCACAAGGT
Organism: Neotragus moschatus; assembly: GCA_006410615.1. Lineage (NCBI taxonomy): Eukaryota > Metazoa > Chordata > Mammalia > Artiodactyla > Bovidae > Neotragus > Neotragus moschatus. The sequence continues at coordinate 2,004,560 of SJYA01000115.1, forward strand.
TGGGAGTCTGCGTAAATTCAGGCTGAGGGGCCCTCTACAACCAGCCTCTCTGCCCTCTAAGTTAAGAAGTTGGTTTTGGTTTCATTTTACCAAAAAGAAGGAAGAAAGAGCCATTTGATCCTTGCTCCACTTCCAGGGTAGAGACTGCTCAGAGCCCTCTCCCACAGCCCTCTGCGTGCTGCCAGCATCCCAAGGGACTAGAGAAGAGGGTGATTGCAAGAGCCTTGGGACTGAAGTTTCACAATTCGCCATGGGGCCACAGGGCTGCTTGAAAGGGATGGCTCTAGCCATGTGGGGGAAGTAGGTAGAATGATGACCTGGACTTGGGTCACTGCTCACCACCAATGCACAGTGTCACCTTAGGCAAGCTACCGAAACTTTGTAAGCTTCTTTTGCCTCTCCTGTCAAATTTTAGAACAGAAAAGTATCAGATTGAAAAGTACCTTGTGTTTCATCTAACCCAACATGTTTATTTTGGACACTTGGAAACTGAAGACTAGAGAAGGGGAGGAACTTGCCTAATGTTACATAACAGGTAAATAACAGGGTTGTTTCTAGAAAACAAGATCCCCATACCTCATGTTGCTTTTTCTTCTGGATAATTTCCAAGGTTCTGCCAGCTCTTTACTCTATCACTTTAAAGACATAATCCCCTGCCAGCTCTGGCTCTTGTCTTTGGGCTTGGGCTTGTGTTGGTCACCATGTACTTCCTCTGGAGCTCTTGGTGACACATTGGGTCTAGCTGTGTCCCTCATTACAGAATTCTTCAATTTCATGTAAAGTTGAACAAATATTCTACTTAGCAAGGCTTTTGGCAGTCCTGTTGTAATGCTTATAATGGCCTAGGTTCATCTTGCCTTTTCATACTGTTCATGGGATTCTCAAGGCAAGAATACTGAAGAGGTTTGCGATTCTCTTCTCCAGTGCCAAAGAATTGCTTTCTGGAGGATCCAGTGCTTCTCTAGTGCATGGAAGAATTGATGTTTTTGAACGGTGGCATTGGAGAAGACTCTTCAGAGTCCCTTGGACTGCAAGGAAATCAAACCAGTCCATCCTAAAGGAAATCAGTCCTGAATATTCATTGGAAGGACTGATGCTGAAGCTCCAATACTTTGGGCACCTGATGTGAAGAACTGACTCACTGGAAAAGCCCCTGATGCTGGGAAAGATTGAAGGTGGGAGGAGAAGGGGGTGACAGAGGATGAAATGGTTGGATGGCATCACTGACTTGATGGACATGAGTCTGAGCAAGCTCCAGGAGATGATGAAGGAGAGGGAAGCCAGGTGTGCTGCAGTTCATGGGGTTGCAAAAAGTCAGACACGACTGAGCAACTGAACTGAACTGAGGCTCATTTTGAACAAAAACTTCAGACAGAGTGTTGAGTAAGAGCAGGGTAAGTTTAGCAAATTGTCCTTATATATAGACAGAGAATTGCAGTAACCTCCAAGAGACCCATGTTCTACTTCCAGCTTGGCTCCAAGTCACTTTGTGACCTTCAGCAAACCTCATTCTCCCTCCAAGCCTCAATTTCCCCATACTTAAAACAAGTTGATTGAACTAAATAATCCCTAAGGTAGCTCTAGCTCTGGTATTCCCTAGCAGAATATTACCCAATCTTTTAATTCCTTAGGAAATCTTGCTTAGAAACTAGGAGAATTATCTTTGCACAGGAAGTCAGAGAATGCTTGCAGAATCATAAAACAAATATTAGGAAAAAACATAAGAATATTGTGTTGTTCTGTGCTTTTGGCTCATATTTTCTAAAGTCCATGTCAAATATTTGCAGCACAACCACACTTTTATTTTCATATATCAAGAGGAAGCAGGGGAAATACGAGTAACAATTGTTATGAAAATTAACCATGCTCTATCAAAATATGATTGCATTTGGCAGGCCATGTATCCTCAGCTTACTGAACATACATCCTGCCTTCACAGATCATATCTGCTGGAGATCCCAGACATAGAGATAAATAACTCAAATACAAAGTATGACATATAAAACCAATATAAAGGACCTTAGAAAGGAGAAAGATCACACTGATTTGGGGATCAGGAAAGTATTCATGGAGAAGTTATCATTTGATGTTGGTTTGGAGAAAGAAATGGCCATGAGAATCAAGAGGAGGCCTCCAATTGGTGAAAACACTGTGAACAAAGGCAGAGGCAGGGAAGCCATGTGAGTTTGGTGGCTAGTGAATGGGTAGTTTGCTTGGCTTAGGGCAAAAAGCTATGAAATGAAGTAGTGGGAAAGAGAACTAATTAAATTTATGTGCTATATTTCCCTCATTAGTACGCACTTTTTTACAGCAAAAATCCTTGTTTACTTTTGTCATCCTGTCAAAAATGACACATAATCATCTCTCAAAACTTGTTTAATGAATAAATAAACTACATTATATGTTACTTTTTCCTCTAAGCCATCAATGCACTGTGTAGACCTAACTATATCTTAGAAGCTCAGAAATCAAGGTAAACATGAAGTTGAACACTTGTTGTATTGACTGTCATGGATTTGAAGTACCATCTCCCAGTCCTATAACTGTATATAGATAATTTCATCAGAGGAGGAGGCTATGTCATGTTCATCAGCTTCATAGTTAAAATGTGATGTCTATTAGACATCTGCAAGAGACTGGATTCAGAGACTCTAATGCAGAAATAAGTCCATCAGCCATAGCCCCTTGCAATGGCACATGGGGCCAGTTCTAGGGACAATAGTGTAAACAAGACTCTAGAGAGCACCTCTGAGTTGTAATCCCCTAAGGTAATGTATTGATACATGTTCAGTGAGTTTCTATCACTTAGCAGAGTTGTATCCAAACTACAGCAGAAAATATGAAAAGAAATCTGGGCTTTTCTATATTTTTACTATAGTACTCAATAACAAGCTTACACATGAGATACAAGTGTAAACTAAATACTAGATTCCCACACTAATGGGAACTAAGAATAAGAGAGGTGTGTTGATGATAATATCTTGGTTGATATATTCACTATAGTTTTGCAAGATATGTGGGGAACAGGGTAAAGTGCACCTGGGATCTGTCTGTATTCTTTCTTGTGCCTGAGTGTGAATTCATAAACACTTCAGTAAATTCTTTATTTAAAATAGTGGGGTCCAATAGATCCAATAGTGAATTCTACAAAACTTCAAAGGAAGAAATTGTATTAATTCTTTACAATCTCTTCTAGAAAATAGGAGCAAAGGGAGTATTTCCTAACTTACTTTATGAGATCAGCATTACACTAATACAGAAACCAGAGAAATACAAAAAAGACTACAGATCCATATTTCTCATGAACATAGATGTATAGATCTTCAACAGAATATTAGCAAATTGAATTTAACAGAGTATAAAAATAATTATACACCACGACAAGGCGGGGTTTATTTCAGGTGTGCAAGAATTGTTCAACACCAAAAAATCAATTAATGTAATCCATTATATCAACAGCCAAAAAAAAGAAAAATCATATCAATAGATGCAGAAAAAGCATCAGATGAAGTTCAACACTGTTTCATGATAAAAGCTCTTTCTAGAATAGAGGGAACTTCTTCAACTTGAAAAAGAACACCTAAAAACCAACTGACATCATACATAGTGAAGCTCAAAGGTTTCTCTCTATGATCAAGAGTAAGACTGCTTTCAACATCATATTGGCAGTCCTCGCTAATGCAATAAGGCATGACAAGTAGATGGATTTGTACAGATGAAACTGTCCTTGTTCTCAGTTGACATGACTATGGACATAGCCAATCTGGAAGAGTCAACTATTAAAAAAAAAAAAAAAAAACCACCTCTTGAAATTAGTGATTATAGCAAGGCTACAAGATACAAGTTATTATACAAAAGTCATTTGTTTCCTTAGTGAGCAAGTAGACCAGCAGTGAGCAAGTAGAATTTGAAATTAAGAACACTACTTTTACATTAGCACTCTGAAAAAAATAATGCTTAAGTATAAACCTGACAAAAATGTAAGATCTATAGAAGGAAAAACACAAAACTCTGATAAAAATATCAAAGAAGGACTAAATAAATGAAGAGACAGTTCACGTTTATGGTAGAAAGACTCAATACTGTCAAGAGGCCAGCCCTTTCCAACTTCATCTATAGGTTGAATGCAATCCCAATAAAAATTCCAGCAAGGTTTTTTTTGGTGTGGGTATTGATGTATTCATTCTAATTCATGTGAAGAGGTAAAAGACCCAGTATAATCAACACACATTGAAGGAGAAGACCAAAGCCGGAGGACTAATACTATCTAACTTTAAGTCTTACTCTAAAACTACAATATTCAAGACAGTGTGGTATTAGCAAAAAAAAAAAGAGAGAGAGAGAGACAAATGTATCAGTGGAACAAAGTAGAAAACCAAGAAACAGGTTCTCATAAATATAGTCAGCTGATCTTTGAAAAAAGAACAAAGGCAATACAACAAGCAAAGAATCTTTTCAACAAATGGTTGACAAATGAATATCCACATGTAAAAAAAGTCTAGACACAGACCTTCAACCCTTCACAAAATTAAAAATGGACCATAGAACTAAATATGAAAGGTAGACCTCTAAAATTCCTAGATGATAACATGGGAGAAAATCTAATTGCTCTTAAGTTTGGCAATAACTTTATAGAAAAACCAATGGAAGAAATAACTGATAAGCTGGACTCTATTAAAATTAAAATTTCTGCTCTGTGAAAGACAATGTCAACAGAATGAGAAGACAAGTCACAGACTGGGAGAAAATATTTGCAGAAAATATATATAATAAAGGGTTGTTATCCAAAATATACAAAAAAAAACATTTAAAATTCAAAATTAAGAAAATGAACTAATAGACTTTTTTTAAAATGGGAAAAAGATCTGAACATATATCTTGCCAAAGAATATATACAAATGACAAGTAAGCATATGAAAAGACGCTTCACATTACACAGCATTAGGGAGCTGAAAATTAAAACAGCAATAAGACACAGCTACACACCTATTAGAAAGCCAAAATCTAAATAACCAAATAACAACACCAAATGCTGACCAGGATGCAGAGCAACAGGAGCTCTCATTTACTGTTGGAAATGCAAAACGGGACAGCTAAGCTGAAGAAAGTTTGGCAGTTTCTTACAAAACTAAACATACTCTTATTGTACAATCCAACAGTTACACTCCTTGGTATTTACCAAAATAAACTGAAAACTTATGTCCATATGAACATTTGCACATTGGTGTTTACAGCAGCTTTATCTATAATCACTAAAACTTGGAAGAAACTAAGATATCTTGCAGTAGGTGAAGAGATAAATAAACTGTGGTATATCAAGACAATGGAATGTTTTTAGCAGTAAAAAAAAAAAAAAAAAAAAAAAGAGCTACCAAGCTGTGAAAAGACACGAGAAAACATAAATGCATATTACTAAATGAAAGAAGAAAATATGAAAAGACTGCATACTGTATAATTGCAACTATATGACATTCTAGAAAAGGCAAAATTATAGTGACAGTAAAAAGATAAGCTATTGCCAGGAATTAGGGGGCAAGAAAGGATCAACAGGCAGAACACAGAAGATTTTTAAAGCAATGAAACTTTTCTCTTTGGGGCTACAATGGCAGATAACATGTCGTTATATTTTTTCCAAGCCCAAAGAATATACAACACCAAGGGGGACACCTAATGTAAATTGTGGACTCTGGGTGATAATGATGAGTCAGTTTGATTGTGACAAATATACCACTCTGGGGCAGGATGTTGATGACGGAGGAGGCTATGTATGTGTAAGAGAAGGGTGTATGTGGGAAATCTCTTTACCTTCCACTCAATTGTGCCATGAATCTAAAATTGCTCAAAGAAATCAAGTCTTAAAAAAAAGAAGGGAAGCAAGAAACAGCTTGGTCATGGGAAGTAACATAGCTGAAAATGCTCGAAGATATGGCCAATGTGAGAATGATGACAAGAACTATTCTTCCTGGTTCCCGTATCCAAAGTAAATATATCTTCCCAACTGAGCAGTTACCAAGGTTAAGAGATTTTCTATGGATGTAAAAAAGATATAGCCCCACCTCTTGGCTTTCTCCAAGGATGAGCTTTTTAATTGCTATGCACTAGAGAACAATCAAATTTCTCCCTTCAATGTCAGGGTGACATTTTCAAATTCCTGCAGGCTCTGAGTCTGACTTACAGATTTCTTTATGTCTCTTCCAAGTTGGCTGCTGAAAGGGTGTTTTCCTTTGTAACTAGCACTCTGGACAGTCTGGACAAGTCATGAAAGCAAGGTATCACTACCGTGTGCTCTAAATAGACTCTGAAGGTCTAAAGACAGTCTTTCTTTCTTTTTTTTTTCCTTTTGGCTGCGTTGTGGGACATGCAAGATCTTAGTTTTCTGACCAGGTATCAAACCTATGCTCCTTGCTTCGGGAGCACAAAGTTTAAACCACTGGACAGGCAGGGAAGTCTCTCAAAGACATTATCTTCAACAAGTAATATTACTCTTTTTCTCTTATGCAGTCTCCATGATGCTTTTTTCAAGATTTTTTATGAATTATTTTACAATTTTCTGTGTTTTATTTAGTCAGAAGACCCCTTAGAAGGAGCCTGTGAGAAGGGGTGAATGGTTGAATGGTTTCAAGTCAAGGACAGAGGACTTGATAGCAAACAGTTGATCATATTTCGTCCTAACAGCTAGAGATGTCCCACCATTGTATAACCTGATAGAGATGTTGTTGTTTGGTCGCTAAGATGTATCTGACTCTTTTGCGAGCCGGTGGACAGTAGCCTGACAGTCTCCTCTGTCCATGGGATTTCCTAGGCAAGAACACTGTAGTGGGTTGCCATTTCCTTCTCCAGGGGATCTTCCTTCTCCAGGGATCAAACCCACTACCACTGACACACAAGGGAAGACCCTGCTGCTGCTGCTAAGTCACTTCAGTTGTGTCTGACTCTGTGCAACCCCGTAGATGGCAGCCCATCAGGCTTCCCCGTCCCTGGGACTCTCCAGGCAAGAATACTGGAGTGGGTTGCCATTTCCTTCTCCAATGCATGAAAGTGAAAAGTGAAAGTGAAGTCGCTCAGTCGTAACCGACTCTTAGCGACCCCATGGACTGCAGCCCACCAGGCTCCCCCGTCCATGGGATTTTCCAGGCAAGAGTACTGGAGTGGGGTGCCATCACCTTCTCCGAGGGAAGACCCTAGAGAAATGCATACCTCCCCAGAACTGTGCTCATACAATCCTAGAATTTTAGAACTACGTGGAGTTTTGAATCAACCTATCCATTTTACAGATGAGGAAAATGAAGCCTGAAGAGAGGAAACAGCTTCTCCCAGGTCTCACAATGAGTCAGAATCATAGTCTTCATAAAAGGCATGTATGGAGGTGCATCCAACAGTTCACTGAATTGCTTCAAGGATATTAGAACTTCTATTTATATAATTTTTGTAATAATTACAGATTCACAAGGAGTTGCAAAAGTTGAAGGAGATATATCATTGACCTACTGGTAGCATCTTGTATAACGGTAGTCTAACATCAAAAGAAGGAAATTAACATTGGTACAGTCCACAGAGCCTGTTTAGATTTCTCCAGAGTTTACTTACACTTATTTTTTTGTGTGTATATGTATGTGTGTAGTATATGCAATTTTTCCACACATGTAGATTTATGTAACTACCAAGAATTTATGTTTTTATATTATAAATCTGAAAAGTGAAGAAAACTTTACCAATGTTTAGTAAGTGGATGGGGTGCTGCTACCCATGTTGGTATTCATGCTTACATGAGAAAATTGTATCCTTGTAACACACCTGAAATGTCTTGAAGGCAGAACGGGAGTTGAACAGTGTGGCAATCATATTATTTTTAGGTTCTCAGTGTATTACAACATTCTTAAGGTTATAGGAGCCTCATCAAGTGAATCTATGGATTATATTATCCAGTTTTAGCTAAGCTAACCTGTCCAAAATGAATTTAAATGAGTTAAAATGGTTTCTGCTTTAAAAGATTTTGACAAGCAGTGGATTGAAGAAGATACCTATGTTGCAAGCATAACTGAACAAGGATGAAAGTACTGACCCTTCTACTCTTGAAAAAAATTTCTGCCAGTCACATTTCAAGGAAAATGCAGTCATCATCTCACCTGAGCTGATAGGAGGTCAATGAAAAAATAATAAAAATTATTTTAAAATGGATGCAATATTTCTTGTCCAAAATGTGTGTGCATATTGTGTCTTGAGGTGTATGCTGTCAATGGCAGGACGAGCATCATGATTTGTAAAACATCTTGAACATTATGACACACCTTTATAAAATTTTCAGTAGTGCTTAAAATTGGGTAATACATAAGACAAAATATATAACATTAAGGAAATACTTATTCCTCTTACAATGTAGCAGTAAACTTAGGTGCAATCATTTGCTCACTTATTATCTGTGAGACCTTGGATATGACATTACATCTTTCCCACAGCAATTTTGGAGAACCCAGGAAGAGAAAGAAACAAATATACTTTGTAAACGCTAAAGCTCTGTGCTGATAGGATACTATTATTTTTTTTAATTAACATAAAATTTCAGAAGAAAATGAATTGAACAGGAATATTATCATTAATGGGGCTTCCTTAATGGCTCAGCAGCAAAGAATCCACCTGCAATGCAGGAGATGCAGGAGATGTGGGTTCGACCCCTGGGTAGGAAGATCCCCTGGAGGAGGGCACAGCTATCCACTCCAATATTCTTGGCTGCAGGATTTCATGGACAGAGGAGCCTAGGGGCTACAGTCCATAGGGTCACAAAGAATCAGACACGACTGAAGTGACTTAGCATGTACACATTATCATCTAATAAGCAAATATTTGAATCTCAGAGAAATTTTTTAGTGGTCTGCATGGAAAAACTATTTTTTGAGGCAGAAAACAATATTCAAGGGTAGCAGTAAGGTGGAGTTTCTCCAAACCCGGATTTCAGGGCTGAGTTACTACTGCTGTGAACTTGAGCCAGATTCTTAATCTCTCCTCGCATCTGTTTTCTCTTTTGTGAAGTCTACTAATAAATAATCCATGTCATAGAATTCATCATGAGAATTGAGTAAGACAATATGTAAAGAGCCTGGCACAGTATCTGGTAGACTGCAAGGTCTCAAGCCTCATTAGTTCTTATATTCCTCCCTCTCTTTTAGGAAGTTCAGCAGAAAGCCTCCGTTCTAGCAATATTACATTTATTTCTTGCCCTCTTAACCATCCAGATTTTCTTGGGGGGACCTAACTGAGTACCCTAATTTCTGCAGAAAACTCACAACATTTAACAGTTTTCTGCTTGCTGAAGGCACTTCAGTTCAGTTTAGTAGGCACTTAATAAAAGCTTATTAGATGAAAGGTTGAAATTAACGATCTCCAACAGGAAGCAAATATGTGGCCTCAGGTCAAGGTCCTTTGTTTTCAGAATTTCAGACACTGTCACCGAAGGATTTTGAGTGCCCGCCTATCCTGAGCATTAGTGGATAGATAGAATATAAATGTAAGAATTCTTTTGATTTGTACAGAGAATCACAGTTTCCAAAGCGCTTTCACATCCATCATCCTATTTGGTCCACACAACAAACTTTTGAGTTACTCAGTTGGTATTCCTAAAGAAAAGCCTTAGTCCCAGAAAAGTAGAGCAGCTGCTAGTCCAGGCATAGAACACAATACTGGTCCCAGCCACCGTTTTCTGCACACATGTTTTGTGCCAGATACTTTATGTAAATTACTTTGTTCAATCCTTAGAAAAATCTTTGATTCTGTTTCTACTGGTGCTTTAAAATGACCCCAGGGAGTTCCCTGGGGGTCTAGAGGTTAGGATTTGGTGCTTTCCCCGTCATGGCCTGGGTTCAATCCCTGGTCGGGGAACTGAGATCATCCAAGCCAAGTGATAAAATAAATATATAAAATTTGTTTTTTTTTTTTAAAAGCCCCAAAACTTGGTGGCATAAAATAACAATTTTATAATGAGCGTATATTCTGGGGATCAGGAACTCAGAAGTCTCACGAAAAGGGTAACTTGTTTCTGCTCCATGATGTCTGAGACCTCATCTGGGAGATAGCAAGGCTGGTGGGCTCAACAGCTGAGGGTTGGGATGATCTGGAGGCCATACAAACTGCACGTCTGACAGCTGCTACTCTGTCCACTGGGATGGGAGCACCTACTTGTGGCCTCTCTCTCTCTGTGGCATTGGTTGCTATACACCATGGTGGCCTTGGGATCATTGAATTTCTTATTGAAATTCATCGGATTTCTGCCACGTGACCATTTCACGGGTGGGATTCCCCCAAATTTCCCTGAGCAAAATTCAACTGAAATTGAATTTCTTTCTAATTCCTTCTTCATGCAGGCTCAGTGCTCTAAAAGTCAGTGTTGCAGGAAAAAAAGATGGAAGTTGAGTCACCTTTTATGACCTGGCTCTGGAGTCAGATTATATTCCTTTTGTTTCACTCTATTGGTTGGTTATAAGCAAGTCACTAATCCACTTGTATTTAGGGATATAGACACAGATCCCGCTCTAAATGGAAAGAGAGCTCAGATGGGATGGCAGATGTTGCTGTGACCATCTTTGGAAAATACAACCTGCCATCCTCCTAAAAAAGTTAAAGAATAAGAAAATCGAAGCTCAGGGAGATTGAGAGACCTGTTCAAACTCATAGCTCTTACACTGAAGTAGCATCTCACCCAGAAGTTAGGATTTCAAAATCAGTGAATAAGGTAAACATTGCTCATTGTCAAAATTATGTTGAAAATTCTTTAATTTGCCAGTAAAATACAGTGTATGGGCTTCCCAGATGACTCAGTGTTGAAGAATCCACTTGCCAAACAGGAGATGTGGGCTCGATCCCTGGGTCGGGAAGATCACTTGAAGCAGGAAATGGCAACCCACTCCAGTATTTTTGCCTGAGAAATCCTCTGGACAGAGAAGCTTGGTGGACTGCAGTCCATGGGGTCACGAAAGAGTCGAACATGACTTAGCGACTAAACAGCAACAACAAAGTACGGTGTCTGTGGTTTTGCGTAAACAACAGATTCTAGTGTCTTCTCGTGCTTGCTGAGATACATCACTAGCTTAGTGAAATGATGGACAGAATTATTTGCATACTTTAAATTTTTCTCTCATTTTTCAGAGTGCTAATATTTAAATTACCATCTATTTGATGCATTTAAAGGGTAGATCCAGAATTCACTCAAGTCAGTCTGACTGCAAAGCCCAAGCTCTTTCTACACTGTTGCCTAGAAACCAACTCTGGGAGATGGGGAAAAGGATGAGCGTTTCAGTATCACCTAGGTTGACACAGATGCAGGTCACCAGAATCGGGCCTCACTTATAACGTGGATGTAGTATGCAAGCTCGATCAGTGGCTTAACTCTGTGTATCTAAACTTTGTCCATGTTACAGGTGCAGATATTTTTGAGTTCCTGAATAGTATCACCTTCCCTGCTCATAATCTTTTCCATCCAGGTCTTCATAGATTAGGAGGAAGAGGAGTTGAGATTTGAAAATGAGTAAAATGTCAGCTGGTAAGGATAATGTCAGTTAGTGAGGGCTTCCCTGGTGTCTCAGACAGTAAAGCATCTGTCTGCAATTTAGGAGACCTGGGTTCAATCCCTGGGTTGGGAAGATCCCCTGGAGAAGGAAATGGCAGCCCATTCCAGTATTCTTGCCTGGAAAATCCCATGGACGGTGGAGCCTGGTAGGCTACTGTCCATGGGGTTGCAAAGAGTCGGACACAACTGAGCAATTTCACTTCTTCACTGAGGGATTAGTGAGATACACNTTGGGAAGATCCCCTGGAGAAGGAAATGGCAGCCCATTCCAGTATTCTTGCCTGGAAAATCCCATGGACGGTGGAGCCTGGTAGGCTACTGTCCATGGGGTTGCAAAGAGTCGGACACAACTGAGCAATTTCACTTCTTCACTGAGGGATTAGTGAGATACACAGTGCTATTCTGCTTGGGAAGGAACACTGAGGGAATTCTATAATTCCCAGCCAGAGACTTGATCTAGAGATAGTGATACAGAAAAAGTAATCTGATCAGTTTTGCAATTTAGCAGTAACACTCTGGAGGCAGTATGGAGAAGAACTGTAAGGGAGGGTGGGGCTTAGGTCAGGAGACTGGCTAGGATATTACTGCTGCAGGAGAAGCAATTGCCGACCTCTGGTTAACGTCAGAGTGTCTGAGCATGGAAATTTAGTCTTTGCACATGATCTTTACAACAGGTTTGGTACCAATATTTATGGAACTAGGCAGGCCTCCAGGGCTAATGGATCAAATGGCCACTAAATACATGACTCAGACAGTTCTGCTCAAAGAAGTCTCCACCTCTAGGGCCTCAGTGTCTGAAGTCTCCCATTTGAAATATTTCTTTTAGATCTCATGGACTTAGAGCTGGATTAACTATAATCCTTGTTTTCATGTATGGCACTATTGTACTTACTTATTTAGTTAATCTAATGTATTAAGCATTTTTAAATGACCCTTCACGTGTGAAAGCTAGGAATTTGACAGCTTGACCACATCTTTTCCCGTGATCTTCCCCTGCTCAACCCCTGGCACTCTCCTCCCAGGGTAACCACGGATGCATCTTGCATGCATCATTGCTGTGCTTTCATTTTTAAATAGTTTTGTCTCATCTATAGGTATTCCTTTAAAAAGTATATTTTATTAATATTCTTAATGTTACAAAAAGAATATCATGCACAAATAGTTTTGATATCCTTGCTTTTTAATTAATATTCTATTTTGGAGACATCCATGTTGTTGCTTATTGTTATATTCATTTAATTTGAATGAGCTGTAGCTTATTCATGATTCCCTATTGATAGGAAATTTTTTTGGTTAATTTGCATAATAGTGCAATGAACATTCTTACTCAAATTTTCTGGTATATATATGCAAGATTTCCTTTAAGCATAATCATAGGAACAGAATTGTTAGTTATAGAGGCCATAAATTTCAATTTTACGAGATAATATCAAACTGTTTTTCTAAGTGGTTTTACAGATTTCCAGTTCCAGCCATGACTAATCTCACCAAAAACAAATGTGAAAGTTGATCACAAAATCACATTATCTGAAAATAATGGTAATTTTATTTTCTTCTTTTCAATTGTTAAGCATTGAATTTCTTTTTCTTATTGTAACAGCAATATTTATTTAGCTGAATGGTAAATTACGCTTACAGATTTTCTAATGTTCAGACAGTCCTCGTATACCTGAGGGAAGCCCAGTGTGGTATATGATAATTTTAATGCACTATTAGATCTGATTTACTAAAATTCTTTTGAATATTTTTACATTTATAGCAATAAGTGACATAGTTATACAATTATCCTTACTGCTCTTTGCTAGTTTTGGTATAAAAATTATGATCCTCATAGTATCTGATAGTATTATATTAACACAAGTTTATTATTAACACTTGCCTGATTAATCATTTTATGTTCTTTTATTTTTTTGCATATGTGTTGCTTTAGAATGTATTTAGTGAATAGCAAACAACTAGATTTTGTTTTTTTAATTTGGAAAGTTAGTTCATTTTCATCTCTAGTAGTTATTCACATATTAGGACTTTCTTCTATTTTATTGTGAAAGTGAAAGTGAAGTTGCTCAGTCGTGTCCGACTCTTTGCGACCCCATGGACTGTAGCCTACCAGGCTCCTCTGTCCATGGGATTCTCCAGGCAATAGTACTGGAGTGGATTCCCATTTTCAATTTGTCACAATTTGTATTTTTCGATTACTATTTTAAAGTTGTCGATGTTTTCTCTCATATTAGATAAGGACATTAATATACTCTGATGTCCCTTGGTCTTCCCTTACTCTGTTATCCTGAGTTCATCTAGACTTTTCATTCTTGGTTTTTATGGACCTGCTTTTGTTTTCCCTTTTCTTTGACTTTAGTTATTTTTGAAGACAACCACAGACTTTACAAAGATCTTTTATCACCCTTTCTTCACGTATTCCTTCCATCATCCCTTAAATTGCTTTCTATCTATGTAAGTACATCACTAAAAGATATTTTACATATTGGTCTTGATGTGGCAAATACTCTGAGACTCTGTATGTCTTAAGAGCATTTTTATCATTAATATTTGACTGAAGGTTTAGCTAGGTATGAAATTCTATACTTTCATCCTTGCATATGGCTGAAAACCCTGATATCAATGTTATTCTTATTCTTTTGTAAGGGACCTTCTTTCTTTCTATTGGAAGCTTTTGGTTTTTGTTTTACAATTTTACCTTATCTTTGATAGTCTTGTATCGGTTCCTGTCAATCTGAAGCTTTTCATCATTCATTAATTCTGGGGGGATTATCTCCATTATCCCTTTAAATATTTCCTCTTCTCTATTTGGATCTATTTTTTCTTTTTCCTTTTTTCTTCCTGGGACTTTTTATACCTTAAACATTTTCCATTTTTAAAATAATTTCCTGCTAAGGAGAAGTCCTCAATCCGATCTCCCAGTTTACTAATTCATTCCTCAGGTGAATTCATTCTACTAATTATCATTGTGCTCATTATCTCAACTATTATATATTCATATTCAACATTTCTACTTGATTCCTCCTGTGGTTTCTGTTTTCTTTATATATTGCTAGAATCATTTCTTATTTTGTAAATATAAAAAATTAAATATATATAAATTCTTGATCTGTAAGTTATAATACTTCTGGTTCCTATGGAATTTATGACTGTTTGGTTTTTTTATTTTGTGACTATTAGTACTTCTCTGATCTCCCATGAGCTTTCATTCCTCTGGGGTTATGGGCTACTTGGCTCAGCAGTTCTGAAGGCAAAAGAGATAAAGTTAGGCCAGACCTTCCTATGTGTCAGTGTGTGTGCTAAGTTGCTTCAGTCGTGTCTGACTCTTTGCGAGCCCATGGACTGTAGCCCACCAGGCTCCTCTGTCCATAAGATTCTCCAGGCAAGCATATTGGAGTAGGTTGCCATGCCCTCCTCCAGGGGATCTTCCCTACCCAGGGATCAAACTCACATCTCNGTTCATTCTTGCCATCTCCTGAAATTCTACTAGTAGATAAAATGATTAGTAGAAACAGTTACTGGACATTTATTCTGGATGATAAATAATCAGTGAATTAGGCACTGAGATTGGTAAAGAATAAAAAGAAATTATTATAGTCCTTAATTGGTATGACTTTCTCCAGGTTACTTACCATAGGATAAAGAAATTTCTAAGTATTACCTACAAAGTAACATAATTGCACTCTGAACTGTTTAACATCAATGTGATTGGATCCGATTCTTTTTGTTATTTTCTAAAGAACAAGCCTTGGCTAGCACTCTTTTTGTTCCCCAACACATTGTCTCAACAATTTATTAGAAAATAAGTGGTTTCAAATGTATCCTTAAGGGGATTCTAGTCTACTCTTCTTCCCAGTGAAAGAGCACACTCTATAATTTTCCTGATAAGTCACTGACACTGAGTTCAAAGTTTGAAAATCAAGAAATTTACCTAAAGAATATATTACAAAGCTGGCTGATGAGAATTAATATTTTGCATTTATACAGTGGTCTTGTTAGTTCAAAACATAATCATATCCCAAAAGGTAGAAAGCTAGTAGACAGATTTCTTGAGATCTTCATTCAACAAAAAGAGCACTTCAGTCTAGTTATTTGTTTCCTTAATTAAACCCTGTCTTGCTCTAGAAGTTGTTTCAACCAGACAGAGTATATTGGCCATTCAAGGATTCAGTATTTTAAAGTTGAAAGGTTAGAAAATGATTTAAAAGACAGTCTTTGCACAATAGGAAAAAAATGTATTTGCAAGAATATGTTTTAAAAAGTTACACAATTAGGTGAGGTGCTCTTGTGGAAAAATTCCTGAAAACCTTTGGTGTACCACCATACTTATTATTATATTAGAAATTCTAGCAGCTGTGCTTTTCTTCTAAATTAAGAAAATTAAGCAATATCATGAGCTAATGCCACATCAAAGTGGCATATTTCAACACTTCAGCGTCATGAGTTGCCAGAGTTAGTTTTCCAAGAGCCCTGGCTCAGTCCACTCTTCTTGGAGGCAGATGTTGGAGTGGTCACTCCAGGCCAGGGAAGTCAGCATTTCTTGCTTCTCCTTCTAAATTGTGGTGAGATTGTGGTGGATTCACTTTATCCCACCTCAGTTTCTCGGGTGAGGTCCTTTGCCATGTAAAGAGGTTGTGGTCAAATGGAAATATCTGAAGGGTTGCCACATGGAAGAGGGATTTAGCCCATTCTGCATGGTCCCATAGAGGGAACTGGGACCAACAAGATGGTAACTGCTTCAGAGAGATGGATTTGGATTCTACATAAAGATGGAGTGTAAGGGGAAAAAAAAAAAACAGGAGTCCTTAACACTCCTTCTTACTAGGACAAACACCTCAACTAAGCTCTTTAATTCTTTCAACAACTCAACAGGTTAAATGTTATTAATTTTTACATACTAGGAAACTGAGACTCAAGAGAGAAGAAAGTCACTTGGCTAAGGGCACACCAAGACTGAGGGAGCCAGAACTGAGACCCAGATCACATCGAAATTCAAACATGACCCACTGTATGGAATCAGCTCATGGAATTAGCCACTGAGTTACACTACCTTAAAAAGTGAAGTGGGGGAAAAAATATCAAAAGTCAATCATTATTTTAACAAGCAAAAAGTTACTATGGGATTTGTGAATGATCAAGATGGACCTAAAGTCTAAGGGCAAAGAGTTAGGATTGGAGGTGGGAACACCAACTGAGGTCAACCCAACTGTCTTATAAGAGACAGATCCCAAGGAAATAGCTGGAGCTGACCCTAGATAGTATTAGGCTTGATTTAATTAAGGGAGCTGTCTGGTCTCCTTTGAAAAACTTTCTAATAAATAGAACTGTTTCAGATGGAACTACCTGCTTTGGGAGACGCTGAGATCCTTGCTCCTGGGGATGTTCAGACAGAGATTGAATGGTAGATGTTGAGATAGAAGAAGATCAAGATGTAAAGACCTTCAGGTCTCTTCCAATCCAGAGAGTCTGTAGTTTCCTCTGTAGAGGGTGCCTGACCTAAAATATTATTAATAACAAAAGGAAGATAAAGGAAACCCATTTGAAGGGATTAGAGAAGATCAAGTCTGTAACATTACCTGTGCTTTGAAGAAAGAGTCCCAGGCACTGGAAGAGGTGCTCTACCTGCTCCACCCCTACCAAGGAAAAGGAGGGAAGATCTTCCTTTCATGACCTTACAGAAGAGTATACATTGATGACTTTAAACCGTAAATCAGGTCCAGAAAATCAATGAGGTCCAGAAAAATGAAGTGATCTTTCCAGCAAGACAAAGTCAAGCTCTGCATAGGGACCCAGGTTTTCTGACTTCCAAACTTCTGGAGTTTCTTCTGAGCAGTTTTGCCCGCTAGTCTCCTTCTTATTAAAGATCTTATCTTGCCCTGGGCTGTGGGCTCTGTGAGGGCACCTTTCTCATATCGTGCCCTCATTTCTGCTCGCCCCATGCTAGGGCCTCCATCAATCCTTGGGACCCCAACCTACTTTTCTAATCTGATTTCCACACTTCCCATTTGCTAAACTAAGGTCCTCAGCTGGCCTAAAAGTACCAGTTAGAAATGAGAAGTGTCTCAGAGATCATCTAATTTAACCTTGGCATTTTGCAGATAAGGAAACAGGAAGTCAGAGAGGAGTAAGGAGGCGTCTCAGTCACTGATCAGCATCACGTGAATTGCCTATTATCTGGCATCCCTGGTGCTGGGAGATGCCAGGGGCTACCACAGCCTGTGAACCCCGGGCCTCTGTTCCTCAGGAGGACATAGAGCTAAGTGGGAAGATCCTGGCAGCTGAGGGTGAGAAGCAGGAGCTGGAATTGATTTCTGAGTCCTGGTGTTTTTAGATTCACAGGCAGATGTTGCGTGTTTTCTGGCTTCAGTTTCTCCAATGGTACCATGAGGAGGTGTTTTCCCCATTTCTCCTCTTGGGGCTGGTGCAGTGATGGCAAGATTGTACTTGGGGAACTTTGGAGAGGGTGCCCCAGAGAAGCTGGAATTAACATGGCATGTTCCCTGTGACCCTACAAGAATATCCTGTCCATGAGCTCACTTTGTGGAATTCAGGGTGAGCCGGAGAAGGCAATGGCACTCCACTCCAGTACTCTTGCCTGGAAAATCCCATGGATGGAGGAGCCTGGAAGGCTGCAGTCCATGGGGTCGCTGAGGATCGGACACGACTGAGCGACTTCATTTTCACTTTTCACTTTCATGCATTGGAGAAGGAAATGGCAACCCACTCCAGTGATCTTGCCTGGAGAATCCCAGGGACGGGGGAGCCTGGTGAGCTGCCGTCTCTGGGGTCGCACAGGGTCGGACACGACGGAAGCGACTTAGCAGCAGCAGCAGCAGCAGCCGAGAGAGACTGGGGGATGGTGTGGGGTGGAGTGAGGGGAGAGGAAACTCCACATTCCTACTGTGTACGGGCTTGATGATGTAGCGATCAAAATAGATTTGGCCTGGTATTGCCATATCAAAGGGATANAGCTGCCGTCTCTGGGGTCGCACAGGGTCGGACACGACGGAAGCGACTTAGCAGCAGCAGCAGCAGCAGCCGAGAGAGACTGGGGGATGGTGTGGGGTGGAGTGAGGGGAGAGGAAACTCCACATTCCTACTGTGTACGGGCTTGATGATGTAGCGATCAAAATAGATTTGGCCTGGTATTGCCATATCAAAGGGATACTCCCTGAGTGAGTAACTTCCTTTGGGATAACTCCCTTCGCCTGGACTTGCTCCTGGAGGGTAGGGACCTCAGGGTACAGAGCCCAGCTCAGAACTAACCATATGTCTATGGTGCATGGCTCCCTCCCACAATGAGCATCTTAGGATGAGGATGGACTGCCCTTACTTGCTCCATTTTCTCAAGTTATAAAAGTGTGCCCTCATTTTGCAAAGGATTCTGAATCTATTCTCAAGGTTAGTGGGGTGGCTGCAGCTTCAGGGAGGGTCTCTAGCATTGAAGGGCAGGACAGGAATATTTAATATCTGAGCACTGGGTCTGTGCTGGGAGAATTTAGGTGAGTCACAGACATCTGTACATAGCACTTCAGTGTTTAAAATTCTGCGAATACATGATTTTATATCATCTTTACAATAGCCTTCCACACGTGGCATCATTTCCCCATTCCAGCCCATTTTACACAGAAGGAAATTGAGTCTCAGGGAGCTTATGGGACTGCAAGGATCCCAGGGGTACAGGGCAGTGCTGAATTTGGATATAAGTTATGCCAACCTCAGGGCTTTTTCCCACAAACACTGACTTTATAGCCTAGGCCCCAAGTTTCCTCTCTGGAACCAAGAATATTTGACACTCTCTGCAATCTGGCCCATTCTAACATTCTGTGGTTCTATGGAGCAGGTCATGTGCATTTTTTCTCTACTGCTGTGTCCTCAGAACCCGAGTTAAGATTGTACTACCAAGCTGTGAGGCAGAGAGAGACATCAAAGTGAAAAGCGATATGATCTCTGTTACTTTCTGGGAGTGGGGTCAGAGAGGGAGAAAGGGATTGACTTGGAGCCAGACCAAGGCAGGATGAAATCTCGACTCTCCCCATTTCTTAGCGCTGAGACTCCAAGAGAATCGCTCAACTTCTCTGAACCTCTGCCTCCTCAACTGAATTTTTTTTCAGTTTTTGATTGCACTGGGTCTTCTTTGCTGCATGTGGGCTTTCTCTGATTGCAGCAAGAGGGGGCTACT
>SJYA01000115.1:2024370-2042743 GCA_006410615.1 Neotragus moschatus
CCATTATCTTCGTTTTCTGAATGTTGAGCTTTAAGCCAACTTTTTCACTCTCTTTTACTTTCATCAAGAGGCTTTTGAATTCCTCTTCACTTTCTGCAATAAAGGTGGTGTCATCTGCATATCTGAGGTTATTGATATTTCTCCAGCAATCTTGATTCCAGCTTGTGTTTCTTCCAGTCCAGTGTTTCTCATGATGTACTCTGCAGATTGGAAGCTAGTATTTTCAGTCGTTTAATTTTTTACAGAAATAAATACAATTTGATTAAGTTAAAAATAAACTTAAATATTAGCTTTACTTTTATTTAAAATGTTAACATCTATTTATCATAATGTGTTTAGTTTCCTTTTTAATTTGAATTATTAATTTTTGATATTTGAGATTTTTTGAAGAAATATTTTTGAAAACATACATACAAAGTAATTTTAATTTTAAATGTATTACATTTACTTTCATTTACATTTTTTATGAAAATATATTAAAATTTTGTACACTTTGAATTCAATTAATAATTTCTTTTATAATCTTTTATCATGTTGTCCAGTAGAATATCCTGCTATGATGGACGTGGTCTATGTCTGTGCTGCCAAAATGGTAGTCACTAGACACACATGGCTGTTGAGCATGTGAAATGTGGCTAGTGCAACTGAGGAGATTTAATTTTCATTTCTATTCAATTGTAACTGATTTAAATTTAAATATCCACATGTGGCTGGTGGCAATTATATTGAGCTGCATATCTTTAGATCATTAAAAATAAGAATACGTCTAGATAATAGAAATTGAAAAAGTACTGGAAGACTTCAGAAAATATGAAAGTTTAAGAATAAAAGGAAATAGATTGTCTGCCTAGTTCTTTAAAATAGAAATGATGAAAGTTAGCAAATTGACTTGCACACAGAAAAGCCCACACAAGATTACATGGACTGAAAATTTTTAAAGGCTGGAAAAATAAACAGCAGTTGATAAAATACAACAGAGACAAAGCAATGTTAACATTTGCTTTGAATATTAGCATGAAGTTTGTAGGATAATATTATTTAGCCAATAATTAGCCAAACATATGTCAGTTTTCACAGCATAAATGGGTCAATCACTTCAGGAAAAGTTCTGGATTTAGTAAAAACTATTTGGAATGTCCCAAACATTGCTGTTGTTTAGTCACTCAGTCGTGTCTGACTCTGCGACCCCATGGACTGCTGCATGCCAGGCTTCTCTGTCTTTCACTGTCTCGTGGAGCTTGCTCAGACTCATGTCCTTTGAGTTGGTGATGCCATCCAACCATCTCATCCTCTGTCAGCCACTTCACCTCCTGCCCTCAGTCTTTCCCAGCATTAGGTCCTTTTTCGATGAGTCAGCTCTTCACATCAGTTGGCCAAAGTGCTGGAGCTTCAGCTTCAGGATCAGTCCTTCCAATGAATACTCAGGATTGATTTTCTTTAGGATTGACTGGTTTAATCTCCTTGCTGTCCAAGGGACTCTTAAGAGTCTTCCCCAGCACCACACTTTGAAAGCATCAATTCTTTAGGTCCAACTCTCACACCTGCGCATGACTACTGGAACAACTATAGCGTTGACTCTATGGACCTTTGTCAGCAAAGTGATAATGTGTTTGCTTTTAATACACTATCTAGATTTGTCATAACTTTTCTTCCAAGGAGCAATTGTCTTTTAATTTCATGGCTGCAGTCACCATCTACAGTAATTTTGGAGCCCAAGAAAATAAAAGCTGCCACTGTTTCCATTTTTTCTCATCTATTTACCATGAAGTGATGTGACTGAATCCCATGATCTTAGTTTTTTGAATGTTGAGTTTTAAGCCAACTTTTTCACTCTTGTCTTTCACCATCATCAAGAGGCTCTTTAGTTCCTCTTCACTTTCTGCCATTAGAGTGGTATCATCTGCATATCTGAGGATGGAAGACAGATTAAAAAGTAACAAAATGAATTTTGATTATTTGGGATGGCAATTTCAAAATGACATTATTATTAAATAGATAGTAAAGTGCAAAAAAAGATATGTAAAATTTTAAAATACAAATATCACCCAGTACAACTAGATTCGTTCAGGGATAAATGTTATGAACAACTAACAGTTAGTATACATGTTATTGAGCTCTACCAGTTAGGAAAATAAATAAATAAAAATTAATTTCCTTGGTTTTAAGTTTCTTGTAAAAAAAAAAANAAAAGATATGTAAAATTTTAAAATACAAATATCACCCAGTACAACTAGATTCGTTCAGGGATAAATGTTATGAACAACTAACAGTTAGTATACATGTTATTGAGCTCTACCAGTTAGGAAAATAAATAAATAAAAATTAATTTCCTTGGTTTTAAGTTTTTTGTAAAAAAAAAAAAGTTCAAGTTCTGATTTAAGTAAAAAAATAAAAAGGAATTTTCATCTTTTAGTGTTTATTTAAACAATTACTTTTTGTACGTTTTCTTCGGTGAAATGTCTATTCAGTTCCTTTGCCCGTTTTTAGACTGGATTATTTATTGTTTGCTATTGGATTGTAGGAGTTTCTTATAAATTTTGGATAAGAACTCTTTATCAGATACATGATTTGCAACTATTTCTCCCACTCTGTTGGTTGCCTTTTCATTTTGTGGATTGTTTCCTTCACTCTGCAGAAACTCTTTAGTCTGATGTAATCCCACTTGTCTATTTTGCGTTCATGGCCTGTGTTTTTGATGCCGAACCAAAGAAATCACTGCGAAAGCCAACGTCAAGAAGCTTTCTCCCTATATTTTCTTCTAGAAGTTTTATGGTTTCAGCTTTGATGTTTGAGTTTTTTTTTTTTTTTAATCTATTTTGACATAGTACCACTTATATGAGGAATACAAAATAGTCAAACTCATAGAAGCAGAGAGTAGGATGATGGCTGCTAGGGACTGAAGAGCCAGAGAAACAAGGAGGTATTAGTCAAAGGGTACAGAGTTTCAGTTATAGAAGATGCAGGTCTTAGAGATCTACTGTAGAGCATAGCGGCTGTAGCTAGTAAGACTATATTGTAATCTTAGAATATTGTGAAAAGGGTAGATATTACGTTGTGTTCTTATCACACACATAAAAACAGTAACCCTTATGAAAATATTAATAACAAATAAGAATGCAAAAAGAAACTTTTGGAGGGAATGGATATGTTTTTTGACATGGATTGTAGTGATGGTTTCATGGATAGATACTTATCTCCAAACTCACTAAACCGTGTACATAAAATAAATATAACTTTTTGTAAGTCAATTATATCTCAATAAAGTGGTTAAAAATGTTGCCACAGGCAAGTCTAAATGACACTTGGATAAAAAGGAAATAATGACTTGGATAATAAGGAAATAATGACAGGGATAAAAAGGGGAAAGTTTATGAATTGGGATTCTACCCCCAAATTCAAAGCCCTCTTTGTGCTATATATGGTTCACAGTTTAAATTTGTTACTGGAAGATGAGCCTCCATTGTGCCCATTGAAATCACATTCTTTGGAACAATTCCAAGATTATATTCTCTTTTTTGTCTTGATCTGTGTAAAAATAAAGCAACATATATCATATATGACCTGCCAAGCATTCTTGAATACATGATGGAGAATGCTATTATCCAATTAGATTTGATAGAAATAAGATATGAAATGCTCTAGAAGAAAGAAGAAAAAAGTAGAATATTCTCAAAGAAACACTGAATTATGGTCTTTGAAGAAAAATACAATTAATTTTGACTCTACCTTCTGTTATTTGGTATAAATGATTGTTTGTTGTTAATACTACTAACAAACTTTTGTTGTTGTTTAGTCCCTAAGTCCTGTCTTGACTCTTTTGGGACCCCTGTGGACTGTAGCTCACCAGGCTCCTCTGTCCATGGGATTTCCCAGGCAAGCATGCTTCAGTGGGTTGCCATTTCCTTTTCCAGAAGATCTGATCTGGGGATTGGACTTGCATCTCCTGCATTGCAGGCTGATTCTTTACCCCTGAGTCACCTGGGGAGCCCTAGCAACCTTTTACAACCAAACAAATCCAAGTTTGACTTTTTCGTTTTAAATGTTTATTTGTTTATTTTTTTTTAATGGTTTCTCTAAATTGAAAAAGTTTTCTAAATTTGAGATGTCAAATATGCAATATAAGTGATACTCCAATAAAATATAAAGTCAAAAGAAAAGATCATAAAAGATACAAATTGTATATAAATAATCCCCAAACTAACTATAGAATCTATTTCCTGGCTATTACAGATCAAGGTATGGACTCTATTAAAGAGAATTTTGGAGAAATTGAGTAATATATTTTTATATTCAATCTTTTGTTAATGACATTCCAGTATTTTTAAAAATGGAAAAAAATTAAATGCTGTGGGCACAAGAACTTTACAGGTCTGTGAAAACTGTGATGTAGCAACAGAGATGCAAAATTACTTTCTGTGATGGTGAAACTGTAATATGTGACCCATAATAATACTTAAAAGTGATATGTAAAACTTACTGGTTCATTTTCTAATCTAATATTTCTTTAATCATTTTATTAACAATTCCAGTTGCTAATTATCTGGGGCAAGTGGATGAATAGGACAGTCTGATGTTGAGTACCCCTGTCTCCCTTTAAAAAAAAACCCTGAAATTCCTTTCTGAGAGCTATAGGACTCCTGAAAGACAGATATCCAGGTCTTTGAGGATGAGCACGGAGTGTTTCTGGTTTGTTTGTGATTATTTCCTTCTTACTGTTGACTTTTTACTATTGAGAACACAGATTGCTAATCTTCTGTACCTCAAAGATATCTGGGTTTTCCCATTGCTAAGACATTTGGCAGTAACTCACAGGACTAACTGACAAGGAGACCTGAGAAAGACTGGTGGTATCTGAGTATCTGAAAACACTGGGAAATGAGACCGGAACTTTTTCCTGCTTGGCTCGCTTAACCATGGTCTCCCTTAATTTTTACTTTCTCTTGCTTTTTGCAGGGCATTGAAACCCACACATTCATAATCTTTCCACTCTTCATATACAGGTATCACTTTGCATGAGGCATCTGATACTCATGAGAGGACTCATGAGGTCTATCTATCCGTACCTATATGTCTATCCATATCTGTATCCATATTTGTATTGATACTCGTGGGTTCAAAGTCTTTCTGACTTTGCAAGTGCACAATTTCAAACTTGTCACCAGTGAAAGAAATCCAATCTGGACCTGTGTTTGAAGATGAGGGAGTGGAAAGGATCATATCTGATGTTTAGCATCACTGAAATACTGCTGGGTGCAACATACCTTATGTTAAGGTGTTTTTCTTTTAAGTATCTGATTAACATAAATTTTTTTATATTATACAAATACATAATATATCATGATTATGGAAATAAAAAGCCACCCACAAGCTTACTATCTTTATAAATCATCTATTTCCATTCTTTCCTGTCTTTTCCAAAAAAGCGTATTTTCTCACAGCGTTGGACATGTAGCACAAATATACTTTTGCATTCTAATCTTTGTCATAAGCATCACACAATGAGCAATTCCAATGTGGTCTTTAGAACAACCTATTTGAATGCTTCAAAATATGTTCAGTAGCTAAGTTGTGTCTGACTCTTTGTGACCCCATAGGCTGCAGCACACCAGGCTTCCCTGTTCTTCATCATCTCCCAGAGTTTGCTCAAATTCATGTTCATTGATTCAGGGACGGTATCTAACCATCTCATCCTCTGCCACCCCCTTCTCCTTTTGCCTTCAACATTTCCTAGTGTCAGGGTCTTTTCCAATGAGTCAGCTCTTCACATCAGGTAGCCAAAGTATTGGAGTTTCACCTTCAAAATAGAACTTTAGTGAATATATTGTCATTTATATCAGCATTTTGAAATGATTCTTCAAATAACTGGGATATTTATGTTATCTCCATTTCACCTCAATAATACTTCTATGGGCACTTTCCTGCCATCCCTTTTCCTAGGCTTGGATTATTTTCTTAGAATAAATCTCCAACAGTGCAACAGTTGAGCCTAAAGCGATGGGAACTTGATGAAATTTCTGATGGTTTCTTCCTTCGATGTATTTATTTTAATCATGGTCTTCCTTTCTCATTTAGGAAAACTATCTTACTAGTTCACCAAGTCACCTAATCAGTTTCCCAGTCTGTACCTTTTCACATCTTACTGATTCACAGAGTCCCTCATATTTGCTCTTTCTGAAAATGAATCTCTGGTTCACATATTTTTACACAAATAAGTTGCAGCGGTAATTTTTCTCCCTGAAGCTCCATCACTTCACAAATCTATCGTCTGGCTTCAAGGAATTTCCCATCTACAAAAGTGTCTATGAGACATAGTTTCAGCGATTGTGCAAGGGGCATGCTGATAAGCCAGGTAAGGACTGGGCTCTTGGCCATCTACGTTTCTGCCTCTTATCAATTAAGTCTCTGCAAGACACCCTGGGCTCTGCCACCAACTTGTTCCACCAGCTCTTGCTAAACTTCAGGCAACCATGTGAACGTGGGCATGGGTACTCCCCAAACACCCACTCTACCTAGCATCGGCCTAGATCTCATGAAGGACCCACTCGGATTTAATCTTTACCCTCAAGAACCCTTTGAAGAAATAAGATATATACAATCTAAAGATATTGCTGAGAGTCTATGACTCTTCAGAGGTTCAGAAGGGGTAAGATAACATCATGGGCTCTCACCTGGGGCTAGAAAGACTTGATAAAAATAGAAGAGGCAGAAAGGTATACAAAGGACATTTAGTTTAGAGGCATTAATTTATTTATCATTCAATCTATAAGCATCTACTGCATAGCAGGCTCTGAGCTAGGTACCCACAGATAAGTTAAAAATAGTCCTTCAGGAGCTCACAGTCCTGTGAGAGAGACACTCATAAGAAGATCCACAGCATGTGGTGTGACACACGCCATCCAGAGAAAATGACGGAGCAATGGCCATGCAGTGGCCAGATCTGCCTGAGAAAGGCAAAGGGAGTAACATAAAGAAAAACTGCCCTCTAGACCAAAGAGATCTGGGGTGCTTTATGAGGATCGCATGAACAAAATGGGAGTTAGCAGTGGTAGAGTGGGAAGCTAAGTTGCTCAGTCGTGTCCGACTCTTTGCAACCCCATGGGCTGTAGCCCACCAGGCTTCTCCGTCCGTGGGATTCTCCAGGCAAGAATCCTGGAGTGGGCTGCCATTTCCTTCTCCAGGGGCCCTTCCTGACCCAGGGATCGAACCCAGGTCTCCCGAATTAGAGGCAGATGTGGGAAGAAGACTCTGCTTTTAGCTGGAAGACCTAGGTTTTCATGTGACTCTACTCTTTTCCAGCTCTGTGATGGGAATCAGGTTCCTCAACGTCTCCATTTTGTCAAAATTTAAGTGGGGGTCATAATATTGGCACAGGAACTGCTGGGAGATTTAAAAAGAAAGGAGGTGATAAAGGGCCAAGTCAAAGAATTGATTATTAATTATCATCATTACCAGATACAAAAGCACTTTGGAAATTCTCTGTCCCTGTACACATGAGCAAAGTTATTGGTGCGCTGATTCTCATCACCACAGTTACCTGCCCTTGTGCTCCAGGCTCTGCTTTACATCTGGGAACAGAAGGATTGGCCATGAATGAGCATGGTTCACTTCTGTTACTCACCACATCTTTTTGCTTTGGGTAAACCTCACCCTGGAAGGCCTCAGAATGTTACCTTTGCATCCATAAGTCCTCCTAAGCTTGATTCTCTGCAATTCTTTTCTTCTTTAAGGAAATTGAATCATGTGGAGTTCACTAAACCTAAGGATATTTAAAGTGCATGGAGCGTTGGCCACATGCCCAGGGCTCACCTAGTCAACCAGGCATTACTTCACAGGCCATTTATTTCATAATTTCTCACAAGAAACTGTGGCAATAGCCAGAGATGATAGAGGTAACAGATGAGTCAAGGAGAGAGACTGACTCAGAGGCAACCATCTTAGCCCTCGCCAACCCCCTACAACTGGCAGCCTTGAGTGTGCTGGCTTCTATAGAGATTTATACTTTTGTTTGGATATTGCTTGAAGGAGATTAAAGGATCTGTATTCCTGGAAGCCTCCTTTCTCATTTCTTCCCTGGGGCCCTTCAGACCATGCTCCAATTCGTTCCTTTGTAATGAGAAGAGCTCACATTCCTTGGGAATCTCTTCTATGCCAAAAATTCTACTCTGTCTTCACATTCATTGTCTTATTTACTTCTCACCACTGCCACACAGGTATGATGGTTAACCTCAGTTTACAGATGAGGAAACTGTGGTGTAAAGAAAGTAAGGAACTGGGCTAAGGTGAGTGACTCCAGGAAAACCTGGTAGAAGTGTAGATGTGTTAGTAGATTGTCAGAGCCCATGCCTCTGACCATTCTGCTCCCTTCAGGTGGGGGAGCCTGGAGCTTCCATGTCACAACAGCAATTTCAGTCACTTCTGTGGTGAGTCAAAGCTGAGGACTGTTTTAGGAATGGCTTCTCGTAAAGCAAGAACTGGAGAAGAGAGGAAATCACTGAAGGGTGTTCTAGGCAATCTTTTTCCTGTGCAGGCAGCCAAAGAAAGCCTGGCTCTGGGAACGTGTCCCACAGAGCTCATGCAGGTGGATGGAGGCCACCCGTGGCTTACCTTAGTAGGGAAGAGAGCAACATCTCCGAAAGAGGAAGTTCCAGGTTTAATGATTGTCTTCCAGACTCCACCTCTCTGATTTCTTGTGCAACACTTTTTCTCCCCCTTGAGAAAACATGACTAAGTTTATCACCCCAAACACAGCTCTGATCATGTCTCCCACTGTTGAAGGACTTCCAGTAATTCCTATGTCTCCCCCTATTGAAAGACCTCCAATGTTTCTTATGTTTCCAATCATAAAAGGTTAAAAAGGTTTATAATTTGTGTGCCCAAACAGATTTATAGTATGTTGTATGCATGTGTATCAAACCATGCCAATATATTATGTACACTATAAAAATAAATAAAAACTAGAAATAATAAAAGGAGAGTTAACTATGAAATAAAGAGTGCTTTAAAATGTATGCTAATTTTCATCACATCATATTATATTTTATACCATCTCAAGACATAATTAATATTGTAGGCAGGACTCACCATTAATCACAGGAATGTAAACCCATATTTCAAACATTCTCCCTGAGAATTTTGAGGTTTTTCTTTTTTCTTTTTTTTTTTTGCCTACAGCTTGTTATATGTGATTAGATCATCATTGGCTTTAACCCCTGAAATGTAGCCAGTGGGAAGCCAAGAAAAGGAGAAAAGTTGGTTCTACATTTTCTTGTTGTTTGCTTGTATTTGTTACATGAATCATTCTCAATTCTCAAGTTCTTTGTGGGAGTCTTTCAAAACCATTTGTCCATTTTGTGAGAATGTATTTAGTTGAATCCAGGTAAAGGATCCATAAATCCAGGGAACTAGCTAAACGTGAGCAGCACGGGTGCCTCTTGGGCACTCTGGGGGCACAGAATCCCTACGCCTCCCTCAGAATACCCTCAGCTGGAGATGTGACATAGAATCATTCCAATTAGGGATCTAACGTGGGCTCCCTAGTCAACCTATGTTGGAAACAATAGGAATTTTAACTTCTTTTACATAAAAGAAAACAGATAAAAATGAAGACTCCAATATGATTTGTACAGCCTCCTGGGAGCATGCATGCTTCTTTGGAAATCCTTATCTACCAAAATCAGCGCCCTCAACTTCTAAGATTGGTGACCTACTTCTTTAGCCATACCTCCAAACCATCACTAATCCTACCCATTCTCACACATTACACTACGCAAACTCACAGAACCAGACATCTTTCTCTGAAAACTTCATTCTCCTGAGCCTTTGCCCGAAACTTTCTTTGTGCTTGGAACACTTTTGCTTTCCCTTGTTGTCTTTTGAAATTTTACTCAGCCCTAGAAGCTCACCTCAGCCTCCACCTTCCATGGAAAATAATATCAACATCAACAGACAGTCCCTGACTCCTAACTACATGTTGGACACTGAATTATCTCACTGAACCTCCACAACAATTCCAGGAGATAGACACTATTATGAGAAAGCTGAGGGATCGAGAGTTGCCCACAGCCACACAGCTAAGAAATGGGGAAACCAGGAGCCAAACCCAGAAGGGCTTAAAATCTATACATTCTGGCACTGTATGTGTGTTTTGATTCGATTGAACAGGTAAAGCCTACACTAAACCCTCCTCCACTTCCTACTTGTTGGGAGCTTGAGGAGTTCTTCGCAAGTTGTTGAACTTGAGGAGTTATTCCCTCCTCAAATTTCCAAAGCAGCTCATTTGTAAATACTATGTAATACTTACTTCACTTTGCTATACGTTGCTGTTATGTGTGCTCATCTCTCAAATCCCCAGCTATACAGTAAATTCTTTTGACAAGGGACCACATTGAACACTTTACAGCACAACAGCAGAGACATAGTAAATGTGTCCAATGAGTGGGTGAATCAGTGGATGAAGATATACATGGATGGGTGGAAAAGTCCACCGGCAACAAAGGTCCTCAGTCAGGGGTGACTTCAAATTAAAATGGAAGACACGAATTCTATCTCCCAAGATTTATAAAAGCACTTAAGAGCTGTGTTATACTCGTTAATGAGTATTGACTGGCTGATAAAAACTTAAACCTGTTTACGTAGTCTAACTTTCAAAAAAACCCAAATTCAGTAAAGGCTGTCACCTTGCAAACTACCACTTGCTATGTTAAACAGTGGAGAAGGACGTTTGGACAGACCAGTCTAAAGATGACAGTAGTTGGCACCATTTGCAGAAGGAACTTTAGCACACTTAATCCTGAAAAGAGTGATCTTGAACACTTGTACCCACACACAAACAACCACACACCCCACTGTTCAGAAATCTTTTTCTTCAACTTATTGATTCAGAACCAGGCTTATAGGGGTGAAGTAACTTGCCCAGTATCACATAGCCAAGAAGTAACAGAGCCTATAGCCAAACCCAGGCTTTGGAACTCAAATCCCTTAATCTTTCCCCACTCTGCTCCTTCAACACAGAATGAATCGTAGAATGTCAGGCATCTGAGCCATCAGAAACTCTTTACCACAGGCATAGAATATATAGTCTCCAATGGGGTGTCTTTGAAATGCTGTTTCATGTAAGCCTGCAGCCTTGAGGACTGTGCATGGGAGTGAGGGACCAGTGACTTCTAATCCCTAGATGACTAAACAGAAGCCCAGTCCATCTGGGATAAATATCCCTTCCAAGGACCACAGGTGCGCATGAGAGAGCAAGCATTTTTTTCCTGCCTCAGTGCTGAAACCTTCTTAGAAGCGTTCCATCCTCCAAGTAATTAATCTCTCCATTCTGAATTTTTTAATTAATGTTTCACTGCATCCTTTTGCAGAGGTACAATCCACAGTGCTCTGACAATAAGCTGCACAGTAAAATGGTCCGGCTGCCTGAACCTGCTTACTGGAGTCAGGGATGTAAGGGCATAGGGGAAGGGCTTCATTCTTAGTCGTTGAGGGCTGGAAGAGACAAAGGCAGGGCCTAGTTCCTCAATGCCACCCTTCCAACCTTCTCTGAACATAGCATCCAGACCAGGCGTCCATGGGCTCCCTTGAAAGAAAGGCCATTAAAGCCACCTTCAAGAACATCTTATACATAAAGGATGGAAATGGGGGTATATGCTAGATTTACTTTGGGAANTGAGGGCTGGAAGAGACAAAGGCAGGGCCTAGTTCCTCAATGCCACCCTTCCAACCTTCTCTGAACATAGCATCCAGACCAGGCGTCCATGGGCTCCCTTGAAAGAAAGGCCATTAAAGCCACCTTCAAGAACATCTTATACATAAAGGATGGAAATGGGGGTATATGCTAGATTTACTTTGGGAAGTCCCTGGAGGACAGAAATAGAGGAAAGGGATGAAAATTAAAGGCACCCAGCATCATAAGACAGAGCTTCCTGACAAATGTATAACAGAGCAGTGAGCTGCCTTCCAGACTAGTGAACTTGCCGTCACTGGAGGCTGGATCACCCCTCCTTGAGAGTGGTATACAAAGCATATATTTAGACAGTAGATGATTTGGCTAGATTACTGCTAACATACCCCTTCCAGCAATGGCTGGTATTTTGTGTGCCTCCATTCTCCCCACGTGAATGCTTTGGGAGATGGGTTCAGACAAAATTCGTCTGTTCCATAACACTTGGCCACAATGCAACGGCTGCTGCCTGGTCACAAAGCATTTCATAGGCAGCTGTTACCACCCTTATTTCAGAAATGTGGTGAAAAGGGAATGAGAGACAGGTGAGGGGCCTGCTACCATGAGAGCAGGTGCAAAGAAGCCCCTAGCTCCAGAGCTGCCCAGGGCCTGAGCCAACGCACTTCTCAACTGGATCGGAACTCAGTGATGACCAACTACCAGCAATGACACCAACACCCCTAAAATGCCTTTGAGTTTTTCCTTTCTAGGTTATAAAGTCACCCAGTCTCAGGATTTGAAGAGCCTTTGAAGTCATGGAGTCATTTGGGCTCTGGAAGCCACAGGAAAGTAATGTTTCCCACTGACTCTGATTGAGAACTAGAAAATGGAATGAGTCCCAGAGAATCCTAAGGAGTTGTCTGGGCTCAGGAATAAATAGGGCAAAAGTCACAGCCGAGTCTCCCACCAGCTTGCTCCAAGGAAGCACTGAGCCAGTCTTTGTGGTGGGAAAAGGCTGAATTCCAGGAGTGGGGCAAATGTAATAGTGTTTAAGGCTGCAAGTATTTGGAGCAACAAGAAACAATAACAGCACAGCTAGGAGCACTCTTTCTCTCTTAAAAGGTCTTTGCCTGTCACAGATGGGGAAGCAGCAGGATCTAAGAGAAAGCAATGAACTGAGAATCAGAAAACCTGGGCCACCACCGACTTGCTGTGTGATCTCGGAGGAATGCTTAACCTTTCAGAGCCTTAACAGTTAACCTCACGAGGACGACAATTTGCAGCCAGGCTTGGTTAGTGAATCCATGAGATGAGGGATGTGAAGCACTTTGTTGTTGCTGTTGTTCAGTAGCTCAGTCGTGTCTGACTCTTTGCAACCCCACGGACTGCAGCACACCAGGCTTCCCTGTCCTTCACTGTCTCCCGGAGTTTGCCCAGATTCGTGTCCATTGGTGGAGCACTTTAACATTAGACAAATGGGAGGTGCTAGTAGTCATGCCTGTTTTGTGTGTTTTCCTGAAGTGAACTGTTGGTATTATTGTATGATTCTCTATGTCCAGATGTGGAAATCA
Organism: Neotragus moschatus; assembly: GCA_006410615.1. Lineage (NCBI taxonomy): Eukaryota > Metazoa > Chordata > Mammalia > Artiodactyla > Bovidae > Neotragus > Neotragus moschatus. Next base: position 2,037,601 of record SJYA01000115.1, read on the forward strand.
AGGTACAGTGATGTGACGGGATGTGGGTCTCATTCCTTAGTGCTAGGACCAAGAGAAGGAGTCTAGTCCCTGCTACTGAGCAAAGATTGCACCCTCCAGTGCTACCTCTGATCAGGGAAAAGATCTCTGGCCTCTGCCTGTTTCTCTGCCTCAGAGAAGGTCTCACCATCAGCTACACCTTCTAACAGTCCCCAAAGTCTTCTCCCTTCTGCTTCCCCACCAACGTGGCCTCTTCTGCGAAGTTCTTTAACCATGGGTTTCCCCAACATCCCCCCCACCCGCAGGCTCCCCCTCACCATCATCTTCATTTCAGAAAATGAAATAAAAAAGAAATTCGAATGACTCATCAGTCCACATGGCAGAAAGGGGAGAAGCAGAGAGAGTGAGTTTGTGGGTCCAGATGAGGATTTCTGCAGGCCTCTTGCCTGCTTCCCGTGATCAGCTGAGCTTCACTAGAGGGAAGATATAAAAATCTGAGTGATGCCATATTGTCTCCAAAAGCAGCTAGAGTGAAATGAAGTGTGACTGCCGCCTCCCCAAAATGCAGGGCAGCTCCTGCCTTGCGGGCTCAAACGTGGCTCAGTGGCTGGCGGGGCAGCCTCGGAGCAGACACCGGCTAGGTTAGCACCACTGAGTCTCAGCTGCCGTCCTAACCTGGAGCTCCCCCAGGCCTCAACGCCACCCTCTGTGAGGCTGGGGGTCCACTCCTATTAGGCTGCCTGGGTATACAGCAGTGTCTGCTGGGGATACTGAGCAAGGAGCCAACAAATGGTGCCTTCCTGGGAGGCACAGCCCAGGGTTTGGCAAGCCCCCAATTCTATGCCAGTTCTATCGGTTGGCTGGAGACCTGTTAGACCAGCAGTTTATATCAGACAGAGTGTGCTTGATGGGAAGAGTCAGAGTTGGTGGGCCTAGCCCTGCCATCCAAAGAGTGGCTCTGCTCTCGTCTGCTTTACATACTGGGCATCTGCCTGAGATTTCACCGGCGGTGGGCGGGGGGGGACCCAGAATCCATTGAAATTACAAACCCCAAAATGCAAACAACCTTAAAAGCCCCCATCTATCTAGCCCTGTGCTCTTCAAACTTAAACATGGCTCAGATCTCCTGGAGGGCCAGATATAACACATATGTCTGGGTCCCTCCCCAAAGTGGCTGACTCAGTATTTCAGGATGAGGCTGATAGTCTGTATTACTAAGTAAGTGAGTAAGTGAAGTCGCTCAGTCGTGTCCGACTCTTTGTGACCCCATGAACTGTAGCCTATCAGGCTCTTCTGTTCACGGGATTTTCCAGGCAATGGTACTGGAGTGGATTGCCATTTCCTTCTCCAGCGGATCTTCCCGACCCAGGAATGGAACCCAGGTCTCCCGCATTGTAGACAGACGCTTTACCATCTGAGCCACCAGGGAAGACTGTATTACTAATAAGATCATAGGAGAGTCCAGTGCTGCTGTTCCGGGGACATATTTGAAGAACCAGGGATCTAGCCCAAATTTTCTCTTCAGAGCTGGGATAGATGACTCCTCCAGGCTTTCTTAGCAAGTTACAGGTGAGCTATAATAGACCCCCGGCTTCCCAGGTGCCACCAGTGGTGACAAATCTGCCTGCCAATGCAGGAGACATTAAGAGCTATGGGTTTGATCACTGGGTCAGGAAGATACCCTAGAGGAGGGCACAGCAACCCACTCCAATATTCTTGCCTGAAGAATCCCAGGGACAGAGGAGCCTGANCAGGCTTTCTTAGCAAGTTACAGGTGAGCTATAATAGACCCCCGGCTTCCCAGGTGCCACCAGTGGTGACAAATCTGCCTGCCAATGCAGGAGACATTAAGAGCTATGGGTTTGATCACTGGGTCAGGAAGATACCCTAGAGGAGGGCACAGCAACCCACTCCAATATTCTTGCCTGAAGAATCCCAGGGACAGAGGAGCCTGACAAGCCACAGTCCATGGGGTTGCAAAGAGTTGGACATGACTGAAGAGACTTAGCACACAGCACTTACCAAGTAGACCTCACTCTCTGCCAGGCTCTCCCTGCCTTGTCCAGGCCTTGGACGTCATACCCGCACCTGCTCCAGAACATAGGGCTCGGGATGCAGAAGACTACTCTGGCCTGGGCTTTCTGGGGGCTTTATCCCCTGGAAAGTGATCCAAGGGGAGCATTCCTAACCCAGAGCCCACGCTCAGCTCATCAATATTGATGACCAGAGGCTACTGCAGAATCTCAGAAAACCAGGCCTGGCAGACTTGCAGGGAGACTCAAAGCTGATGTTCTCCTCACCACTATTAATACAAAGGCTTTCTGATCACAGAAAATACTATACTAACTCATTTAATCCTGATAGCAGCTTCTACATCTGACCTCTGTCCTTCTGACGCTTCTTGCCCTTTCATCTCTACTGATGGGTCCCCGTGCCTGGCAAAGTTTTCCTATTAGAGGATCAGGGCTTGAGACTTACTCCTTGAAGAAAAATCATGGACTGAGTCAACCTCAGAATCAAGAAATCATGATTGATGTCAGAACTATTTATTCTCCTCATTTCACAGGTGAAGATGCTGGGTCTGTAGGGGATCAGTATCTTGTCCCATCTGGACCAGAGTCAGGCAGTCTCTCCCCACACCTTCATCTTGTTCCCCTCCTCCCACTTTCTGGGGCCAGGCTGGAGGCCCTGCAGCTGTGGCGAGTGCCAGATGGCATCTCAGCCACAGGGCCGAGGGCATCTGAGGACCTCGCGGTTGGTCAGCCCCAGGCTGGCAGCCCATCTCCATATCGCTGCTGCGGGCACAGGGCAGAGACGCTGAGTGAGGAGAGCACACGCCTGGAGAGGGCGAGAATGCAGTGACTCACACCATGTGCAGAGCAGCTCACAGCTGTTCCCAGAGCATCCTGGCCTGGGAAAGGCAGCTGCCAGCCTCACACCATTAGAGGGTCACTCTCGGCCTCGGCTGCCAGCATAGTAAGGGCAGAGGAGGGGGAATCAGGTTGTCAATGGGCAGCACCGGGCAGGAGAGCTAGTGCCCACCAGGGAGCTAGAAAGCCTCAGCTCTCCTCTCAGCTCTGCCCCTGCTCATTCCAGCAGTGTGACCTTGGGCATGATGTCACCTAGACTTGATGAGCCTGACTTCCCTCACATATTCATGGTTGCGTTGCCCGATGTGGAGAGTGACCAGTAGACTAATGCATGAAAGAAAAAAAAGCCTTTTGCAAATCTAGAGGGACTCACACACGTGTCTGAGTCCGTTCAGGCTACTATAACTTAACACCACAGGCTGAGTGGCTTCTGAAGAACAGAAACTCATTTCTCACAGTTCAGGAAGGTCTGGGTGCAGTCAGCCTGGTGGCCTTCTGGTGACAACCCACTGTCCTCAGATGGAGGAAGGAGAAAGAGAGCCTTCTTTCATAAGGCGCTAATCCCATTCCTGAGAACTGTTCCTTCCTGACCTACACAGCTCCCAAAGGCCCTGCTTCCTAACATCACCTTAGGGTTAAGATTTCAACATATGAATCTTGGTGCTATTGTCATTGCGAATGGTCATTGTTGGCAATTAAGCATTCTCAAAGGCAACACGGTGGTAAAATATTAATATCTCTCTGCAAAGGATATATCTGAACCTTTGTGCTGCTTTTGCAATTCTCCTGGAAACTTTAAATCACTTCCAAATAAAATGTTTTAAAAATGCTACATTCTCTGTAATTATATTCTGTTTCATTCAGCCTGGTTCACCATGAGGCAGGCAGACCTTAGGAAGATCACTGATGTTCCAAAAGGCAGAAACAAATATTAATCATCACGAGAAATATGAAATTTACCTGTGGTATCAGAGGGTGTTAGTCTCAGGGACCCAAGTAGGATAGCAGAAGAGGGCATGGATGTCCTAGGTTTGCGGTGGTGGGGAGGGACTTGCAGCTGATAACATCAGTGCTCAAGGTGGGCCTGAGGAAGCAGCTATCCAGAAAGAATCTGCGGGCCAGCAGACACAAGGCCAGCGTGACTGGAGCAGCATGGTTGGACTGTGGTGTGAAGAGTCAGAGGAGATTAGGTCAGCAGGGCCCTGCGTAGCCACAACCTGTGAGCCCATGAAGTCTGTTTGGAGGCCCTGGGATTTCTCTCTGAGAAAAATGGGGACAATGAGACAGAGATTTCAGCAAAGGAGTGACACAACCTCATACATATCCCGCAAGGGTTATTCTGAAAATGTACCAAGGAGCACAAGGGTAGAAGCAGAGAGACCAGGTAGGCGGCGATTGCAACAATCCAGAGAGATGGCTACAGAGGGTGAAAAGTGGTGAGGTTTGGGATTTGTATTCTAAAGGTGGAGCCAACACAGTTTCTTTGACCCAAATTCAGTTTCTAAGGCTCCTTCCAGTCCCAAACCCTTTGGACTACAATTTGACCATCACCTCCACAAACTATTCTTGCCCAAGTGTGGAGAGAGAGACACCAGGCTACTTTTAAAAATAGATATAGATTCTTTCAAGGGTCTTGCTCATTTACGTGATTTATTTTTTCCTTTCCTTTTCTTTTTTCCTTTAAATCTGAAGTGTAGTTGACGTGCAATATTTTATAAGTTACAGGTGCATGGTAAAGCGACTCAAATTCTTAAAGGTTATACTTCACTCATATTTTTTCCACTTATATTTTTTATGAAATATGGGTTATACGTCCCATGTTGTACAATACATCCTTGTAGTTTATTTTATACCTAGTAGTTTGTACCTTTTAATCCTCTGCCCCTACAGGGCCCCTCCTCCCTTCTCTCTCCCCACTGGTAGCTACTAGTTTGTGCTTTATATCTGTGTCTATTTATTTTCAGTTATTATTCACTAGTTTGTTGTATTTTTTCTGGACTCCAATAGTTTGTTCTTCCTGCCCTCCCATTCCTATACTCTTCCTCTTTCCCTCCCCAGTGGTAACTACTGGTTTGTTCTCTAAATCTGCGAATCTGCTTCTTTGCTGTTATATTTGCTAGTTTGTCATATTTTTCAGATTCCACATTTAAGTGACATCACGCAGTATTTGTCTTTCTTGGCCTGACTTATTTCACTTAGCATAACGCCCTCCACCTCCATCTATGTTGCTACAAACGGCAAATTTTCATTATTTTTGATGGCTGAGCAGTATTTCATTGTGTGTACTATATACA